>VZTX01014941.1:0-173716 GCA_013400915.1 Pardalotus punctatus
TTGGGGAACTGGAGGCAGGTTAAAAATTTGTTAAATCATGCTTCTTTTTATTACAAACTATGCACGATCTTCATGTTCAAGATCTATGATATTTGTTCATTTATTCCATATTTTTAAAATCCATATTTCTTACAGTTTTTTCAGCAATCTCTTTTTATATGCACATTATGTATATTTATACAAGTATTGTAAATTAAGTAAAGGACACCTATAAAATAATGTTTTCCAGAAACAGAGATTCCCAGGAGCAGAAAACTCTTGTTGGGTATCCAGAATCCATTCTATTTATCTGTAATTCATTTCCTTGGCAAGCAGGAGTGTGATAAGAAGAGTTATAAAATTAGAAGGCTATTTTTAAAGTATGGGTCTTTTTCAGCCTCACAATATGTTCAACAATCAGTGCTTAACAAATATGAGAACACTTGAAAAAGCTAGATCTGAATGCTTGTATATTTGAAGCAAATTCCAATCACCGTATCTGAACACCTAATTTGATAAATCTGTGATTTGGGTCTGAATTGCATGCTAGGCATGTTTAGTTTAGAAACATTAAATTAGTTTTAATCCTCAGTAGCCAAAACCTGACGCCATACTGTGCTGGTAGCAATGTATAAAGGCATGAGCAATACAATCACCTCAGAGGAAATGCTGCTTTACTATTTCCCCTCCCTTTGACCCTTGCTAGCATGCATGAATCAAATAAAGAGCTTGAAGATTTTGCAGACCTGGATTAACATATTTGCAAGGCTCAGTTGGATTTTCACAGAGAACGCAGATATGGAAAGAATAACTCTTTGTTGTTTATGGAAAGTCTGATAAACATGTGGTCAACACCTGGATTTTGAAGAGATTCTATTCCTTGATCAATAAACGTACAAGACGCCTTCTGAGGCATACAAATAATAAAACAAGGTGATAGCAACAAAAAGAGCTGCCACATGCGCTTTTCTTCAACTCTTTGATTTTGTTTAGTGGTGATGAATCAACTTCTAAAAACAAAATAACAGGGTAAAAAAAGAAAAATTCCTATGAAATATGCATTAAAACGTGGAAACATATATATCATGAAGCACATGTTTTCCTAATAAACATTTTATACTGTGAAAAATCATGCTGGTGAATGCATTTCCATATGACACTGTTTTGCATCTTGGAAATGCCTGATGAAACTGCTGTATGCAAATGTTATAAAATTAATGTCCACTATAGTTTCTGTACATCCCACTGACCTCTGCAGGGTTATTGAGAGAAAATTCTGTCCTTTAAGCGTAAAATATTGATGTCTAATACAGACAAATATATGCAAAATAAATTGCACCAAAACAGAATTGAATGCTTGCTAGCTTTTCTGCCAGTATACTTTAGAAGAAAAGCAAAAGGCATCTCCATTCTAACATAGCTCTCAGTAATCAGGAGATGCATTGCTGTAGAAGTTCTTTTGCAATCACTGGACTGTTGTTCCTATTCAGCTTGTAGAGTGAATTGGAATTACTCTCTTTTGTTTGCTCTAAAGTACATAGTAAATATGCCACAGAAATATATGGGCCCAGGCAAGACAACAACATGTGGCTGATCAGACCTGTAGGTCATCTTTTTATATCATAGAATGATAAAATGGTTTAGATTAGAAGGGACCTCAAGGACCACCCAGTTCCAACACCCCTGCCACAGGCAGGGACAGTTTCCACCAGATCAGGTTGCTCAAAGCCTCATCCAGCTTAGCCTTGAACGTTTCCAGGGATGGAACCTCCACAACTACTCTGGGAAACGTGTTCCAGTGTCTGGCCAGTGTCACAGTAAAGAATTTCTCCTTAACATCTAATCTAATTCTACCCTCTTTCGGTTTAAATATACAAGCCATCATGTTTCAAGACTTGTCAGACCAACTGCATTGAGACATGAAATACTCTCCCTTAAAGAAGCAAAGAAAGACTAGGTACATTTTATATTTCTATCTTTAAATGTTCTGATGATATATGAGACCAATCCCATTCCAAAAGTCAGGACTGTGGGGCTTTCTTTTTGCTTATGCCAATGGAAGCAAGCCATTTGTCCCTGCAGGCTCCCAACCAGCCAAATCTAGGAGCATGCTGGAGTACACTACATCTTTACTACAGAATTTTTCCTATGAGAAGTGACAAAAGGATTCATTGTCCTTCTCTGGACATGTCAATATCCTTCCTGAATTGAGGGTCTCAGAACTGGGCACAGCTGCACCTCGAAGTACACTTGCATCAGACTGAGATCTTACTTTCTGGTCCTGCTGGTGTGTGTTCTTTTCCCACCAACTATACAGATAAAAGAACTGAGAGGGTTAGTCCTGGATTTTTCACTGTTTACCTGACATTTATCCATCTGAAACAATGGCTAACTTGAAAAATCTCTGCTACGGGGAAACACAGATACCATGAATTTTCTTCTCTGCTATTAACAAATACATTTCATTCTTACTATATACATCAAGCTGCCAAGTAATGTATCTTTGTGAGCAGAATATTTGAATTAAGAAACTTTTGAAAAAGAAACTGTATGATTGCCAAAGGAATAATGATTTTTATTTCATGCTTAAAGAGGCATTTACAGACTGAAGCAAACCTGAAATAAGAAACACTTTAATGGTTAAAAGATGTAGCTTGCTTTGGGGAAAGAATAAATGTAATTGTTATGGGCTTGGTTTTAAAACATGTCTGCTTAAAAGAGTCAAAAAATCTTTGCTTTCACAAACTTCACTTTGTTTCTCAGATTTTGTGGCTTGCTGCTCTTTTAGACATATGTAGACATATATAAGACATTATCTGAAGCAATAAAGTGTATTTAAAAAAGGTATATTAATGGCATTGTCAACTCTGCAAATGAAAATGTCTCAAAAATTTTCTAAAAATTGTTATTTTTCTTAAAAAAAATAGACGTCATAAGATGTTTTTTCCCTTCATTTCATTCTCACTTCTGAGCCTTATATACAACTAAGCTGACAAAGTCAATCTTTTTACGCTTGGAGGATCACATTTTAGAAATGAAAGATGACATTGTTATATACTGCTTTGACTACAAAATGTGGTGCTTAAAGAATCATCTGAAGAATATTTACTTTGCTGTTCACAGGAGCAGTGACCACTTCTCAAGTTTGGACATGATTAAGGACTTGAAATCAAAGAGATAATTTTTAATATTCAACATTTCTGCAAGCAGTGATTAAGTCTCTCCTGTGCTTATTGTCTCTGTAAAAGACAGACAAAAAATGTTGTCTCTGCCTTCCATAGGCATTGGTAATATAACATTAGATAGACAAAGTTTGGTCCCAAATTTCATGTTTGAGATATTTATACCTTTTTTCATTAATGAAACTAAAATAAAATTCTAGCCACATTAGCTATAATTTAATAAAATGTTGTGTTTACTTAAATAAATCAGTTGTTTAAACAAAAGGCCTTGAATTAAATGAGTTAAAGGCCATCTTACATATAAATCCAGGACTGGAATCTCTCAAAACTTGGACAGAATGAGCTATAGTTAAAATAAGGGAGGTAAGGCAAGGAAGGAACATGAGATCAATGAGCTCCCTCATGGGACACCCAAAGTTTCAGACAGATGGAGAGACCAAGGAGAAAAAGTGGAGGGATAACAGATAGGTCAAATTCTTGAAAAAATTCTACAGTGAAAATATGACTTGATAAGAAAACTCATAAATGTATTAGTCCAAGAATCCAGCCAGCTTTCTCAGAGTTCATGCACAGGAAACTTCTTGCAAGACTAAGTTTAGAAGGGTCCTGAGAGTGTGTGGGTCTCTGTTCAGATGGGCAAATTAATCTCTCTGTGGTAAGGGAAAATTGCTAAAGTATGGTTTTTACACAGAACAATAAAGCAACTCCAGAGTTTTACTCTAAACCTTCTGACCAAACCTCTCTTAATGTGATAAATGTTTATGGATTCTTCTAATTACAAATCTGGATTAAAACTAAGACACTTAGAGAATATGGCTCTCTTTCATAAGGTTTCCAAGGTTTTCCTATAATAATCAATTACCACAATGAGTTTTTTTAAAGCTGTCATTTGTCACTTTCTTAAAATATATAAACTATCCAGTATAAAGACAAATAGCTAGAGTCAGCCTACCCTGAGGTCCTCTACCAAAGACATCCATTAAATCAAAATCAAGTGGGAAACCTGTTAGATTTTATTTTAAGGTCATTCTTGCTTGTGTGAAATAAAATCTGCCTTAAATATAATTTTATGGCAAGAAGCACTGCTTTCTTAACAGAACCGTTTAAAAAAAGATGTGGGTCTTAATCTTAGAAACTGAAAGCAATGTGTCTTGGAAGAGGAATAAGCAACTACAGAAATCTGACACCTGTGTACGACAGGACTGGGGAAATGATAAACCATATGGTTTCAGTTCTGATATTTTTGGTATCTGCCATAGTTTTGACAGCATTGACAAGGCAGGTTCCTTCACCAGACTGACTCTTCTGTAGGCGACTTTGCTAGCTGTTGAGATCTGTGCAGTGAAACCAGGTAAAGCCACTGTACTCCATCTCCTGTCAACATCCATCATTCCTCTCACTCCTTAATTTAACATGCATAATCTCTTAAGAGTAGTAAGGTATCTTCTTTTGTTAAAAGGACAGCTTTCACTCAGGGCACAGCTGTAATACATTCCAAGCAAGTAATCTGCAGATATTCTTAATATGCATACTTGAAGTTTTAATATCATTCCTGGATCTCTGGATTGCATGTGTAGGCTCTTGAACCTTGAACAAGTTATACCTTGTGTAAGTAACAGTTCAACAACCCAAACAAAACACAAAGTTGGAACAACAATACTTTGCAAAACAGAATTGCTGATTTTTTGCTGGTAGTCCTGGCAAGAAATGGATGGTTAAATCAGCAGAAGAACTCCTCTAGGTTTCTGTCAGAAGTCATTTCAGAGAGGATCATATTTTTTGAATGAAAATAAGATTTGAATTTCCTTTTGAATTTTAATTCTTTTTTTCTCATGGAGAGTGCCTTCAAACAACAAGATACCTCTGATACCCTGGGATTGTTTATGTTTCACACCTAAGCCAATGTGACCTAAATATATATACGGAGATAATTACAGACACACAAAAAGGTACTTTAGCTCATGTATACTTACTGGAAATTTATGGACCTCCTGGAAAAGGCAGCTGACAGGTGTTTTAAAAAGTCTGTAGCTAATGACTGGATTTGAAATAAGACTGAATCATTTTTTGCAATCTATTTAATAAATTCAATTTTAAAATAATGACAAAAGTAATTATCTAGCTAGAGAATAATAATTCAAGATAATAATAATAATAATAATAATAACAACAACCAGAAATTAGTAAATTTTCAGAAGAATGTCTGTTTCTTTTATCCATTTTATAGTATATCAGTGCTGTTTTCAGTCTGTGGACAACAATGAGAATTTTGAGAGGAAACTTGAATTCTACTAGCTCAGCAAATGCCTGCTCTTTACTCACCTCTGGAGGTTCTTGTCCTTCTTGCTCATTCAGGAGCACTTTGGATCTACTTAGCTGGATTCAGACTACCCAAAATTCTGTAGGAGTACTGCTCTACTCTCTAGTGGAGGGCATTTTTAGAGCCATATACCTGCGCAGGGTTACAGATGGGAAAGACAATGAAAAAACCATAGGATTGGCTGTAGAGTATTGGTTTAATTTACAACAATCTCAGAATTTTGTCTGAAAAAAAAATGCTGTTAGAAAAGCACAGCAGATGAGTTGTGCTGATCCCATTCTCCTTTCTTAACTGAAGACAAATCTATTTTTGCAAATATACAGATAACTATGGCACAGGTCAGACATTCATGACACAGAATCTGCATTCCAGTTGTGTATCTAGTCTGGTTTGATAGCTCCAAGGATTTTGTAACCTGTACTTGAATATGTTGCAATTCTAAGCTGTTATTTTTCATGTAATTCAAAGACTTCTGTACTAAGTACACCCTTTCTTTAGATGACTGTTATGTCATATGTCTCATTATCTTGTGTACACATGTAATTCTATATAGAGAGGCTTCTGCTCTTGAACAAAAATTATCTTCCCTTTATGAATTTACTTTTCGAAGAAGCTTATTCTGCTGTAATTTGATCCTTAGACGACACTGACCTGTCTGGCATTTTTTGGTTGTATACAGTACTTACATAAAAATTTTGGAAACACCTCACTGGCTTAAAACACCTCACTGAATTTTATTTTTAAAAATGACAGAGTGACATTTCAAATACTAATGAACTAAATAATTTTTCTTAGACAAGAGTGAGATATTGTCTGTGTTTACTATTAAAATTGTGCGCACATTCAATGTCAAGCCCAAAGAAAAGCTTACCCTGTCATCATCTAGCCTGTCCCAAAGCCTCTGCTGAATGACGACTGCTAGCAGTCTCATATCCTCCTTATGCTCTAGTTAAAACTTTTTTGTTCTTTGTGGTTTATCAGCACGAGAAATCATCATTCCCACCATGTTTTTATTCTGGAATTTATTCCTGAATGGGCCTTCCACTGCTCTTGATTAATACCTGTGGAAAAAAAAAACAAAAACAAGGCCAATTGCTAGAAGAGGGCCACTGAGCAAACATTTGAACAATAGAGATGTTTACTCAAAGCTAAAGCTCATTTGTATAAGTCCATTTATAGGGTTCCAACTAAGTTAGAATGAAAATGAAAATATTATTGTAAATGTATACATAACCAGAACATATTTAATCCCACAGTTTCCTTGAGTATGTATAAAGCAATAATTTATAAAACCTTTGAAATATCCTTTCATCTGCTACCTGAATGCACTCAAGGGTCTGGGTGCCATGCAGCATATGTACAACTCCTTATGGGATTCACAAACTATAGGTTTCCCATACCATTTCCTGGCCTTCATCCAGTAAGGCAATATCTGCATGATTAAATTTAACATTCCTGGGCACTGAAACTTGATAAACATATTGTTAAATTGTTTGACTTGCCTCGTCACAGTTTTGGCCCTGGCCAGCTAGATCTTGGTTTTAAAAACCTTTTCCAGGCACAGTTAGACATCTAGTGTTATTCACAGAGTATTCACAAGAGATTGTTTGAATGCAGCCATCCTGTTTTAGAAGATCAGGGAGTTTGATAGCAGAGCTACAAGAGTTACAAGACTGATTAGAAAACTTAAAATTTTTAAGAAAGTACATTTTAAAATATAAATAGGAACCTCAAAACATTAGTTAATGCATTATTTTGATCAATACTGGACATGCCATATATGATAACCTGCTTAATTTGAAATATTGAATGATAAATCTGAATTGGTGGAAATTACAAGGAAAGCAACTAGATTCAGTGTCTGTTGAAATGAAAACCAGCTGTTGGCAGCAGTAGAATCTTTCCCTGTTGCAAAGAGAATATTTTCTTCATTTCAGTCAAATTGATTTGATTACTAGTTCACTGAAAGGTGAGAAACTGTCTGGGAGTTGAAAAATTATAAAGATTTGTTTTCTTTCTCTATTGTTAAAAACCAGGTTCAGGAAGATGAGATCTACTAATTTTAAAATCCTTTATGAGGGCAAAAAGAAAGGGCTCAGTCCCCCTCTCTAGCTAAGTCTGTAACACTTGGTATGGAGGTTCAACTCTCTGTGATCCAAGGTTTAGTTTGATACAGCATAACTCTGTGACCTTGGCTCAGTTTTGCTGAGAAAAGTTTTTTAAGGTATGAGAAAATCCATGAGCTAAGACCACAAAAGATAAGTAAAAACACAGAATTGAAATGCTTGACATGGAGATATCAGCTCAAGGATTCAAGAAGAAAAATATTGAAATGGAAAGGTAAAAAAAGCCCTAAGACAAAGAGCAAATAATAGGAAGTCACCAGTGCAGCAGCACAGGAGCAGCCCCTTCCACAGAGCAGCGTGGGTTTCTGCTTCTCTACCTGATTGACCTCCAGGTTCTCATAAAGCATCTTGAGGAAAGTAGGAGTGAATATACTACACCTTAGCCCAGCCACATGGAGTGACTGGGCCTCTGCTGTGTGTATTAACCAATAAATGAACACTGCAAACTCTTAAAGTGTGTGTATTGTTCAGGCACAGCTTCTTCCAACATGACAGAATATACCAGGACAAAAACGACCTAGCAACTGAGGGCTACAGGTGGTTTAATGTAGCAAACTAAGATGAAAAATTGTTAAATTTATGCATTCCTTATTTCGAAGAAAGTTAAGTCTGTTTTGCTTATATTAAAAAATATTAACAATTTTGTGCTTCTCTAAAAGAATAGTCTTTTCTGAAGAAATCAAGTATGAAGCCATAATACCCATTCAGTTGAACCAGACTAAAAAATATAGCAACAACCATATACTAACACAGTGGAAATATCCATTAAAACTCATATAAATCCATATTAGCAGTAAATTTATTAAAATTAATATGCAAAGATTTCATATCTAACTGTGTAGCAAAGAGAAACATCAGATACAAAAGTTGCTTCAACACCGTATTTTAATATTTGCCAAACATTAAGAACCAGTCATTTTACAGAAAAATAAATAAGCAAATATTAATTCAAAATTATACAAACCACATCATTTAAATTAAGGTTTTTTGATCGTAAAAATCTGCTTTAGAATTCATCTTAGAGAAGGAAGAATTCTTGCAATTCTGTCTTCTTCAGGATTATGAACCTACAACCCCTAGAAAAATGTCTAGCCACCAAGAGCAGTAGGACCCACCTGATCAACACATGCCCTAAAGTTTGGTGGCGTTTGTGCTATTTGGCTTTTTCAACCACGGTGAGGCTTACATGGCACCGGGCCTGCTAGAGACAGATGGGGTTCACCTGGCTAAAAAAGGGAAAACGATTCTAACCCATGAGTCGACAGGACTGATTGAGAGGGCTTTAAACACTAGGGGAAGGGGATAAGACCAGGCTGGCTTGAAATGAGCCTGGGAGAATCATGCCAGTGTGGGGGTGAAATCGATAGCCCAGGTGAAGTGGATCCACACCAGTGCCCACAGTGTGGAAACAAACAGGAGGAGCCGGAATATATTGGGCAGCAGGAAAGGCATGATATAGCCACCATCACAGAAACATGGTGGGATGACGTACATGACTGGAGTGATGATAAAGTTGAGTGCCTATGGGTAAAGAAGAAGAGGAAGGTTAACCAGGTAGACATCCTGGTCGGATCTGTAATAGACCACCCAAATAGGATGAAGAGGCAGGTGAAGTGTTCTATAAGTACCTGGCTGATATTTCACTACATGGAAACTCAATAAAGCTGAGAGGAGGCAGTCTGGAGTGCGTGGAAGAGAACTTCCTGACACAGCTGATGAGCAAATTTGTTGGGGCACTTAGAGGACTTTGTTTTCTACAACAAAAATTGAACTTAAATTCTTTAATCATTGAGATACAGATCAATAAAAGCATCACCAATTTAAGCTCAAAATCTTAAGGCCTGGAAAAATGTGAACCTTCTGCTGCATAACCTGAAAAGCAGCCAAACGTCACTGCAGTCTTAGGTCTTTTTGTCTTAAATTACTTTTGTTAATGTATAAAAAACCCCTCCTCAGTGCAAAAAAAAAAATAAAAAATTAGATTGCAGGCCTGCTGTGTATATGCAATTATGAACAGAGAATATATATGTTATTATACATTGTTAATTAAAGGATTTATGATCAGTTTCTCTCTCTACCATCATCTTCCTGTGTGGCCTTTCCTAAACCAATTAATGTCGCTGAACCTTAGTTGAATTATAGGATGCATATTTCACAAAATATCAGTGATGTTAAATACATTACAGATTTGGAGGTCATTAGATAAGATTAGGTAAGTAATTTACATACAGAAAGAAGCAAAGAACGGACTTTTAGTATGATCAACTCCTGTTGGCACATGTTACGGCACCTACTTGCTGCTACGTAATTTAGGTGTCCCTGGATGGTTTGGTATTAAGAATATAGATTGGTCTTTGACAGCAGTTTTGATTTTAGTTTGTTGACATTTTTGCAGATAAATATATAATCTTCACTGAATTGTGTTTTCATACGAACAGGAAGAGAGAAACAAAGAGGAGATATGAAATAAATAGGCTCCTCTGTAGGATTGAATGTAAATTAACAACAAGAAAAGGAATTTGTGAACCATTTGCCCTTCTATGTAACTGAAATTCTCTCAGGAAATAAAATCACAGGTAAGTAGGAGAAGGGGTTAAGAGGGAAATGAGAATTTATCAAGATCCAAAATTTGAGCTCTTATGTATTATAAGCTGATGAGAAGGAGCTACCAAAAGGCAAAAAAAAAAAAAAAAACCCAACAAAAAAACCATTTAATGGACTTTCTTGAGGAGGAGAACATATGGCATGAAGAACAGTTATGAAAGCTAATGTAGAAGAGGATTCCAGATTTTCAAAGCCATTGTTTATAATATAGTATTTACTTTTATAGATGAGTTTCCTTCCATAATTTAGCACCTAAGAAAAGTAACTACTGATCCATGCTCTTACATCAATATGTGAAGGAGTATTTTTAATAACTTTAAAAATAATAAATGTATTGAAAACAGGGATAATAATTTAACAAAACAGGAAAGAGTACCAGTTACATGAAAAACATGGCAGGTAAGTCTCTGTCCCATTCTAAGTAAGTGACAACAGAGACGTCAATTTCAAAAGAGTAAAGCAACATCATTAAAAAGATTAAAACCATGGATTTAAAATTAAAAAGTCAGTGGTTTTCAGAGATAGACCTTGTACTGGCTATGTAATTGAAGTAGGCAAGTATGCAGATATTAGCCTGAAAGTCTGCTTTTGAGGCTTAATGGAAACTCATTTCAAGCGTTCAGCTCTGCAGGACTATCTTGTCATAAGGAAAAGGAGCCAAAGGCAATTGCATGTGATACTGACCCCATCACTGGCTAGTATACTGATGGTTACAGGTACTGCATGTCTTATGGCCACTAGCTTAGTTTCCTTTAGCTTGGGAATATTCTTGATTGGAATTGGAGGGGAGAGGAAGGGCATGTGGCTAACCGTGCACATAGAGGCAGCTGCTAAATTCAGTATTTTAATATAGTCAGGAATAAGACTCTGCTTACCATAGACAATTAAATATGAGTGGATGTATCACATTTCATGTGGAAAAAAAATTCTTTTGGATACACAAAACTACAGGCAAAATAAGACAGCAATAGCTGTTACAGCCCTACACAGGAAAGCCTTACAATTGTGGATTATGTTAGGGTTAATGACTACAAGTAAGAAACGCATTTGAGAAGAAGAAAATGAAGGTATCCTACAGAATAAAATATGTTCTTTGTCAATGACTTATACAGAACACTAGGCTTACAGAAAAAGCATTGGTCCAGATAAATAACTTCTTTATTTATGTCAAGAATTTTTAAAATGCTACATTTAATTTTAATATCATGATGAGAAGTATTTCTCCTTCTTGATAAGCCTCATTACACTACACTGAGTATAGTGTTTGCCTTATTTAACAATTTTTATCAATCATTTAACAATGGATAATGCATTCAATGTCGATAGAAATACAAGCAACAAAGGCACAAGGGTACAATCGAGTAGGAAAAACAATTTTTGTCTTAGAGCATAGCAGTACTATTGCAGTGAAATAAGAAAAATGTTACATTTAAATGAAATGGGATGATAAGAGGAATCTTATTGAATTCTAATTTTTATTTTGTGAAAATTCTTAATCCTTATGACCTTGGTTTTGCACTAATTTATATTTTTTATTTTAAGGAAATGTGGGCATGGCTGACATTTTTGTTCATAAATAGGCCAGTCACAGTTTATGAGAACTTGCATGCATCTCAACTGAAAAGAATTGAAGGTATATTAAAATATATACATAAGTCTCAACAAGATGCTCTAAACCCAAAACTCCAAACTGGTGAATTCAGCATCACAGCTACTGGTACACTTAAAATTCTTCCGTTTCTCCAGCATGTATATAAAAATATTAATTGTTATTTCTATATATAGATACTAATAATGATCAGTAATTTACTCATATGCTTCTTCATTTAAACAAAGAAAATATTCACTTCTTTTGCCTAAGAGAGAACAGTAATAAGCATAAAGATTTCATATGACACCATTCGCTCTTGCTGCAAGTTGCTGATGCCATCAATGCATAATGGAAGTGCTTGCGTTGTGACATCTGTCAATCTACTAAGCTGTTCATAAAATTGTTTTCCTAGAGTTTCTTTAGCCTTGCAAAGTCAAATTATAGAGAAGATAGCATCAGTCCTTTAAACTGATGTGCTCTAAAAATTCTGGATTATGTTTATCTCAACAACAAAACCCTACAATGACTTGTCTGTTAAGCACTTACAATTCTGTATGAATAATAAAAAATTATATAAATATTCAGCAGCGATCTACCCTGGCAAATGGAATATTTTTGTTTTCCATTAGCCCTTTTAAACTAATTAATGAATTAATGAGTGAAAAGAAGCAATATCAGACCTCAGTAGACTGAAGTGAAGTCACTCCAGTGCCATTTTCAATTAATGTTAGCATTTCATATGCATTACATACTATTGAATGATGACTCTTTGTGTGTTGGGAGTATTTCATAGCTGGAACAAGGGGCCAAAAACCTGGTGCTGGGCTGGTTCAGTTCTTTGTTCTTCCACTGACTCACCTTGTTGCCTTCAGTGAGCCACCAAAGGTGGCAGCTATTTGGAGTGCACCTGCTTGGAGGAGTGACGTGAGAAATAATTAAATAAAAGCATTAAACACCAGTGTTTAACTGATGGAAGGAGCAATAGAAGTACAAATCATGTTATTATTTTTTTGAAATTGGCCTCTAAACAGACCACCATATTTGGAGGCCTGTAGATGTTCGGTTTTTTAATGAGACTACTGACAGCCAACATTACCAGCATGCCACGTGGAAGAACTACTAGAGAATAAAATGGTTTGTGCAGCTAAGCAATAAAAGAGAGATTTCTCCATGGTAATTTTTCAAAACGTTGTGTGGGATTTTAACTATGTGACTCCTGTTGACTTAAACGGGAGTCATGCAGCTAAAAATGCATATAACACTTTGAAAATGTATGCCTAAGTGTTTTGTCAATAATCATATGTAAGTAATAAAATAGGATTCAATTTTTTCTACTCAAGACATATAAACATTATGTTTATATCATCACAATTACTGACTTTCTGTAGCTTGATAACTAGTCTTTAGTCATACTGTAATTGGCATCCTGATCACATAATGTCATTTTAATGTGCTCTTCAGAACACATATTATATTATTAGATTCTTGCTGTGAAAGAAATGTGGAACAACTATATAATAAAAAACGTCAACAATGCTAACTCAAAAAATCATTCCCCATTCAAAATGCAATATAGATCAGTGCCTGAGTAATAATTTTCTGTAAACATTTCCAAATTGTGAACACAGCTAATTTCTGGGGGAAAAAATAGATCTACTCTATGCTGTCTATACACTGAAAAAAAGAACATATGGAAAGGCCCTGAAAGGATTGTTTCATGGAGACAGAAGTGAGGAAAACTGTCCCTCACTAATTGATAGCTTATGAAACATTTCCATACCAAAAAGTCTTCTGTATTCTGATTGGATAATAGCAGCCAACTATTTGAAAAAGCCCAGGTGTTATGGTATGTCTCATTAGCTCTAGTCATTATTCACACCTCTGTTAACTGGCTGCTGCCCTTCTCCTTCAGCAATTTTGAGAGGATAGACAAGCCAAATGCTGGGACTTGTAAAATGGATTCTTTTTTTCATGGTAATTGAGGAACAATTGCTCCTCAATACTCAGTCTGCTCTTTCTCATTGATTGCAAAGCAAATCCTGAGCTTAATCTGACTCTCAAACCACTAATTTGTAAAAAAATTTTAAAAAAAAATACTATTGCACTGATGAATTCATGACATGTAAAGAATATTTGAGAAGAACAGGACTAAAAGAGACTGAGAGAGGTCAGATCTATTATAATGTGTTTAAAGTGGACATAAAGAGGAAATGCTGGGAAAACACTAGCTCAAAGAACATTCACAGGGGCTAGTTACAGCAGTTATGAGAGAAGAGTATAAAATATTGCACTGTTTAATAATACCAGGTATGAAGTAGTTACAATATTTTAAGATATTATCATCAAGTACACATAGGCTTTTTTCCCCCTGTTATGTAGTTTGTAAGCAGAAAATATGGATACTGGAATAATCATGTTATGTGATTTTTTAGCAATGGGAAATCAGAAGAGGAATTACAAACTTAGCCACAAAGCTCTGCAGTATGTGCTGGCCTTGACCTGCCATTATAATCTGCTTGTGCTGAATAGAAGCTGCCAATTGTGTTGTTATGTTCTGATTTTACCAGGTAGACAAATACTTCCTAGAAAATATGAGATGATTACAAGAAGTTTGTTGTGTTGAAAAGGCTTGACAGTTTATAGGGCATTTCTTGGGAATTCAGGATACAATGTCTCAGCACTGTAAAAACAAAATTCTGAGAAATAATTAAAAGAATAGGCCTGATTGTATTTGCAGTATATTGGGTGGATTATTATCACTTATCAATCTTGTAGTTGTCTGGAAGATGAGAGATGTTTGTCTGAATATAAAACAAGTCAGGACCTGTGCTTTTACTTCCTAGAGAGAAAAAAAGATTGTGAAAGCCTTAAAAGCTGCAGTAAGAAGTCTAACATTAACAAAGATGGTCATAAATATTTGGTGTGGTTTATAAGATTTCATTATATTTTAATCCTCAAGTCATTGAAAACCTTATGAAGTTCAGAAGAACAAATATAAGGTCTTGTATGTGGGAAAACATAATCCAGGAGTGCAGCACTGGCTGGGATTTACCTGGCTGGAGAGCAGCTCTGTGGAAAGGGATCTGGGGATGCAGTTGAACAAGAAGCTCAATAAAGTGAGCAGTGTGTTGCTGCTGTGGCGAAGAAGTGAAGAGAATGCTGGGCTGCAAAATAACAAAGTAAACATATGTGAAACAACATGAAATTCTAGAATCATATTATATATATCATGTTGACAAAATGGAAGATGGATTTGCTAAAAGTTAGCCACATCAGCTGTGAATTTATTTGCTTCCTTTCCTGCATATTTGCACTGCTGTCAGTGAGTGCTTCTCTTGAGGATACACCTGGGTTAAATTGAAATCTCTTCAAGTGGAAGTATCAACAGGCAGCCATGGTCACATGGAACTTGGTTTAAGTATCTGAGCACTTAACTTGTTTCTCCAGCAGCTTCTGCAGCCCACGTTCAACTCCTTGATGCTGAAAATATCCTGTCACTGGTACTTTGGCCATCTAGAGCAAAGCTTCTGCAACTTATTCTAAGTGAACGTCAGTCACAGAAGAATTGGTACAGTGTTTATGAAAACAGATTAACCAGAAAGATTCTGCAAGTGTATTCAGATACTGCAGACCATCACAGAAGAGAGCAATTGCAATACAAATTATCATAAAACATCTAACTTGAATAGGTTTCAGTGGTTTGCTGCAGACTGGGTTAATGCATAATCATTTCAGTCAACATATTTAGTACAAGTCACTGCATACACCCAGTATCAAACCCACTGCAGGTGTAAGCAGGTATGACTTTGAGTTGTGCCTGCTTGTACTATATTTGGCCTAAGTTCAGAATTACTTTCAGCAGGTGTAGTTTATGGTCCTCCAGATGATATATCTCTTGCCACAGCATAAAAATGAAAATAAATACAAGGACAGACTGTGATGACCACACTATATAGTTAGTGGATCTTAGTACAGCTACATTTCTTCATAGCATGTGGTTTTCTAAGGGTTCTGGTAGTCCAGTTCTGATAAAGGAATTTTCCGCTCCTCACTGCCCCGCCCTAGTCCTCTCTTGCAGGCTGTTTCCTGACTGCTGGCAGTGGCTGTATTAGTAGCATAGTAGTAGTAGTATAGTAGCACTTCAGACTGCAGCCCAATACCAGCACAGATCCACTTTCAGGAAAGTCTTAAATTTGACAGATTGTGAAAACAGCTCCTGCAGCATGGACAGGCCTTCCATTCCACATCCCCAACAGGGAAGGGGGAGTCTCCAGCAAAGGGCTGGGGTAGCCAGTGCTATCTGCAGTGCTGTAATATCTGCACTGCACTGTTTAGACAAGGAATACCCTGGGCCATATGGGAACAGAGGCAGCAGAACTGTTGCATCCTAAAGCTTTTTTATTGCTAGAGAAAGAAGCTGCCCTCTGAAAGAAAAATGGTAGTGAGAACATAGGAAAAAAAATAAAAAAGACAAACTAAAAGAGCAGTCTTTAACATCATCTAGTTAACTCAGGTGAAAAAAAGAAAAATACATTCCTCAAACTATCTCCCAGTTCACCATGAGCATCAGCCACTTTTTAGCCTGACAAAACCAGCATTTATTTCTGACATAGAAAGCACAGTGTGGAATTACATCAAATTGTATATCTATGGTCCATGAAAACAAGTATATGAGAGGATGAGGTATAGATCAAGAGAACCATGAACAACTTGGATTTCATTGTCAGGCCATACATTTAAATCCAGAGAGCTGCACCCCACAGCACACCATTTTGTTAAACTACAAATCCACAAAGGATGAAGAATCTGGTTTGTTTGGGTCAAAGCCCACTGAAACGGTGCCACCAGCCTACTATCCAAAGAGAGCCTGGGGCCATTGCAGACAGTAGCCTGTGCTTTTCAAGCCAATTTTTCCCCCCTATGGCTTGATTTCATTCCTGAAAGACAGAGAAATACTAAAACTGAATGAGAGCTATGCCCAGCTGTCAGTGCCTGTCCTTCTTCCATCCATTAACACCCCCTAATCTGAAAAATTCACCAGCCCTATAGGTTCCCACACCACACACCAGTTATGCTGATTAAAAAATTCACGCTTCAGTATTAGTGCTGATTAAAAAGGTTTCCCTGTGCTTTATGCAGATGTTGAATATTCATCAACAGTGTCTGGTTTAAGAAATGATAAATAGCATAGGAAATAATTTTATAACTACATCAAAAACTTATTTGTAGTGCTCAGCAATGTCCCCCTACAGCCTAGTTTATAAACAAATTATCTGAATTATTAATTTATCAGGCAGGGACTGAAAAAAGGAAAAAAAATCCCAGTGGGTTATTACAGTCTTTCACAGGAAATGAATATCTCCTGGCACTAATGACATCATCAATAACAAGAAGTTTATTTCCAAAGAACTCAACTCAAAATTTAATTAACTGTATAGGATATTTTCAAATTAAATATTAGTTAAGGGGTTCAGTACTTGGATTAGTGTAACAGTTCTAAAGTAAATTCATTTTTAGTAGATTAAAAACAACAACAAAAACTACAATAAAAACCCTCTTGAACTCCAAAATAAACATATAATTTAATAGAAATATTAATTTTGTCTGTTGACAGTATGGAAATTTACTTCTTTTGGAATTCCTATCTGTTTAAAGGACAGAACAAGAACACTTGCAGATAGGGAAGATAGCACAGGTCAGTGATGCTGGAGCTGTGATGAAAAAGGAAATTTTACCAATGAAATTCGTATTTTCCTCTACTTTTGGTAGTTTTTATCTTTCTGGGTAGCAAAAACACACAAAGTAAAGAGAGAGTAATCTACACTGCATGATGCCTATTTTGAAATCATCTTTGAAATAACAAATCAGGTATCCCAGACACGTAACAGAGAACAGAATTACTTGAATCCCCACCCATATTTCCTGTTTGGTACAAAAGACCATCTGCCAACACAGTAAAATGAAAACTTAATCCAAAAAGTTACCTTATAAAAGGAGAAATAATGAAGGTCATGTTAATGGCAACACAGAAAATGTAATTGTTGTTGTGCGGGAAAAAAAATCAAACAGCCCTCCAAACCAGCAAACAGACCACATATAAAACCTGCAAGAAAAAACCTAAAGGAATGACAAGATTATAGGGATTCCTCAAACTTTAGAAAAAAATGAAAGATTAGATTTTAGAAATCTGTCTGGTTTAACTATTTTGATATTCAGATATATGCACTATTCAAACAGAATCAGTGTCAAGTCCTTTTTCATTATTTCTATTGGTAGAATTACATTTGTAAAGACAAAGGATCACTAACCAATGCATCTTTAAGGCAGTGAACAAATATTGAGCAATTTTTTTTATGTGGAAGCATCATTCATTTACAAAAAAGGGCAATGAATATGCAGGACAGATGCCAATATGAAAGGGGTGAAAACTTATGCACTGTCTTACTTTTCAAAGGGAAAGAAAAATGCTTTTCTATTGTGAAAACTGCTTTTCATTTCAGCTGCCTTTGACTCAATCTTCTTCCAAGGGAGACATTATTGACAGAAGACGCAGGAAACAGACTCTGATGTTTTGGAGAGTGAGGAGCAGATTGCTTCTCCACAGACCCTTCTGCAGTTTTCCCTGAAGAATATATACCTTAAATCTACAAATCTAAAATGACAAAATTGACCAAAGCATCTTCCTTTCCTTGTGGCCACCTTTCTGGTCATGACTTCTATGAAATGGGAAACTATGGACATAAAATCAATTTTCAAGCATCTTCTTAACAGTGGTGGTTATAAAAACAAGAAGCCAGGAAGCAGGGGTAGAAAAACAGCCAATTTCCTTTTATGTCTTGTTGTGAAGCCTTGAAAATGGAGTCAGAAACAAGAACTGAAACTTGACATTCCAGAGATCCACAGGGAGGGAAGATGAGAGGGAATGCCATTATGAAGGAAGCTGAAATTTTACCAAGAACTTAGTAAACTATTTTTTATTTTTAGAAAACCATCCTAAAACAGTAACTTTTTATAGAATGTCGAATGTAGGAGAGGTTTTATGAGGCTGTTACAAGAAGTCACCACAATTATGTACTGATGTGTAAAAAGAGGAAATTATATATAATTGTAAGCACAGACTGAATAGCGGATGTAAAGCCAGGTGATAATTGCTAAATCATATAAATGCAGTTACTGTTATTATTGGTGGTGGTGATGATGATTGGTTCTTTTTCTTCAGCACATTCCAGGAGCCACTCTGCTAGGCACTGTACAAAGAATAAAAAAAAGTAGTCTGTGCTAAGAATCAAGTGCTTTAAGGTCCCACTCTGAATTTTTCACTTTCCCAAGTAAAGAACGTATATGAAAAAAAAAATCTGGGTAGCATCAGAAACTCATTAAAATGAGCTAACTGCAGAAGCATTTCTAAATTTTCATTGTATAGTTTCTATGCCCATAGTCCTGCTTATTTCATTATCCTAGTTACTTTAGCCATTGTAAACAGAAACTGCCATCAGCCTGAGATGGATGCTGCTGTTCATCTCTGCTGCAGCTGTAAGTGTGGGAACCTGTGTTTCACCTACTTACAATGCTAGCAGGAAAGAACTGATTGTCCAGAGAGGCTGGGGATTCTTACTACAGATATTCCACAACTGTCGGGACACAACCCTGTGCCTTGTGCTCTGGGATGACCCTGCTTGAGCAGGGAGGTTGGATCACCCTTCCAGTTTTACCCATTCTGTGAATTCTGTGATTCCATGAAAGAGTGCTCCACCTTTCCAAAAGTATTATGACGTGTTCACGAGTGTTGTGGAGCAAACATCACTTAACCTTCAGAAATAAGACACAAGTTCTAGGATGTTTGGATGTGCTAAATACTAGATCCTTTCAGAAATTTTATTATTTTCTCTTGAATACTGTACAGCTAGAAATGTAGAAACACATAAAGTGTGCAATAACTAGACAGAGGGCAAGGTATTCTCTACAGTCAGTGATATTCCATGAACAATTTATTATTTGGCAATTCTTGCAGTGAAGACAGAGTACTAGGAAGCAGCATTGGGATCCACACTGGGATCCAAGAAGCCAGAATCTGATTTTCTTCTCCTGTAGGCTTTGCTGGTGCTGTAAGCAATCTGAGTTGGAGCTAATTCGCCCGAGGTATTTGAAAAGAGGCCATCAGAAGGGGGCTGATTTCAGGAGAGACCCTAATGTGCTACTGTAATGAAACCAGTAAAATTAATGTGCACTTACTTGTGGCTTTGCCAAGCATGAGCACTACAGCTATGTCAAATTCTTACCATCTGCTTCACTGGAAACAAAGCTAAGACTGTACAGAACACTTTAAAATCCTTTAAAATATATTTGGGTAACAAAATCCATAACACAAAACTGATTTCAAGGTCGGAAAAAGACAATATTTCCAGAAGTTTGCCGAGGTTATATTTTTTCACAGAAAAAGAATCTAGTTCTCTATACCATGTATATTGCCATAATGAGATCTTGTGCAATAAGGATATTTCAAATACACACGGTGCACTAGAAATGTAAATTATCATAAATACACTTCACATAAAATAAATACTGTATGGTGTGTAAGATGTTGGCATTGTGCTAAAGCATGCTGCAAATAAAGTGAATGTGATATTTCATATATATATAGGTTCATATCAAGTTTCTCTAAAAATAATATAAAGTCTCCCATTCAAAACGTCTTTGGGGAAAAAGCAGAATATTAATTTTCATGGTACTCCATTCCAGTATTTTCATAAGTATTATATGCCTATGTCTACATAAAAATGTTGTTACATACTAGGACCACTATAGCTGAAAAACTTCCATGAACTGAACAGAAATCTTTCCATCCCGAAAGTGCCAAAGAACAAGTAATCTCAAATGGATGGTAAAACGCATAATTATGAGTGCATTCTAAGACTTGCAATGAATTTATCTTTGAAAGCTTTTCATTGTTTGTATGCTATATTCCACTTATAAATAAAATTTTATAAGGTGCTGTGTACCTAAAAAAGAGTATTAAAACTTCAAAGGAATACACATGTTTTTTGTGTTACCATGGACACACTATACTGCAGAAGTGTGTAAAATTGTGATGGCCAAACCCCCCATATTTATAGAGTGTGAAATTATGAATTATTGTTTTCTTTACTCACAGCATTAGTTTAATTGTGCTTTCACATTTTCCAGTAAAATTTTCACAGTGACCTGTAGTCTGACAAGCCAAGACAAAGACAGCCTACAACATCAGGCCTTTTACATAAGCTGAACAATTAGCAATGTATTATAATATGTCCTAAAAGCTGTATCTGTAATGTATAACATATTTTGAAGGAATACCATCAGTATTAAAATAATCAGTGACAGTCTCACCTGTGATCCTGAAATATCAAACCTGGAAAAACTGGCAAAAAGCCCCCTTCAAGGAGAGATCTACTGTTTTCTCCTGATCTTGCATTTCAAGGTACCCAGATTCATTCCTAGGCTTGTGCAGACTCTTTCTGCAACCCAGGCACACCAGGCTTTACTTTTATAATCTGCTAAAGGGCTGTGGCCTATCTCTAAAACAGTATTAAACCTAGTTCCTTTTTCTCAAGTAATAATTTCCTTATGCCCACATTCATAATCAGCACAGACAAGATCACCCTTACTTCTCACAGCATCACTTAGATTGGAAGGGATGCCAGAAGGTCTTTGGTGTCCCTGCTCAGAGCAGAGTTTACACAGAATTAAGACTAAGTTGGTCAGAACTTTGTCCACTTTTAAAAGTTTCCAAGGATATAGACACTGTAACCTCTGTGGTGATAGTGCACCATTGCTTAATTATGCTCATAACAACAGAAACTCTCATTTTTCAATTGATGTGCACTGTTTCTCATTCTCCCACAGTGCACTTCAGTAAAGAGACTGGCTCTGTACTCTTAGTAAAGTCCCCTGGAACTACCTCTCTTGAACAAGCTGAACAAGCTCAGCTCCCACAACCTCCCCTCACAGGATTCCAGCCCCCGACCACCTTGGTGGCTCTTTGCTGAATTTGCTCCAGCTGATCAGCATCTCTTTCCTGTACTTAGGGGCCCACAACTGGATGCAGTATTCCCAAAATTGTCTAATGAGCTGAAGTGATTAAACACTTCCCTTGGTCTAGTGGCTACAATCCTATTTTTACAGCCAAGTACACTATTAGCCCTCATCACAGCCAGGTGGAAGTCATCTAGTTTACTGTCCAGCAGGACTCTCAGGGGCTTTCCTGCAGAGCTGGTAGCTAGGCAGTCAGTCAGTGCCCAACCTGCACTGATGTACGGGGTTAGTCTCTCACAAACTTTGCCTTTTTTCATGTTCAAGGCCCTGAGGTTCCTGTCAGCCCACTTGTCTAGCTTGCCAGGTCCATCTGAACAGCAGCTCTGCCCTCATGAGTAGCCATGACATTCCCCAGAAGCTGTCATTTGCAAACTCAATGAGGGTGCCCTCTGTGCTCTCCTCTAAGTCATTGGTAAAATATTAAACACAGGCTCAGGACAGACCCCTCAGAAGTTTCACTCGTGACTAGTCACCCAAGGCAGAACATGGATGGTGGACCTCTGCACTTTGACCAGTGATCCAGCTGACTTTTCCCTCACTTAATAAAATACCCATCAAGACTAATGCCCAGTTATGATAAAAAGGTGGGAGACCATATCAAAATCCTGAATTCAAAGTGGATGACATCAATCCACTACAAAAACCTGGTGAATTTCTACAACAAATATTTTGATAACGTTTTCAACCCCATTTGCGTATTCTTTCCTTCTATATGACAGCTGCTCTACCTGATAAGGTAGAGGTCCTTTTGAGCCACATTCCATCAACCACAGATCTTGTGCTGTCTAAAACTTTGATTAAACTACTTCACCTTCCAGTTTCTGATATAACCATGGAGAAATCATAAAGTACACCTGAATATTCAGATATTAATTTCATTTGGCTGCTCTTCCAGCCCTCTGGTGACTACTTTTCCAAGTATGTGAGTGAATGGATTTTGCAGAATGGCTATCAGAAAACGAAGTGTGTGCTTGCACATAGTGTGTGGATAGCAGGGACAATATGTTTCATTAGGAACAGAATTCAGCTTCAAGTACAGAAGAGGCAGATATTTTTACAAAAGCAGTGGCAGACTCCTAGAAGACAAACTAAGTAGTTAATCCCAGATCCACATTTCCCACATTGAAGCATTTACTCATCTGCCTACAATCCCCCCGCACATTTAATCACATTCATTCTCAAAAACCTGCGTACATATTTAATTGCTTGATGGATCAGGGCCTTAACTGAATAGGGCAAAGCTGCAATGCAGTGGAATGACTAGGACACCTGAGGCTGTAGGACTCATCTCATCCAACATTAGACATCCAACATTTATAACAAAAGCATATATCTCAGCTAGTTACTATAGCCCCGTTCATAATTAATGGAGAGAAATAGACACTTCTAGGGTGAAATTCATCAGTCTTACTTTAAACATCTGCTTTAGGAAGAGATGAATTGCATCCGTCAGGTGCTTACTTTTCCCCGCTGGTTATAAAGAGGATCAAGGTGGCTACCTCAGAGACAGTATCTTTATTTTAATCCTGACCAGAATAAAGCCTCTGAATGGACTCAGAGGGCTACAGAAAACCCTCCCAGCAACTTGTAGTTTGCCTCTGAGTCTTGTTCTCGTCCTTGATTCCTAACTTTGGCTCCTGCCTGCTGTAATCCGGTCTGTAGTTCTTGGTACATTTTCCGTCTGACTTGCCCAAGTATTTGTCCCCACCTAGCTTGCACTGCTGATTCCTGTTTCTGTCCCCCTTACCTGAGACTTAAAATCCCTGGCACCCTAACCTTTGTCTGAACCTGGGTTAAGCTTCTGCCTTGCCCCTCAGAATATACAGATACCTTGTCTTCTGGTCTTTCTTCTCAACTTCCATGTAAGGTGTTTTCTATCTAGACCTTAGCATTAAGATTCTTTCCCACTCCTGACATTGACCTTTCTTAATCACAGGCTCCAGCTTGCACATCCATTTCATTTCCAGCCCACTTTAGCAGACCTATATACCCATGTTTTATTTATAGTAATTAAGATATCAGCCATTGAAGTAGGGGAGTTTTTGCCACATAGCTTTATCTGTACTATAAATTTCAATATGATTCAATGAGTATGACTATTAAATATTCATATAATAGAAATACAAAAGTAATACAGATTGTGAATGGAGTGATACACTTCATGGACATTGAGCATTGGAATAAACCTCAGTATTTTGATATCTGTCTACAAAAAATACATAACTACTGTTCAGATATTGAACTTCTGAAACCATTTAGTCATTTTTCCAAAAATAGCTTCATTATTTTCTTCTTGTGTCCTCCATAACAGTTCAGTTTTTACCCATCCAAATATCTCTGTTGTCCCTTTTTTACCTAGTATTTCTCTACGACTTAGTATCAGTCACAGGAGTTGTTTGAGCAAATGTGTACCATATTCCCCGAGTTCAGCAAACACTTAACCCCAGACAAAACTCTCTTTAGGAAGTTCACATGTGCATTATTCTATCAATTTGGACTGCCAGCTGGAGCATCAGCTTTTCCAATAGCAGCAAGCTCCTGATGAGGCACAGACAAAATGCTGATCTTTGCAGATGGACTTTAGTTTAGTTTTAGCGGCATCTCCTTACAGCTGAAACCCTCCATAATTTCAATAGAGCAGTGATTTACTACACTCCCAAAAAAACTCTTTTGCTAGAGTACTCCATGAAAAATCTCAATATTTATTAGCTCTTACTGTAAGCAGAGATTATGCTGAATTATTAAATTTGAAATAAATCAAATTACTTGTCTGCTAGTAAGGTATTTTTAATGGAAAGCACAACAGACTGTTAAATGCAATTGTAATGAAATAAAGGAGAAGGGGATACAGTGAGACACACCTTCTCCATCCTTGCAAATGATAATACAGCCATAGTAATCCATTCATCAGTGACCCTCTCTCTATCCTCAAAATTACATGTGTATGTGCTTTTCTTTGTCTGATCAGTAACCTTCTAAGACTCATAAAAACCCCAAAACATTAGCAAATGGCAAATTAACTGTTAGAAACACCTCAACTACACCAACCCCCATCCCCCCTCAAAAACCTAACAAACACACAGAAAAAAAAACAACAACTCAGGTTTATATTTTCTAACATGCCTTTTGTTATTAACATCCAAAAGGCTCCTGCTATTGCCCTTTTCAAACACTAGAGTATGTTAATGTCCATAATGGTGACCTAATCAGTTTAGGGGTGTCATCCAAACGTTTCACAGAAGCAATTGAGAAATGTCATTGAGGACTTGCAAATGTAGTGCGCTTCAGCACGCCTGCAGAGCAGGCCAGAGTGCGAAGGATGGCAGTGATGTTATACTCCTTCTCTTGCATAAAATCACATTTTAATACAGGGTTTCATTTCGTATTTAAATGGATAAAGCATGGAAGCACTGTTAGATTCAAGTTCTGTTAGGAGATGGGAGATACTCTTCACATAAAACCCCCAATTTTGAGCTTGGGTTCAGAAGTTATACCCACAAAATATAACTTAATACAACCTGCTGGCAAGGCATAAAGCTGTGAAAAATAAGTGCTTGAGTTCTTGCCCTATGTATGACAGTAAATGTCTTGTGTGTGGGAGCATGAGAAAATTCCTCTTAAACTGAAAATGGTAAACTGTTAAATAGAACATATAAAAATAGCTCACAATACTTTTTCATGATTTCTTGTATATTAATTAAAATACATTATATTTATATAAGAAGAATCTATGGAAATGGTCTAGGATCATACTCTGATTTTATGCAAAAATGGCTGAAGAATCTGGTACTGTTGAGGAATAAACCCATGTGCCAAGCACTTTCACTATTTTGCCAGCAGTGACTAACAAAATTACTAAAGGTCAAAGTTTTTATTAGGAGGCATATTACAGTCTTTTATCTTGTGCACATAGTTAAGAAACACCAGCACTGCACAAACAAAACATCTTGATAAAAATTCTCCAGCTTTCAGCACCCCACTAGGTTCTTCAAATCATGCTTTTTAATGTGAGGAGGCAAAATGAAATGCAGAAACAGATGTTCTTCCTTATTTATTCAGAAAACATTCCCCTTGCATTCAAGTCCCTCCCACTCTGTAGAGATCCCTGTTCAAACAAAATGTCTTTTATTCTTCGATAAGGAAATAAAAATCACATCAGACAATAATATATTCAGAACTGACAAAAATAACAATGAAATGTTGATGCTACAATGGGAAAATACCTTTCTAGAAGTATTATGTAAACACCTAACACTTGAAATTCTCTTTTATCTTAGGTTTATTTATGGCTCTGCACTTTTTAATGCAAAGGACGTTTCGATTGAATGAAGCCATGGGCAAAACACCAAGGGCAATCACAGTGAAGGTGAAAATGGCCTGTGCATTCACCATGTTTCACGTATTGTTTTATGGTCCTAAAATGTAGTTGTTTTATCTTGTCTTTAAGCTCATATGATCTGAAACCTGTTGTGCAGTGTGTTGCAGGCCATGAGCCTCCATGCTGTGGAGAGCAGAGGCACACAGAGAGTGTTGGGAGGGCACAAAAGCCAACACTGCAGCAGAATTGGAGGACTGTGGAACACTGAGTGAGCCTGTCCTGGTGCCTTTGCCCTGACACTGCCCAGAGGGGTGGCCAAGCCTCATCCAGGCAGCTCCAGTGAGCATAGCCTAGCAACCCATGGCAGTCAAACAGGGTCCAAGACCACCCATGCAGTGCCTGCACTCTTTGTCCTGTTTTGTTTAGATGAACAGGCACAATCTAAGAGTATGACTTCTTAATTTTTATAAGGTACTTTCCTCCTTCATTCATACTCATGACAATTTTATACTTCTGTACTAAATTACCAATGAAATTATCTTCTAGAGCTCCTTTCAGACAAATAAAAATTTACCAAGGTCTATTTTTCCTATGATACTACCTATTTTCAAAAGGACTTGTTGAATTAAGACAGCTACATTTAACCACATGGGGTGGAATCCCAGTCTGTGTACTGCTTTTCTCCCCTTGCAAATAGACTTTCAGAGAAGTACAGTATTTTCTGAATGCTGTACTTCATGGCCCTCAGGGTTGTGTATGGATTAGTAGCATAGCCTTGAAGTAGGTCTGCAAAACAAGAGCTGATGAAGAAGATCTAACTTCCACACTGCAAATATTTCAATGGGAAGCTAATTTAGACTAGTTAATTAACTCCTTGTGTAGCTCAAGGGTTCAGCACCTGTTTGCAGTAAGTGTACTTTCAGTCTGTTTTTGGAGAACACATTCCAGTTTAGTTTCATAGTAAAGGAGTACAATTCATATTTTCCAAGAAGACATGATGTCAACAATCCTTTTTTTAAACCATAAACAATTTTACTTCAGGCTACAGATTAACAGTTTCAATCAAGTTGTTTCATTTTGCAGGAAAGTAAGAGTTACAAAAATGCCAGTTTTTTATTTAAAATTTAAATAAATTTTTAATTTAAATTACTTTGAACTGCTTGTCAGGAACTACATCATTTAGCAAACAATTAATTTTAATTTAGATCTTTATGATGGAATTGAGAGGAAAAATTAGGTACTTACTGTTGACTGATAAAAAAGGCCAAACCTTCCCACACTTTATCTCTTCTCTGTACATCACCTTTGCTCAGTGAAAGGACATCACTCATGCCTGTCTGGGACAAAACTTCCATGTCCAAAATAAAACAAGAGGCTGCAGCCAGTCTGCCTGTGATGGCACCACAGGCTGAGAAGCAGCCCAGTGGTAAGTAGGTCCAACAACTCAAACAGTTTCAGGGGTCCAAGATCTTTCAGATGCACCATATGGGTCCTTTAATGGGAAAGCAATTTAGTTAATTTTTAAGTTTCAGAAATGCAAGTGAGATCCACTCTTACCTGAAAGTTCAAATCTCATTTAAACATGAGCCTGGAAGGTTTTTCAACTCTTGAAAGGCTACCTTTTTTTTTTCCCCCCAAAACGAGCATCTGACTTAAATGAGCATAGCTCCTAGGCTCTGGATAAAATTACAAACAAACCACAAATAACTAACTTGAAAATTGTACTCTCACCCAGTGGTAGAATTCTACCCGCATGCTCTTGCATCTCAGTCTGGAGCAGCACCTTACATTGTTAAACATATTTTCTGCAATCTCCAATGCTGAGAAACAGTTGGATGCTTCAGTTCTTTCAGCTCTTAAGTTGCTTTTATTCTTTCAGCTAGATACTATTTTCATGAATTATCTGATTTCAAAGACCAGAAAATGTCTCCTTTTGTAATAAAGCTGTTCAAGCTATTTAAAATGTGTTTTTCAGATTATCAAGCATTTTGTCACCTTAGAATCTCACTTTAACACAGATAAGTCATAGCTTCATCAAGTTTTATCTTGCCCAAACTGATCCAAGGGCAGGCTGACTCACTGACTAGTGATAGAAAGCATAGCTTTTCATCTCAATGTCACCAGCTGAAATTCAGCAAAGGTCATCACTGATAACCAACAGAGTTTGTGATAGCCTTATGAAATTAGCAGATGATCTAGGTATAGTGGCTGGTGGACAGGTGTTATTATTATAAAAACCATTATACCAATTGATAGCCTCTCTTACTAGACTCAGCTGAGAAATGAGGAGCCAAATGAGGCACAGGTGCTCAACCACTTTCTCACATCAACAAGGGGCACCTGGAAAATAAGGTTAAGGGCATATTGCCAGAGGTTAAGTGTGTCCCACCTATTGTGAAACTGAGACTTCAAACACTTAAGCTATTAGTCTATTACCTTTCATTAATACCATGCTAGTTCAGTTTCTGTTTTAGGAGAAGAAAAAAGAAATAAAAGTTACCGACTCAATACAAAATTCAAATGGACATAAGCCATCAGGGCTAATTAAAATATTCCATAGTAAGACTGAAAATAATGGGTGCTATTATATAGTTGAACAGTATAATTTTATAAGCTTCTACTAGTATAAAATTCTTGCTATCCTGGTGCATTTTCCATGTAAGTCTTTTTCACTGGAAACCAAGACATCTGTGTCATGTGAGAAGAGACATGCTATGGAGTTGCTTGCTGTAGTTAGATTTTAAATTTTATTTAAAAGAAGATATCTTCATTAAAAGGAATGATAGAAAACCTTTGTCTCCTCTTTTTAGGAGAAGACTTTTTCTGTTGGTGTCAAATGTAATTTTAAGATAGTTATTTCTACTTGCTATGGACTCAACATTGGAAGTTATTTTTCAAGTTAATTTTACAAGTTCAGTTAATTATCTGCCCTTTTAGACTAATAAAAGGGAAATTCTAAAGAAAGATTCTGCGAAGGTTGGCTCTGGATGCCAGAAACTCATTGCTTCTTCCTGAAACAAGCAGAATACATAACAATTTAACAATTTTTCCTGCACTGTACTTAAACCAGGTTTCCCTGGGGCTTACAAAACTTGTGCATTTAGTGGAGACTTTTAGTTCATTCATCAAACGCATGATATAAACCACTTTGTTATGCACCTTCAAATCAAAAAAGATGAAAAAGAAAGGAGAAGAAAAGGTGCACACAAAGGTAACAGTGCTTACTGAAGGACATGCTTCTTAGTGTTTGGCCGTACAAAAACATGTTCACACAAAGAACTGTCGCAGCAATTATTTATGATTAAAAAACATGGGAATGTTGTGGTGACTTTGCATTAGAAGTCTAGTATATGTCAATTGTTTTATTCATGATAAACAGATCATTTAGTTGGAAAAATCCCATCTGCCTAGATATATCTCTTATTATTTATGAGAACCATGTTTAGGAATGCAGGCAGCACATGTGCATAATTAATCCTGAAGAGAATTAGACATTGTTTGATTCACAGCTGAATGCAATTAGCATTAGGAAGTTTACATATGTTGGCAATAACACAGATTAGCAACTAAAGTGCTTGTTAAAAAATTTAACCTGAGGCTGCTGGAGCAGACCTCTCTTAATGATGCTTTAAATGTTGTTGATGAAGTAATAATCAATTTTGTTTTATAAATAGTAAATCAAGAATTTAGGTCTAATTAGCTGTGCTACAGATCACTTCACTTACATATCCAATGTGCATGTGATTTGTGCTGTGAACTTTCTCTGAGTCTGGTGTGCAAACAGTTGTTAAGGGAAAGATGTGATCCCTTCTGTATAAAAAAGGAAGAAAAAAAAGTCACAGATGGGGAAGAATGAGATGTCTGTGATGGGAGTGACTCTATGCTCCTGGCACTCAAGAAGGAAAGAGCATTTCCTTTGCTATTTCAGAGCTTTTTAACTGAAAGATGAAGAAACAATGCCTTGTCTGCCTTTTTAAAATATAATAATTAGATTATAATTCACAGTCTGTGAAATGAAGCTCTCTAATGGAGAGGGAGGAGGAAGAGAGAACATAAGTGATGAAAGTGAGGAGGCAAAGTAAAATTGAGCTGTAATTGTTTTCACTTCAACTTTAAGAAGTTCAACATTAATTAAAATGTTTCTGCACCACTCAGCACCAGATTGGCACAAAAGAGGGCTGGCTGGTATGTGCAGCTGCTGACTGGCAGGGATGTCAGCAAGGCAAAGCCAAGAAGATTGCAGTTACACACACAGACACAGATATTCCAAAGGCAATGTTGCAATTAGAGCAAGCATTTCTGGTTTTATTCAAGGAGCAGGTCAGAATTCCTACCAGGTAAGAAATTCATGTTTCTTAAAACACCTGTAACAGTTTGAAAATTGTTCCAAGATATCTTTGCCATTTTTTGACTTAGAGTTTGCTTTGATTTTCTCATTTTCAATTATGTTTATTTGTATGAGAAATGTTCGCAGAGGTAAAATTCAGGTGAGCACCTACCATGGCCTAAGAGCCTGTAGGAGCTGGATCCATTAAGAGTTTTCCTTCTCCTTCAGCTACATTGACTCTTACCCTGTAAACATTTCTTGATGCAAACAGGTGCTGTTGGGGGGTGTATTGTGCAGTCCCTGTAATCACCCTTTATATATCCAAAGAGCAGGAGCAGGCACTAATTACTGTCAGAGTTACACTAAAGGAGGGTACTGAAGCCCCAGCTGCTTCTAACAGATTACTGTGTGTCCCCACACCAAGTAAAAGGACAAGTAGGCCTATAGCCTAAAGCCTTCCCTCCCTGGCAGCCTCGGAAGCTGAAGTCAAAATGGGATGGAGAGCCAGGAAAATTTTTAAGTAGCTGAAGGAAGCAGAGAGCCAAAACTGATGGAACTTCGCTTTCCACAGAGCCAAAAGAAACTAATGTTGTGTGTGACGACACAGACGGGGCACTTCCTTACTCACTCACCTACACCACTGCCAGAGACTGAATAATCTTGAAATTGAGTCAGGGCTAAAGTGGAAAAGGCATTTGAGCTCCTAAAAATGAGAAGTAGGCATTCAAGAATGAATAAGAGCTTTCATCAGAGGAAGAGCGTGGAGTGCAGAGCAGCTTCCATTGGCTATGCATTCTTCAGGGAGTCATGGAAAAGAGCAGCTGGCTCAGAAGATTTCCCTGGTGAATGGCAAGGTCTCCCCATAGGACCAGAGGGACAATTGAAGGATTGGAGAATTGAGCCTGGGGAAAGCCTGCACACATGCAAAGGCTTAGTGGCTTACTTTTAAATGATTATAAGGGTTGCAAATTTGAAAGTGCTGCTCAATCCCATGATTTAATATCTATTGTATCAGTTCTGTAGGCTGTGTGGGGAGCTCATGATGTTCCTCTTCGTCACTTTGACTGATCAGACTGTATCACCTCAGTTTTTGTATAGGGACAAAGTTGTCTGTATCCAAGTTTAATTCTCAGTGCTTGGTTCATTCAAGTGCTATAAAAACGAATGATTCTGAGGAGGCATGACAGTAGACTGGTGCAATTTTAAGAAATTTCCAAGACACCCTCTGTGTTTATCTTTGTTTGGCTGATAGAGCCAGATGAAAGGAACAGAATACCTTGTATGTTGGGAGACTGAAGTGAATTAATAGACTGCTGTATCTCACAAAAAAGGAAGGAAGGAAAAAATGAACAAATGAACTTTGACTTTTCTTAAGTATACAGGGCAGCTGGGCTCTGACTGATGTTTACAAAAGTAGATGTGTTTGAAGCAGTGCCACGTGGAGAACTGTGAACAGTTTAAGGGTTAAGCAGGAAGAGTCTTAAGAACCAACAAAATCGGTAATATATCAACCCTAAAATGCATTTATCACCTTTTCCTGAAAAGAAATTCTCATAAGCTAAAAAAGGGATAACTTCTGTACAAGATGCATGAGAAAATTCAGAATTAAATCATAAGGAGTATGAACAGAAGTAGGAGTTTTGATGCACCACAGTGAACAGTTTTACTGTATTCAAACATTAATTATAGCAATCTATTGGATAATGAGAGGAGCTCTTCTTGTTCTCATGCTATTCTTGCTTACAGATCAAGGAGCAGGTTTCAGGTCTCTAGACTTCCTACAGTGCTAGCCCTTGCCTCTGTTTATGAGTTGAAACAATAAAACCCTTAAACAGCTGTGGACTTTGGAATCCTGAGTACTGCTGTTCAATACTGAAACAGCATCCTCAATGTGTATTAATATATCCATGAGTAACAGGATTGTTTATAAGCACTTTTCCAATCAAATCAAGCTTCTAACTGACAGAAATTTGTTGAAAATTAGGGCTTTTCACTTCTGCCTTCTTCTAACATAACATGCTCTATAAGTTGAATAATATAAAAAAAGGTAAAGACTGTTCCTTTTCTTCAGGTGGTGCACTGTGATATTATTTTGCAGATCTTTGCTGCATGCACTTTGATAAGTTAAAAATATCTCCAATGTACACAAAGGTAGCCAAAGAAGATGCTATTATTTGCAGAATAGTGGTAGTAACATATTACACTTCCAACTAATTATAATAATGTGCATATTTTCTATGAGCAATAAGAAGGGTGATCACAGTTTAAATTATTATGCGTTGGCTTTAGGAGGAAAAATACTTGTTGTTGGCAACTATTTGGTCTGTCTCATAATTCTGTTATGATGACAAAATAAAACTATACTTTACTCTCAATTTCTGTGATCTTTCACCTAGATAAGAACCAACACCTGGCATCTTTTCAAATTTTCTTTTTTTTCTTTACATCAGTGGCAAAAGTTAAAAAGGTAACATGAAAAGAAAGATGAAAAAGGAATGCTGTTCAAATTGAAGGACTGCAGTTTCAAGTTTCAAACCTGTATCAAAACATCTCCTCCTTATCTTCTTTCTCAGTCATCACAAATGAAATAGTACAAAGAAGTACACAAACATCAGTACAATGCTGTGTGTGTACTGCTATCCAAAAATCACAGTTACAAAATTATACCTGACATATCAAAAACTGACAGTCACATCCTCAAGATTTTCTTCTGTTCATTCCCATGGACCTTCTTTATTAATAAATCTGACACATAAAAAGCATCTGTATGACTAAAGTGTCAGTTACTGGAAAGACCGTTTTGATCTACTTCTTAACTTTTAGAAGAAATATTCTCTTTTTTATGAAGACAGGATCCGTTCACTGACTGCCAGCTTTCAAATGACCACCTCTTGAAGTTAATTTTAAGTTTTAAATAAATATTGTATGCATGCAGAATAATCATGATGCTCTAGAGAGACTGTGTATAATGACATTGATTCTTTTTTATCTAAAAATGCCAAGCCCTTGCGGCAGCAAAGTCTGTATTTGCCACAGATACATGGAGGTTCATTCTATATGTTAAATTATAATAGCTTCTTCATGTTTCTGTCGATAAGTCAATAGTGAAACTTCCATTGCAAACTTCAATTTTTAATTGCTTAAAACTTACTGGAAAAAATTGTCTTTGGCCATACATTTGATAGGGAGAATTTCAGCTGTGGAATAACTGCTACTACAATAGAAGATAATTTGTAAATTCTGATATAATGCTGTGTAACTACTGGAAAAAAAAGTATATTGGATTTGGATGAATGTTAACAGTCATTACTGAAACAAGCATTGTCTTCCACTAATAAATGTTGTGGGCATGTTATTCATAGAAATATACAGTTCAATATTAAGAAAAATTGAAATAGCTTATTTAAGGGTGAAAATTGATATTTGCGCATGCTAATAAGCTGCTTATTTTATTTTTATTATATTTAGGATATCTAAATAAATGTTCTGATTTTGTAATTAATCCAAACTCCCAAATTAATGCAAAGCCATAGACAAAATTCAGTAATGTGGATAATGATATAACCAAGCCCATTTTTTTAATCTGTTGTTTGGTTCACTGCTTAGGTTAGCAGTCTTTCTTCAGAAAAAGAAATTTATTTTACTGAATACATATTTGATCTTTCATAATATTTACGGATCCTTTTAAAAAAACCAGTGTCTTGAATACCTGCATTTGCTTTAAAACTGCCAATAATGATGGTCTTACTAGATTATTATTAATTGTTGTTCTCAATATTAAAGGATATGGATATAACAAAGCTGTCGTTAACAATAATGTTACTATTAATAACTATAAATTCCTAATAACAATAAAAATTTCAGTAAATACAGAATTAATGGAGTCCTTCATATCCCAATCCAAAATAAACCTTTTGGGAACAATCATCATACAAGCATTGAGAATCAGGGGAAGAAGGCTCTGAAGACTACAGTAAGTACCCATAAAAAATTTCCTTTGCAACCCTAGCTTTCATTAAGTTCCATGAAAGATTCATCCCTCTCATTTAAATGCAGCTAAAATTTTTCATCTAATACTGTATTGGATATTTATATGAAACTCCTACAGAATTTTTGTTGGGTGAGAGATGGGCACATTTGGAAAGCAAGTCATTACACCTATCTAAATACCTATTTTATGGTAGGGGATTATGCCTGTTGACATTTAAGCCTAGCATACTAGATGCCTAAATTTTAGATGGCTGTTCCTGAAAGAGACATTTCTGTCAGTGCTTTGGATTGAATAATGACATCAGAATAATAATAATATCCTAATGTTTCAGTTGCTATTTCTATGCAAATAAATCAACTGTATTTAGACAAAGTTGAAGTCTAGCAGAAAACACATCAAACAGGCTAAAATGTGTAGACTAAAATTGCAACTCTTCTTCCATTACCTTTCATGTATGGTTGGCTCAAATAGTTTGGTTTTAGGAAAGACATGCACCAAATGCCTCTTTCCTTAGTAGGCTCGCAAAAATTCTCTCCAGAAGGCTGTACACTCATATGGACAAGAGTCTTCCCTTGGCGATCAGGCTCCTTTCCTATGGCCTTCACATTCAATCCTCAGTCAAGGTCCAGAAGGACTCACTGCTCTCCTAGAAATTCTCCTTAGTTCAGAACTAACAAGACTATGCCAAAAGCATGACACATATTAGTCATGCAAATTTGGTTGCATAGAGGGTGGGATTCATCTCACTGTGAGAGTTCTCCACTTGAGTTAAGCAGCTGAAGTCCTGGTATGCTCACAGAGAGAAATGGACGTTCTAGAGAGTGATTCATTTGACTTATATTTCATAACTGTCTTGAGAGAAGATTAGTCATACTCTAAAACTAGTATTTCTTTACACGGATTACAGAGGGCGTATAAAACATATAAACTATTCTTGGTTATGCAGATATCTGTGTTAAGGACCTCTAAAGTTAGAGTACTGAACACTAGAAAAAAAAAACCAACAAACCAACCAACCAACCAAAAACCCCAAAAAACAACAAAAAAACAAACAAAAAATCAAACAAAAAAAAAGCAACCAAAACCAAACCGGAAAAATCAACCCCAAAACAACAAGACTTGTACCCTCAACAACCAAAAATAAACCCCCACTAATTTTCCTTGTTTATTCATAAATTAATTTATGTTTCTATTTTAAAAGATTTGTTAGTAATATCTCTTTTATATATTGCTGAATTAATTTAATGTTTCATGCAATATGTCTTTTTATTACATATTTTAAATGCGTCTCTCCTCTACATACAATCTTTGAGAGAATCATTGTTAGACATGCAGGTAGACAAAATGTAACTATCTCCCACATTCAGCCCCATATGCTAATTTTTTTAACTTCCTTCCCTCTAAAAATAAAAGTTTTCATGGGTTTCCAGTTTAAGGTGCTCTCATAAAGAATTTGAAGTATTGTAACCCCGCTATTATCATATTTTTAAAGCAAAACTGCCCACTGATTTTCTGAAAAATTGCTCCAGAATTTTTTTTTTATGATTTGGCCCAGTAGATTAAGATGAACATCCTTGTTTGCAATTTTATTTCTGAGACTCCCTTCATTATTAATTCACGTAGTATTCATTGCAATTATACGGAGTATAATTGTTTTGCTATTCATGTGGCTGTCTGAAGGATTTTTATAGGACTTCCATTATAATTAAATATACATTGATAGACATTTAAAGCATGTTACCATTTTTAATAAAACTTGTAGATGTAGTCTACTAAAAAGGAAAAGGGCTAACAGTGAAATGTGAACTCTTCATTTTAGGATACATGGTTTTTAGCCATGGCATTCCTGTAAATTGGAGGTTTTTGAATATCTTTGTTTGCCTGAATCCCGGACACTGACCTGGATTCAGTTAATGATGTACTGTCTAGTTATGTACCTCCTAAACTGAAGTACAGTGTCTCCTTGAAAGGTATTTGGTGATCCAGGGATCTCCAATACAGCAATATGCAGGTCAGATAATACTCTCATAATTTTAGAAAATTCCAGAAAAGCAGTAGACCAGTATTTCAAGTCCAAGAGGGAGAACCTTTTCACTGGGGACTTTTATGGCAAGGTTTCCAGGGAAGAGACCATTTGTGGAAAGAACAGACCTAATCTTAAGGACAGGTTTGTGATTATCTGTCATGTTTTGAATTTTACGCAGCCTAGAAAGTTTTCAAATAACTGCTGTTAATAACAAAGTATCTCTCATTAACTGAGTCAGTAAGACTATCAACTATAACACACTTAATTGTTTTACTGTGATGTTCTGGTTTAAAAGGGAAAAATGTTTAACAGGTACCTTTTATTCTGTCTCTATTTCAGATACAGAGAGGCAAAGGAAAGGGCACCAAACCAGTGCCAGAGCAGTCCCTCTTGCTCTAAGCACACTGCACATGAATGTGTATACATGAGGTAAATTAATCTCATCACTTTTCCCTATAACATTAAATAGTTGTGAAAGAAAGGCAGAACAGCTTTTCCATGTATCTTATAGGATGGTGGTTAGGAACCCTCCCAGGGCTACAGGAAATTCCTTCTAGCCTTGGAAGAAGGATGGGACAGATCCCATGTGTTCCTGGACCTACTCCGAGGCTATCCAGAAAGGTCACTATCTTCCAGTAGTTTTGTGAAGTGAGTCCCATAACAGAATTTCCAACCAATATTTTTAAAAGTATATAACTTCAAATCAGCCAACCTTACTTTTCTTAGGAAGAGAGCATTTGCTATAAAGAAATGGTGATGTTTTAGCACAAAGATAAAGCAACAATGCAATGACACTCTCCTCTCTGTGCTTTTCAATTAAGGAATAGAAACAGAAAGTCTTGTCACAAAGACACTCTTATTATTACCTAAGCTTAGAAACAATTTATTACTCCTCAAGCCTGCATGTCTCAAGCCAGAACTAAGACTACACGTAGCACTGCAGCTGTATTTGACATCTGTGTAATTTTTTCTCTCTTTGTGTTATTTTGCAAAATATCTCAATGAAGACATTGAAGGTTTTTTTGTTTGTTTGTTTTTGTTTTCCTAAGAGAAGGGAAGAAACTCTGCGATAGGCTTTATCTTGAGACACTATCAATCCACCTATTCTGGGGTCAGGTTCACTTTCTAAAAATCTCTCCATGGTTTAAAGATGCTGTATACTTTCCTGTGTCAGGTCCATGCTAGTTATAACTAGGAAGAACCTTGCAAAAAAATAAAACATTATCTTCAAACAGGCCCAAAACATTTCAAAACTCCTTGCTGCATTTTGCACAGGCTTCAATATTAATAATTAATAGAACATTGTGAGGGTTATCTAGCAACAGATGAAAATGTGAAACATCATATCTCAATGAAGATACGTATTTTGATCCAAATTTTTGTTTAATGGATTATTCTAAAACAAAGTAATTTTAATTACTACATAATTTTGCATGCTAGATAAAAAAGTAGAGTGTTTAAGTTCAGAAGAGTTTCACAACTTTTTGTTGAACCTTATGTTACATATAGATTAAAGCAAAAAGAAAAGACAACAAGGAAAATACATGTTATAATAAAAAATTAAGACTTAGAAAACTCTTTATCTTAAATTGTTCTTGCCAAGCAGGAACTTCGGGTATCTCTCAATACAGTGTGAGATGCCTTCAAATGACTTTCCAAGTAAATGTAGTATGGACTAATTTATACTAAAATTATTAGCTCTTTCATGGAATGAAGAGGCATCTGAATATAGTACAGTTCAGTCTTAAACAAATTAGCATGTAAAGACTTACAGTCCAAGGTGAAGACAAAGCTCAATTCAATTGGTCTTTTTTTATTTTTTTTCCCTGAAAGCTAGAGGTCTTATATGCCTATAGAAAGTAGAGAAATGAATAAAAAATCAGTCAATAAACTTTAAATCATAATAATTTAGCAACTATGTCCCCATATGTCATGCAAATTAGGAAAACCTAAAAAAAATTCCATTCCTAAATATTATTGATTACCAGCTAGAAAATTCTACCTTCTTGCTTTGCTTCAGCCAAGGAGTTCTGCCTTGGAGTTCTGCCTACCACTATTATTATTATTATTATTATTATTATTATTATTGTTGTTTTTGTTTTTGTTGTTATTATCATTATAATTATCATTATCCTTTCCTTCCCCCTCCAGTTTTTAACAAAAGAAGCAGCATTTCTAGAAGAAATTAGATTGGTTTGTGACGCTGGACACCTTGGGGATGGTTTCAGAGAACTGCTGTAAGTAATCCTGTAGGACACAGTTTCAAACAAACTACACTTCTACAAAGGGTTTTTATTCCTGTGCCATGTAATGCACGTGGGGATGTATGTATTCAGGACAAAGAAAGAAAGGTAATAAATGGAAGAAAGACAATAAACAAATGTAATGGTCTTTAATGGCATTCTTGTCTAAATGCCCTTCCCTTAAAAGTGATAATACATAGGTGCAAGTCCTTATCCTAAGGTATGTCTTAGTCTAGACTGAAGCAACAAACTCTAGGTCAGACATATGGTGACTGAAAAAGTGCATTTTATTTATTCATATCTCTTAATGTGAAATGTATATTTGAAGAGACTAAAAATCTCTGAAAGAGCAAATTACTCTCAGCTTTTTAATTCTAGCTATAGGTTTGGAACATTTTCATTGTTCTAAGGGTTAAAAACCTCTCCGTGACAATGATGAGCCTTATTACTCAGTCAAAGTAAATGGATCACCATATAACCTTTCAGAAATGTTCTTCCTTAAGCTATTAAAACATTCCATGCCCTTAGATGACAACAATTTCTCTGCCTTTTGAAATTTCTTTTCTATCCTGCAGAGTTCATAGAGATATGCTTGGTTAAAATCAACTTATATAAAACTATGCACTGTAAATTCTGACACTTCTGTTTGAATCTCTTTTCAAACACTTGTCTTTGCTCACCATAATAGATGTCAGTTCTTCTGATGTAGTTCAAGCATGAGCTTCATATGAAGACTCAGCTATGTCTATTGCATTTCTGAAGCTACTACTCACTGAAGTTTTGTGCTGTTTGACATCAAAGATAGGCAAGAATCACCTGCTGAGTTCACATGCATGGAGCAAAACATCTTCAAATCACTTGTGCTAGACAAAAGTTTTTCATATTAAGCTTTCACTATCATGTGGACTTAAAGACAAATGTAGTCCTTGTTAAAGTTGCAGCATCGTGTTATTAAACTATGCATCTGGGCCTCCTGATTTATAGAAGTTTTAAGACAAAAGATAATAATTTGCCTGATTTATTTTTTGGCATCGATTGCAAAGCATTCTGTTGAACAAAAAAAAATTGTTTTTCATTCAATATGCAGTGATATAGCTTAAAGGTAAAAACAATTTGAAAATGTGATATTCTCTAGCTTAGAAAAAAGCCACAGTGCTCTAATTTTTCAGACTTTAATAGCTGACTTTTTTATCAAATCAAAAACCAGAAATAAATAACAGTTAAAACACATTGAATATAGGGAATATAAATTAAACAAATTCTTGTTCTAAAAAGTTCACAAATCTGTTTTTTGTATAAGTTTAATCAAACAACATGCTGAAAAATAAATGGAATGCAGAAGAAAGAATATGTATGAAGGATCAAGAACTACTGTATAATGGATGTGAGTCTAACGGATGTCTAATCACTATACTAACTGTGTCATAGTTTTTAATCACAATGACTCTAGTGATGACTCAGTATATAAACCAGATTCAACATGAATATGCATAGGAATTAGATTTTAGAACAGTTGTGTATGAAATGTGTTTATAATTAGCCCGCATTTAAATGTCACCAAGTGACTGCATTAAGGGCAAACCAAAACACAACAGGGTGTGTGGTTGTTCTGAGATAACTGAATGCCTTGGGTGTGTCAGCTCAGTCAGCAGATGCTGAGATGTAGTTGCCAATTTTAGCAGACCGATTATTTTACTATTATAGGGCCTCTACTGTTTTTTATTCAAGTGACTTGAAATTAATTTAAAAGAAAAAAAAAGATGTTTTTCCCCTAGTATTGTTTTTCCATTTCTTTAGTATACAGATCCAAGGGAGCCAATGTGCCTAACACTTTCCAATCTCTGCAGTTGTTCCATAACCTTAAGGTTAAAACTCTAGCGGGACAGATCATTAACTCACTCCTGACTACTTAAATTTTTGGTAACTAAATTGGTACCTTCGGCACTTTCAATATTAATATGTTTCTGGTTTTAAATGCATTTTGTATTTACTGAGGGCTTAATGTTTTACAAATAGACAGTGTAGTTAGGTTGTATTAGGTGCATATATGTACATACAATAGGTTCACAGCATGTTTTTTATGTTGCATACAAGGGTTAGGAACTTCTATGTCCCTTTAAGGACTCTAGCACTTGTTCCCATGTCACAGGGCTCAGAGGTGTTCCCAAGTATCATACATTCATCCTGGTTTTGTACTAATGACATCTTGCACTGAGATACCAGCAGATGAATTTATCTTCCTTCTATCTGTCCCCTCCTCAAGTCCTGTTTTCCACATGAAATAAATCCCTGCATGTCAACTGGCAGGGAACCAAGTCTGCCCCAGATGTGTAACACCTGAAATACTTCTAGAATATCCATGATTTTAGGACATACCAAACCCCAAATGACAAAGCTTTAGAAAAGACTGTTTCATTGTAGGATAAAATATACTAACATATGAGAAACTGCCAGCAAAAGCCTTCTAGACCTTCCAGACCATAATATGACCTTAATATACATGAATTAGGAACCAAAGCTGTAACTATAAAATATCTTATGGAGAACAATTGTGCTAAGCAACACAGAGTAGGAAATCTGGTGGTAGGGTGGTTGAGACAGGATATGGGTTGTAGATTATGTTGGTTTACTTAAAACACAATCAATGTCTTGCCTTTGTAGTTTTGGCTCCTTCAGATCTGTCAACATTAATCTAATACCCTACTCTTAACATGAATTGTGTTCAGTATGAGGCATTTCAGGATGTATTTGAGCCTGTGCTCAGATTTAATTAGAAATGAGAAATATAGCAGATGGAGAGAAATAATTGTTGCACAATTGGACCATAATGCAAAGAAATTTCTCTAACAGTTGACAGTTAAGAACTGCTCGATTAGCAAACCACAGCAGAAGAAAAATTATCTACAAATAAAATTTAAAAGCAGGATAACAGCTGCTCCAAAACCTCTACAGAAATCTCTTATGGAAACAAGCAAAAGACTAACCATGACACCAAACATCACCATAAGACAGCTAGATTGCAGTACTGGTATTAGAGTTTAGAATCTGTGAAGTTGCTACAGAAGTAACCCTTATATTTGGCTTTCCTGTCAGACGAACTCAAAAGAGACATTCTGTTATCAAAGAAAAAAAATTCAAAGGTTTCTTCTACCATTAGTTTTGCATGGTATAACTCTGATTTCCCCATATTTTACACAACAGAGACAAATTTCTGTACACAGGAATAGTATGCTGCCCAGATAAAAATATTTTGCCTTTAATGAGGTTTATACACCCAGTCATCCTAACATCTGAGTCCATAATACACAGAAGAAGTAAGCAACACATTAAACTAAACTATCCACAAGAGAAAGCACAAAGCGCCAACAGCGGGTGGGTCAGCAGTCCCTCATTTGTGAGGTATCAAAGGCTGTTGATAGATCTAATAAAATTACTCTGAACATCTGACCTTTGTCCATGGCCAGAAGGAATGCAGTTATACAATCAGGGAAGGGAAACCACTGGTGACAAAATGCAGTTTCAAATAAACTATGCTTCTACTGGCAATTTTTCTTTATTCACTATCATGTAATACACAGAGGGATGCACAGTATGTACTTAGAACAGGAAATGAAAGTGAAAAAAAGGAAGCTAAAACTGACACTAACAATACTTAAATTGCTTAATGGAGATACTGTGTACATACTCCCCCAGGCAACAGATCCTTGTAAGTGTTTAGAACTCCTAATTGTACCGTATGTCTTAATAAACAGCAGGTTACAGAAACTCCAGGTCAAATGTTAGACAACAGAAAGATTTTGCCTATAATTTATTCAAAAGTTTGATTGTATTATTGCACGTTAGTAGGAAATTAAACCTGAGTTATGACACTAATTACTGCCAAACATCTCTAAAATATACATTTTTACGTGTGTATTTGGATAGAAGTATGTGTGGTTTTGCATGTGTGTGTGTTATATGTGTATACATACATACATTTGTATATACATATGCATAGCTGTTTTTGTGAGGGCTAAAGGCATCACCAACAGACAGCAGGAAGCTTTCCTCATGTCTGTGTTCTATTTATTTGATAAGTAGTACAAAGATTTAGCATCCAAATATTTCTTTTGTGAGGAAAAGATTAGGAAATCTTATTAGAATATTTTGCATCAAACATAGTCTCTGCTCAAGTAGTTCTCGACCTAGCCTCCTTCTCTGTTTTGTTGCATTAAATACTAGTTGTATAATCACCCCAAGGATCTCTTCTGCAAAGCGACTCTGTTTCAGAGGATCCAACACAAGAGAAACAAGCTGTTTAAAATAACCCAAACTTCCTTTTGCGCAGACGTACAGGAAGGAAATTACGTGGAGCAATACCAAATAAATACCAAAACTCCCTTGGGTTTTCAGGGTGCTCTTCCATGGGTCTGCATCTTCCCATGCTGCTCTGCTTGTGCCAGGTGTCTCTGGAAAAGCTGTGTACCTTGTCAGTGAAGTACTGTTTTGAAACGCTACCAGGTTTTTCAGAGAGACAACTTTTGCTCAAGCTTTAGAGCTCTCTGGGTACAAGAAAACTTATCACTGACATAATCTAGATACACTGTGCACTTTGACATGCGGATATTACAGGAGTCACTATCATTTCTGGGAATGCTGCCTCCACATTCCATCCAAGGATGCTGAAATGCCTTTCATTTAACTGAGTACCTTTGTGGCTGTAATGTGAACTTATGACATCAAGCAATTCACAGGAACATGTTAGACTGATGGCTGAAACACATAAAGAAGTGCATGGGTGATGAAGGAAACTAGGTGTAAGATTGTTTGCAAACCTGTTTTCCATTTCCATCCTGTTAGGAAAAATGAATAATCTTCATATACATTTTGTGGATTGGTGTAACACAGCTTAAAAAGCCAAAGGACTAAGTCCTGCCCTATAACAGTAACAAAAAAAGAAATTATAAACCACAGATTCCATCACTTCCATAACTGAAAACTTAAACAGAAACCTTTGAAGAAAAGCTAAAATTAGTGAACCCAAGGAACAAGATCCTTTTAAAGGAACAAGATCCTTTTAAAGGAAATCTTCCAAACTCTGTCAAGGAGTGCTGCAGGAAATCTGTTCCTGTACTTTTTAGAACACTCTGACAAGAAATATATTCAACCGAGAGGAGCTGACAACACAATGTACCAGCCAAATGTCCCTTATCACAGCCAGACATTTTGTAACTAGAGAAAACCAAGTCACTGTGCAACCAGTGAAAATTCTCAAAGCCAAACAAGCAAACAAACACAAAAATTAATTTAGACAGTTTTATATATATATAAAACCAGTCAAACTCTAGGAGAATCTACAGAATATTCCTCTTTGAGATTTTGGTTTCCACCCAAAACAAAATAATGTTTAAACAATCCTTCATCTGAAAAAAGTATCAATCAATTAACCAGGGACAATATGAATAAAAATATACATATTATTTATTCAAATATATCTGCTAAGATTGTAAGAAATCTTGTTGTTCTTCTGAGTATACATTTTAATTATGTTCAGAGTGGCAAAAGAAATGTAATAAAATTAATATTGTGAAAGAAAAAAATATTTTAAAAGTTACTGTGAAAGGGAAATATGCCCTTTTAGAGGTTTTTCTATGGAACATTTAAGTGAAGCAAACATACTTTTATTTAAAGTTTGTTTACAGATAAAGAAATGCCCTGTTGTTTGTGGAGGGTGACAGGAGGGTGTGGGGAGGTTAATCAAAAATCTTACATGAGGAACAAAATCAAATATTGATGGTTTCTTTGAACAGCCACTATCTTATTTAAGTAATGACTATATTCTCTGAATACAAAGAAGAAAGAAAGGAAAGAAGACATTTTTAAATAAACATTGAAAAATGGATATTAAACTTGTTGCTGAGTCAAAAATTTCTCTTCTTCATCTTATAATATAATGATATGTAATCTTAAAACTCGTGAATAACATACTCATCCTACTTTGGCTATTTTGACTTGGTTCTAGTAGAAAATTTTAAATTTGTAATCCCAAAAGAATTATTTTCGCATACTCCAAACAAACTCATTCTGTGTCCATATTTGCTATCAAGTGTTACTAAACAATAAGTCTTCACATAAAATCTTCCTAAACTACTCCACCATTGACATTTCTCTTCTAGGGCATTTGAACGTAGAAAGAAACCATGGGGTGCATGAGTGGACAGGTTTGCAACTGTGATCTGTAAACTTCTATCACAATAGTCAACATATACTTAAAGTAGACTTTTCATTAACTGCAATATTTGCCAAGAAGATAAAGCTTTAAAAATATAACTAATCCTTGTCATTTTTTTCTTCTTGCTTATTATGAGAGGGAACCAACAATTTATCATTAGACACCACAAGCACATTTGCCATAAAATTATGCAATGTGAATCCTCCTGAGTATACAAGACCCAAAAGATCATAAAAAGGTCTTGGTTTGTTCATTTAAACTCAAATGATTAAAAAGCTGTGGTCTGGTTACAATCAATACAAGTATACAAAATGAATACACAAATGTAAATATTAAGATCTCAAAGAAAAAATTGTGTATTTTCATCATAAATGGACCAGTAGACAAAGGTTGTATTACCTCATTCTTTAATGACACATCATTCTCTACAGCGTGAACTCTATTCCTCTCTTTATCATATGCTGTGTATTCTGTTGATAAGCAAGAAAAGGAAGTAAGTACATTGTTTTGGGAATAAAAATAACATTTTTTTAATAGCTAAGAAGTTAGTGGGAAAACCACCATGTAAAATATGGCCTGTACTGGAGCAGTGAGTGATCTCACTATTGTAAATCATCATCCTGCTGAGTGTCATTGGACACCTTTTGCATTCCATTCTTGGAAGTCATTTGCAGTAACAGCAATACAAGATCATTTGGAAAGACAATTCTGCTTACAATATATATTTTCAGGACTCACTTTAAACAAGGCAGGTAACACCTTGCATAGTGATTGAAAACAGAATCCATCTTATGATTAAATCTGACATTCTCATTGTTTTACATATCAGCCAGAATACTGAAATCAAATATTGGAGTCGATGTATCCATAGACCTCAGCTGAACAACCACAAAACATCAAATCATATGGCATGCATTACATCCAAAAAAGTACCGCATCTAAGGACAAAATGCACAAGGTACATTCAAAAATGAGAGAAAACAAATTTCCTCCTCATCTTAATTTCTATGATCACTCCTTTCGTCATCACATCACAGGGCAGAGTTGTTGCTTTGCTTACCTGAATATTTGCCATCCACATGAAAAGACACAATCACCTGCCAAGGAGCAGAGTGCTCTGAGATATGTCAAGGCCACAACTAAACAAGTGGCCTTTTCCCCAGCATTCACTGTTTTGAACAGTGGAATTGAATGCAGTCCAGGATGCTGGATCTCTTCTCATGGCATGTTTCACCCACACTCAGCCTGGAAAACTCTCTTTTTTCCATAACACAAGGAATGTTCACAACATGTTGGCTGCTGCACATAAAACCCAGACGTTTCAGACACTCTAAAAACAAACATGCGGGAAATTAAGACAGCTGCATGGAAAGCGTAGCTTGCTTTCTATCAACTGAAAAGAAGGTTACAGACAGCTGGCAACATGTCCTCCAGGACAGAGCGGTCAGCATGGAGGAACAGTGATGTTCACCACAAACCTCAGAGTGATGAAATATGAAATACATATGCTTCTCAAGGAATCCACACATGAAACACAGACAGCAAACCACAATCACACACTTTCTATCTCAAAGACTGGCAAAGGAGAGAAACATTTCTGTAAAAGAAGAGTTATGTCCACATGTGCCATGTGTCAACATCTGCTGGTGGATCACAAAGAGGTCAGATGGGCTGCAATTTGAAGACTTTGGGTTTCAACATAATGCACCATTTTCAAGAATAAGTTAACACCCCTCCTATGATGAGATTTGTCTACAAGAATACTTTCTCACTGTTTTTTAAAAACTGAGCAAAACAAGAGAGAAAACCAATCTTGACAGCAGCCACACCAGAATGATCTGATACACTTTCGCCTGATGAGACCAGTACCACTAGGCCTTTCTGAAAATGAAAATGCATACAAATGGTGCAATTGCCATTAGGCAGACACTTGGTTACAGCAACATACAGACACTGTTGTTACTGTAGCTCTGCAATTCCTTAGGAAGCAAAGTGGACTTAATAACTTAGGAGTTCTTAAAAAAATATGCACCCTATAAGACAGTGTCTGAGCAATTAATGCTTTAGAGTGTGTCCTCTAACCACTACTCTCTGTGGGGAAATACACTGATTTCTCATGGGATTTTATTAGAAATAGGACATAAAGGAACCAAGTGACATGTTGAAAGCCACTTAAGTAATTGTACTCAAAGTCTTTGAACCCCAGGCTCCATAAGATAATAAAAAAAGATATTTCCTGTTTAATATTAATACTTCCTGTATGTTTGGGGAAGTGATCACAAGGAACGAACAATTATGTAAGCATCAGGAACCAAAAACATCCATAGAAATATATGGGAAAACTTTTATGACCAGAAGACACTGCTGTTGCTGCTACAGATAATGATAGTGCAGCTGATCCTGACACTGCTGAGTGGGATGTAATGTCAGTTCTGGATGAGGAGCTGCACTGCAGCAAAAATTCTGATCATGAATCCCATGATACCATATCAGCATTTAACAGTCCTGACTTTCATGCCTAGGAGACAACTGACTAAAACTCCAAGCAAAGAATCAGAGAAATCATTGTCAACTCTAATATGTTTTAAGAAAAAGCACTAATTATTATTAACTACTGATCAACTGCAGAAAGACATGGAAAGATGAATTTAATTTTTAGGGGAAGACTAACACCCTGCAACAAGAAATACAAGTTCTGTAATTTTAAGCTAGACTTTTGGTGCTGTTTAGTAACATCTGTATTTGGCACATTTAGTTGCCACATTTTTTGCTGAAACACTAAAGCCATGAGTAAAAAATTGAGATTTAACAGTGTTGAGAAAAGAGTTACTCTTTCCTTATCATTTGAATAGAAAAATTGTCACACCACTATTATATTCAAATAATCAAAGACTTACTTGCAAGTAGTTAAAACCATCACTCCTCTTGGTATGAGAAGAAGGAGATGCCTTGCAGCCCCCAGCTCTCGTTGTAGTCACATCTGCAATGGTCATAGATATTTCCCTTCTGTTTTGAGCTTTTGATATTAGCAACTGTTGAACACCTTTTTTTCCTTTTGGGTCAGTCTTCCATGTCAACAGATTAGTCTTATTTTTGAAATATTTTTCTCCTTTTTCTGGATTTTATTATTACTATTATTATTTAGTTTCATAGTGCTAATGAAAGAGGACAGAAGTCTACTCCATATGTATGACCTTGTACAAATGCACAGCAAATGTTGTCTCTTAATTGTGATTATTCAGAGACAGTTCACAGTTAATAATGCATGAACAGCCCAAATTTCAATAAATTTTGTCTGTCTATGGTATTTGTTAATTTTGGGGGCTGTCCATTTTAACAATGTTTAATTTAAATTATTACTTCAATTCTTTTTTAAAAAAACCCTCACCTATAATTCTGAGTGGATAAATGCCTCTATGAGCTCCAAGAGCTTCCAGCAAAATTAAAGTAGACCTCAAATTATATCTTTTCTCTCTTTAATATGGGGAAAAAAAGAGGTAGTAGAGCCATCTGAAATACAAGCCATTACACTTGTTTGATACACTAGAATGAAGCAAAAGAAGGCACAAGTCTAATTTTTTTTAGCAAATCCTTTGCAGTTCACCTTTAAACTAAAGGTCATCGGGTGAGAATCGGTGTGTTTGAAAGCACTTGAACTGCTTAGGGAGTTCATCTTATCTGTATTATTCATACATATTTGACGATTATAAATCACAATGGACTGAAATATTTCTGGTCTTTCACATCAGCAGGCATCCAGAGAGCACTGTCTTTTATTTACTGACCATGTTAAAAATGGCACACTTTTTTATTATTTTATAATAATATGCTGTCTGACCAGTTCAGAGAGATCTCTAATAATGTCTCAGTCCAACCATGGGTCTCATTATGTCGGTAGGAACTGTCATGCAACTGTGAATGTGCAATAAGTGTAGAGGTACAGTAAATGACAGAAAAATATGAAAAGCATTCTACTTTCAGATGCTGCACAAAGCTATTTATTCCTACTACACTGAATGAACTAAAAATTGAGGAGAGAAAATGAGAACTTTACTTCATGGCCTTCTAAATTTAAACAAAGAGAGGATTTAAGGATATGTCTTACAGCAGAAAATGAGGGACGTTATACAGTGCAAGACATGCACTTGGCATTTCTTATATTCCATCCATTTTTTTAAGCACAGCAGCACATTGATTTCAATGGAAGTTCTGTTTAAAAATCGATGCTATACCATGACCTAGGCAGCAATTTAGAGACTACACATATTATTCATAAATATGTGATTCTGCCCCAAATTTATCATCCTTACTGTGTGCATGTTCTTCTGACTGTGATCTTACAAAACATTTTATAACAACAGTACAATTGTATCTTTGGATTTCAGTTTTATAGAAACCAGAAATGTTTTCCTTTTCATTAGATTTTATGTACTAAATTGCATAAAATATGCCAGATAAATGTTTCAAAATAAATAGTTACACAACATGACAAAAAAGAAGGAAGGGAGACTTGTTTGAGGATTTTGACAGACAGCAAAGAGAATTTACTATATCTTCCTAACCTTGGGTCTGACTTCCCTATTTGGAAGTACAAAATTGTCTACAAAATGAAATGAGACTTGAATCAACCATTTGCTCTCTGTCTGTGCCACATCTCTGCTGCTTCTGGCATGACATTTCTTGGATGAGACAGAGTGAAGAAGAAAGGGAGCTGGTGAAGTGCCTTTCACTTCATTAACATACTGTCAGCAACATCCAGGCCTACTTCTATCGACAGTCTCTTCCATTGCAATTCAGTTTGGTTTTACCACATAGGCATAAATTTCATCCCTATGGTGAGTACTGCCAAAAAATCAGCACTCATGCAAGGATCAATTATTTAAGAGACTTGCACTCATTCAAATATTGCCTGCATGCAAACAGGTGGTTCATAGATTAGCACTGTCCAAAAACTAACCAAAAAATAAATTATTCTGGTCAAAAAAAAAAAAAAAAAGCAAGAATATTTTTTGAAAGAAGAGGGAAAACAGCATAATTACATTTCAATAACTATAAAACATTCCATTCTAACAACAGTTGTTTAGGCACGTTTGACAATATGAAAGTAAGAAAGGGATAAATTCACAACTGTACCAGAGAGCAGGTTCTTTAATTAATAGCCCAGTTGGTGGGAAATTCACCCAAGCTTTGTGAGACCTCTCTTCTGACCAAGACATATGATCCTGAGCCCTCACCTGCCAGAGGCTATAGTGACCAGCATGCCCCAGCAGAGCCAGCCAGCCCGCAGGGGCTGACCCACTTTGTATGCAGCACAGCGGCAGGGCCTGAGCCCAGCAATCGTTTCTGTAATTCATCTCGTCTGTAGTGCTAGAAAGCCTTCTTTCCTTTGCTCCAGGAATATTTAGGTACCCCAGGCAAACTGGAACAACTTTCCCCAGAAAGGTGCTGGTTCCAGCATCATCCTGAATCAGACAGAGTGAGTTTGGACCTGGGTCTTGTGCCACTCAGGAGAGCAGCCTAACCACCACGCTATTAGGTGTTCGACTGTGGAGCTCCTGAAATCCCTCCTGTGGGAGCAGTGGCACTTGCCATATGGTATTTAAATATTAATTGAGCAAGAGAATGTGAATGACTCTTTAAGCCTGACTAGCAGCTAAGGCGCTCTCCTGGGACATGGGAGCTGCGATTTCAGATACCCTGAGGCAGAGTAAGGAATCGAACCCAAGACTCCCACAACTGCATCTCTCTTTTTGCTCATGTCTGAACCCAGCCTGAATCCATCCAGAACCACTAAGGTCCATGGATAGCTAAATAACCCCCCAAAATACATTGCTCAGTGACTTTATTGTTCACCAAGAAATCTCTGCCCCACTTACAACTCACCCACTTTTTGCCTGCCTGGAGAGTCAAAGGTCCCAACATAAGGCACCTCACTGCTCCTGTGAGTACGTGTGACTCTTCACTTTTGATATATTAACACTCTTTTGAAGCGCAGTTTCCCTTTACTTTCTCCTAGGGAGCAATCAGTGAACTGAGACTGGTCAAGATGGTTTATTTTAAGAGTGAGAATTTTGCATTGCCACACCAATAATGCCACCTGTGTAGTATATGATATTGCAGGACTGTGTCTAAAGGTAAGGCAAATGCCTGAGGGATATGGGCAATGAACTGGGGACAGTTCCAAAATCCATTAATGTACTTTAGAGGTAAAGTCAACACAGGAATGTCTTTACAGTACAAGTTCTGTGGGCAGGAACTGTAAGCCCATTCACGTCTCTGATTGTTCCACATCTGAACGTGACTGCTGCACATCTGTTATTCTGCCACAAGAGTGGAATATATTATGAATTTGCCTGCACCTATCAAGCTGAGGGAAGGTTTCACTGAGTAAAAAAGGATCTGTTTGCCCAACTGTGCATCCTTTTGGAAACTAACTGAGGCCAACACAGATGTGTTGAGCAGCACAAATCCCTCTTTGGAACATAGATTGTTCCAGAAGAAGCATCATTTTTCTACTGCTGGCAAGGAGCTGTAAACTCATTCATATTCTTTTCTGAAAAGCAAGAAAAGTCACTAATGCCAAGTGTCTCAGTGTGTTTGCTACTTTAGCGCAATTAAGTGATTAGGAAGAAAGAGTGATGCTATATGCAACTGCATTACTGTGAGAACTTTGCAATAAAGCATGGTAAAAAATACAGTAGTATGTTGGGGAATTGGCAATGAGATCTATGGCCTGGGTTATTCATCCAACAGAAGGTAACAAGGAGCTGATATTTTGATGGCTTATATGAAATAATGTATTCTCAAAAAAAAGCCTAATAGTCCTTACCAGCACATTTTTGGCTCTCTTACAGCTCCCAGAGAAATTTAGCAAAGTCAGACAAAGTTGAATACTTTACACTACCTGAGACAGTGTTCTGCAGTTAATATTGAGGCACTACATGCTGCCAGGTTGGGGCAACCTGATTTGTCCTTGTCTTTTCTCTGTTTGAACTTTGCATCCAGAGACCAAATTGTATTCTACCAGTATTAAATGATCATATATACAACACATAAAGAGATAAAATGTTAAATATCTTAGCTGGGTGTTCAGGCTTCTTAGATCTAGTAACATCGATTAAAACATGAATTTTTCTTATAAGTAGAATTGTACAAATAATAAATTGGTTTTATGACTTCACATCAAAAATAAAACAATTAATTTGGGCCTCAAAGGAAGAACAAAAAAATCCCAAAATCAAACAAGAAATGTATGTGTGTGAGTATACGAACATTTTGATTTCTCTTTAATTTACCATGCACTGAGAAACACATATCTTTCAGTATTATTTTATTTTGAAGTCCTTATTAAAGCATAAATAGTGTCAACTTTGCAATCAATTATTTTAAACATGTAAAAAAAAAAAAAAAGAGTATTGTTTAGTTCATGCCCCCTCTTTTAAACTCAAATTATTAAGTGAAAACAATTTAAAACATGTGTGTTTAGCCCCCTGAAATTTCATTTTTTCAGCAGACAAATAAAAATTAAGAACAGTCAATATAATTCCTATTAATATTTTTGTCTTCTTTTGAGGTGGTGCAGTTGTACAGTATTTATCCTTCAAAAATAACATATTGAGAGGTATTTTGAATATTAAAAATAAAATAAATAGTAATGATAAAAAACCTATGGTAGTCATCCCTAGTGAAAAGGCAGAGGTAGGTATTTGCAGCAAAAATTAACAATCCACTACAGTGTTGCATTCTAGAACATGTTTAGAAAGAACAAAGTTTATGACATATGCTGCACACAAAACGTTGCATTAGGGACAAAAAATCAGGTTCATGTCTCACTGCTACACTATGATCTGCTCCCCTTTAAAGCCATTGTTATGCCCAATATACAGGCTGAAGTGGGCTGCCTGATTTTCAAGAGCTGAATGTTAGATCCTACACATGAATTAATTGTGAGGTCTATGCCATTTTTAATGCATTGTTCAACAGGTATTAACCTACCTGCTGATCACCCCAAAGGAAGCCTCCATTCCATGTAGGAAATTACTAGCCAGTCACAGAAGTACATGTTGGAAGGTCATCTCGACTTTTACTGAATGGCTCTTCTGACAGAAAGGGTTAACAAGCAAAAATCAGTGTGATTCAAAGAGATTTGTCTTCAATAAACGAACTACATCCTTCTCTTGTGAAAGATTTTGTAAGATAGCAATCCTATACAAATACCACTGGTGCTTTTTTATTAGCCAACAGTCTCTGTAACTAGCACAGTTTGCAGAAGTAAAAGGATTTTATTGAACATCATATTTGCACAGTTATCAATAACTTCATACACAGGACAAAAATTGAAACAGTGAAATGGGTGTGTGTAAAAGGAGGAAGAAAGGAGAAAAAAAAAGAGGAAAAGTAGAGGGGATGACAGGGGCTGTTTAAATGGCAAAAAACACAGTTTCAAGGAAAAATCTGTGGAGGTCTACATGTACACATAGGCAGTGACTGTGCAGCTCTTCAAAAGGCTCTGAGATCTAAAAGACATATATTTGGTTAATGCTTCGTATATTTGGGTAATATCTTCTTATTATATCTGAACACCATTTGCACGTGCAATGTGTGGAGAATATACACCAGCAACAAGAGAGTTTATATTTAACACAGATTTCAAGATATCTAATATTTTGTCAAACATTTTATAGGTTTTAGCTTAGGGATAAATTTGAAGCTGGCTTTTCCCCAGTGAAACCTGCAACAATAGAGAAATATATATTGAAGGAAAAGAGAAACTAGGATATCGAGAAAGCCTAACAGAAATCTAACATTTCATTTTGTACTTAATAATTACTTTCTACAGATCCCTTTGACTGGGAAAGCTTTTATATCTCAAAGTTTTACTGCTCAGCTCTGATGTTGAAAATCTCCAGATTTTTCCTTGCTTCAGATTCTAAAGTATAAGTATGGTCTGTTTTCTGACATGAGACAGTAGTTTCAATTTCAAACAGCAACAGCTCATCTGCCAATTCTTTACGTAAGATTTAACGGCTAAAAAACATTTTAAGCCAGCCTGTAAAAATCACTATTGTTACAGCTAGCAGGAAACAGCTCACTTGTCCTTATATAAACAGAAACTTCATGTTTTGTTGTATAACTATGGCAACTTCTGCAAATTACTCATCCAGGACTTTTGCTATGCTATTTTATGACTCAGACTTATTAATGTTCACCTCCCTCAACCGCCAGTACAGCATCTCCCCTTTCTGAAATGACTCTGAACTACATTCATAGGTCTGAATGTCCCTACCCATCTGCCCATTAAAAATTACAAACAAACAAAAAATTCTTTCTGGATGGGTGTAAGCAGTACCTATAAACTCCGAGTTTAACTCTGTGCACCCGCATTGCTAGGTTGTCGTCTATTACGCAGTGACAAGACCTATTTTATATTCAAAGTAGTGAAATTGCTATAGTATGTGACAAGGAGATAAGTACACCCACCTAGCTTGTTTCGAAGTGGATCGGTTCTTCAGCATGCATTAAGCCCTTCCAGATTTATCCCCGGCGGCTGGCTCTTTGCCAGGGCTTGGATTCTGTTCTGGTGTGCACTGTGCTGAGTATTCCCAGGTGCTGGTATATTTTTATGCCTTAGTCCTTATTTACAGTTTTTCTAAGGCTTGCTTTGAAGTCTGAACAATCGTGATGCAGTGCACTACAAAGTTCTTTCCACATCCAGCAATCTTTTCATGTTGCCTTAAGTTAAGCCATTTCTAAATGAGAAAATACAAGGATGAGCACTAATAAATTGCAAAGGAAAGAGCCTATTTCTTGCATAAAATTAATAATTTCAGTGTACCAGAAGCTATGTGAGCAATCACAGCACAAGATTAATAACTTAAAATCATCATTCACTCCGTCTTCCTAAAACTCTTTCACAATGGCTGCTAACACAGTACTACTTTCAACTTTATAGCTCCCCTTTTTACCAGCCCTACCATTATAACACTTGACATGCATGGCTGCCATGGTGTAATAAAGAGGGGTAAAATGATGCGTTAAAGGTCCCTGGTACAAAACCTATTCAAAATTTTTCAGTCTGGAATAGGCAGTACAAAAAGCCAACACTGGGAATTTAAGGGTCATAAAGTAGTACAGGCACTCAGCTCTCTAAGTTTCAGTTAACTTTTGAAAAGCCAAAGCAACAATAGCAAAACTCTAAAGATACGTTCAACTTTCTTTTGGAGAATAGGCACCTAGAGAATTGTAAGGGAGGGCGAGCAGGGAAGCAGCCACATTATGCTGCAGTATTAGCCAGCATCACTCAGATGTGACCCTCAGCAGCTGTCTGATGCAAGTAACTGCTCAGTGCCCAGTCAAACAACATGGCATGGTAGCATGCTTCACACCGTGAGGCAAACAGCACTCTGTGGAACAAGAAAAATTAGAATAAAGCTCTGGAAAATCAATCCAATATTTTGGGGGTTTAGTGCATTCACTCCTCAAAATTAAATCCTAATTTCTCACAGTTATTCTCACAGATTATTTTCCTGTTAAAAAAAAAAGTAAATTTCTCAGTTTAGACTATATTTCTTTTCCAATGTTTTATTTGACCACAAAAAAAAAAAAAATTCTTTAGAAGCATGTATTTGATGTATTTGTGGCTTTGGTCATCAGATATTAAATGCTTTTATGCTTCAGTGGTGTTGTGTTTTTGAAGGTGTGATAAATTTGAGAGGGCAGCTCTGGTTTACAGTCAAAGGACAGAAAAACCTAAGGGTCTGTGTTCAGGGTACACGGCTTCCAGTGATGGACAAACCTGAGATGTTTAGGTTTAACAGCTGGTGTATTAAGGAACTGAACAGGGTTTGTATAAAGACAAATTATCCGTACAGTGTGATGTATATGATTATATTTTTGGGAAGAAATGTACTAGTGAATAAACTGAGGAAGGAAATATGAGCGAGATTCAAAGCCCATTCAAGTTTCTGAAATGCTTCAGTTAACTTCTGCAATTTTCAGAGGAGACATTACATAATTTCTAACAGATAGTGATGCTGTATAAACTGAACAATACTTTAATCTCCCTCAAAAAATATAAGACATGGAGACTAAACCAGAGGAGACAAAACAGAGAAGAATCTGCTCTATTTTACCATCACACGAATGCATGTATAACAGATAAACATCCTCCCTTACACACTGGATCAAGAGCCAAGGGAGATCCTGCATACTTGAAGCCATCAACCACTTAAAACTGCTATTGTCAAAGCAATTTTTTACAGCAGACTGATTTGTATGCAGACCATTTTTAATAGCACAGAAAGAGTTTGGGACCATGTGTTAGAGTACACAAGTGATTTCCAAAAGACATTTGAAATGTAAAAATTCTGGAGCCTGCCTCCTTCCTTTCTCCCCTTCCCTGCAACATGCATACACATGCACACACGCACCATCAACTTCCACTGACATTTCTTCATTACTATGAAGAAGCTCAGGCTCTCTTGAGGGATTTTGCAAAGCACTGCTCCTCTTTTTAAGTAAGGCTATACAGTTATGTCTCTCCAAATGATTTCCATAAGTTTATATTCCATCAAAACACATGATTTCCGATCTTAAGGTGTAGAAGTAGTGTTAACAAGGTCCTCCTATGAAGTTTTTAAGCTATTTTGAATGCAATTTTATTCTTTCTTGTGTCTTCTGCTTGTCAAATTTGCACAGGGTATTGGGACATCCTTTGGCATCAGAAGGTGCAGCTGGGGAATAAAATGTCCTCAAATCCACAATGCTGAACTGAAACCTTTGATTCTTTGATCTAGGAAAAGGCCATACCCTGGGTTCAATGTTATCAAATCATGATATCTGCAGGAGATGCTAGCTTTCTGTGAGAAGAATAATGTTAAATTAAATTAAATTTAATTTAAAAATAAAGTAAAAAAAAATATCAAAATGCTCTCCTCTGGTATCAAACCCTATTAACTATTTTAGGGTTCCACTTGGTCACCACAGTATTTAGGGTAGATGAAATGATTTAGCATATGAAGACAGAACCCCACTTCCCTCTTAGCTGAGCACTGACAGAGGGTTAATATTACATTAGGTTAAGATTTTAGTGGGGATGAACAACAACCTTTTTTTTTCTACTGTAAAGCTGCTAGAATCATGCAGTCCAGCTGTAAGCATGCTCATCAAAAGAGGAACCCAAGAAACCAAACACTTTGCAATTCTGTTTCACTGCACTTTCAAGGTACAGTAGCAAAGGTAACAAAAGGTTGTTTATTTCCTCTGTATAACAGACAAAGAAGCTGCAGTAGCACTTACTGTTTAAGTTTCAAGATAAGCACAATACATCCACACCAGTGACAAGATAAAACAGAGATGCTGTGAATTGTAGGGTGGCCTGTACAAAAAAATCAATATTATGGTAATATGTAGTAATTCAGCATTTCTGCAACAAGCTACTCTTTCAACAGTGGTATGGATTAATAAAATTCTAAAAAATACTTTGTGAATCTTATTCAGTCTATAGTCACATTTCAAAAAATATATTTTATAGAAAAATCATCTTAGTTATTTTTAGGTAGTCCCATTGCACGAAAGAAAAAATAGAAATTATTTCATTTTCCCTTTATGTGGTGCTGTAAGACAACAAAATCTAGTGGGATGAATAGAAGAATGGAAATTGACACTTAGAAGTTTTATTTCTTGCTCTTAAAGTGATACACAGTTTGAACCTCAGTGAATCACTAAACTCCCTGCCTCATCTTCACCAATTGTATCAGGAGAATAAAGATGGTTTGTAGAAGTTCTGCAAAGCTCTGCACACCAGCTCTGTAGTGTAACGCACTCCATAGTGGGCAACAAGTCCTGCTCTTGCCTGGCTCCACAGAGCAGAGTCCCAGACTGTGCATCATCAGAAAGCATTTTCCCAGGCTTTGCTAGTCCTCACTTATAGTCCTCATGGCCCATATTTGCTGTGAAAAAACATGGTTTCCCAGAGCACCATGTGGCGAATATGAAAATAGAAATACATGTGTACTCCTGTTGCTTTGCTTGTTTTTGATTCTCTGAATTTACCTATTTTTATGTACAATATTCTTTCAAATTTCATCTTTTTCAGGGGCTTTAAATTCTACTTTTGCCTATGGACAGAACTTTCTTAAGTGTAGACTTTTATAATGGAAATATATTTCTGTTTGGGGGGCTAACTGCATTCCATTTAAACACAATTTCAATCTCTCCTGTTAAGCAAAAAATATCATTTGCAAGTAACAGTATAATTTAATATAGTTAAATGCAGAAGCACCTTAAATATACAGAGTACTCCCATTATGAATATTTTAGAAAAGATGTCTTCATGTGTAGAAGACATAGTTAGAGCACTGGAGAGTGTATATGAGTTCCAAGGAACATAGATTGAAGACACAGAAGTTTCTTATCATTTAGGTGTTATTTCCCAAAATTAAGTTGATATTTTGAAAGAAAGAGACATAGTTTTGTGGTGGACTTAGCAGTACTAGGTTAACAGTTGGACTTGATCTTAAAGGTCTTTTCATACCTAAAGAATCCTATGAGTCTGTGAATCCTCCCTCCCTTGGGCTTGACCGTTTTGCAGAAAGAAAAGAGTTGCTCCAGCAGTACCATCATCCATATCAGTACTCCAACATTCATTCACTCAACATGACTTCCTTTTTGATTTTTCTCCTGTCTCCACCACTTAATGAAGAGAGCACAATTCATGGTCTTATAAAGATACAGAAATGCTTCTACAAAAGGAACTTCAGTATTCTCTGAGTGCTCTACCGTGATTCATTAGGAAAAATGTCATGGGATAACCACCCACTTCATGACAAATGCAATCAAACAACCAGGGTCTCCCTAAGCCTTCATTTTCAAATATGCCCTAAATAGGTCTATTTACACACAAGGCACAGTAACATCGAGCCACTGCCATGAGCCAGGAAAAATACACTGAAAAAAATTACCCTGAACTTGTGTGTGTTGTAATTCCCAGATTTAATATATTCACACATCATTTTCAAATGACTCAGACATAGTTACAGAGAGTGGCCTAGATGACTAAAATAGGTCTTAACTGCAATAGAAAACTAGAAAAAAGCTAATGTTTACAGACACACAAAATTTAGGGTGCTGGGCTATTTGCTAAAATTTGCCCAGTTAAGCATGCTACTCAGTCCTGTAAGATCATCTCAGAGAAGTGCCAAGTTGCTAGATATAATTGAAAATAGTGACTCTTCAACATTCAGATGCTGAAAACTGAGGTTTGATACAAACTCCTGGAGCTGTAGGAGAGGACCTTGTAAGGTGAAGTGGATAGCAGGATAAAGAAAAAAGATTTAAGTGTCCTTTAGTAAACAAAAAGATGCAATTCTTAAATGCATCTGCACTCTAAGCAATTTCTATCACATTTGAGGAAAAAACTTCTCTGTTGTCCTTGTCTCTCTTTGTTACTCATTGTCTCATCTTAAAAACATCCCTCTTCCCTATGGATGTTGCTCAACCTATGCTTGTCTTCATATAAATAAACTGTATTACCGGTAAGATTTTAAAGATGTAAATTTATCATGTAATCAAAGGATAGTGACTTCAAAAATTCTAGTACACACCAGAATAGTAAAACTTGTCTTGAAACTATGTATTTAACAAATAGTTTAATGGAAAATTAAAATTCTGTAATATTTTTCGATCCAGCTCTGTGTCATGGTAGTGACTTCTCTATATTAAATTCAGTTTTGGAAGGTTTGTGCCAACACCATGTTATCAGGCCTTGCATGTATATTCTACCTTTTCAGATCAAGTTATATTCCCATATTAACTGGAATTGTCAATTACAGTTTCTTTCTCTTATAACATAAACTTCATGAGCTTTCCCTCGCTTGCATTCACAGCTACTCTTCCACTTTTTCTCTAGGGATAATTTACATTATTTTAAGAGAGATGACATTTTAGAACTGAGCACCATTTCTCACTATTACACTAATATTTTAATTGATGCTAAACATTATAACCCACTCTCCCATTAACATTGTATAGGCATAACAACCTTGGGTGCTATAAGCAAAGTTTAGGCACCAAGAACTCCACATGAGGGGAAGAAAGAGATAAATGCCAATAGCTTCAATTTCTGTGGTCCAGCTGGGCATTCTGACCACATTTCAGGATGAAATGCAGATGCTAATGGTTTCCTCTCCCTTCATGCTGACAGCGATTTCCATCATGAAAAGCTAAAGCTGTGGAGAAGGAGGTTTTGGTTCACCCCACAGCCCAGACCCTGATCATAGGTGCACTTGGGCTGTCATAGAGCTGACAGCCTGGGGGAGCTCCCTCTTTCACTTTGTTCTACAAATTAATCTCTAAAACAAAGCAAAACCAAGATAAGTTTCCCTTTTTGCCACAGCAAATTTATTTGATAGATTCAATGGCAGGGGTCACTCAAAAAGCCCTGCTCCCACTATTTAAAAATGTACTCTATAGTATTCAAAGCTGTGTCGAGCAGATGAAATCTCTTTGGAAACTGGGTTGAGGAAATACTAGTGCTCAAGAGCTCAGTCCATCAGAGCACATAGCCATGCACATTCAGTTCTAGCATGTGCTCCAACGCCATCCTGGATCAAGCCCTTTTATTTCTCATTTAGGACAAAATTTGAAAATATATGCCACCATGCAGTGTTATATAATTCAGCTCTATTTGAGAGGGCTAAGGAAAGAGAAAGTCATTGTTGGCAAAAAAGAAAAGAATAGAACAGCCTTTGTATTATCCTGTCCTGTCAATTTTATATTTTAGACTGAAATATACTTGTTTCTAAGATACTTTCAAACATATTCCTTTGGTTTCCTTTGATATGAATACTGCAATCCAATGCAGCATTTCATATGGAATACATATGAGAATCGCCTGATTGGGTCCTTGGTTTGGGTTTTTTAAATTCTATTTAAAAAAAATTAGGAAAGAAAATATGAAAAGACCAAAATGCTGATCGCCAAACCTGATAGAAACACACGGACAGTCATGTTGTACTTCCACTTATGGCAGAAAAACAAGCAAACGTGAACAAGCCAAATTAAAAAATTAACCCATTCACTCAAAAATCTGAAATAATCTACTCACTCAACTGCAATCAGTTGAAAACATGGTTTTGCTTACTCACTTGTGTCTTAATGCTTAGAAAACTTTCCAAATTCCTTCCTGTACTTCTGGTCAAGGTAACATGTTTTGCAAATCAACAAAAACCGTTCAGCGAGGAATGTGAGTATAAGTTGTTCTATCTGTTCACATGAAACACCAAGACTAATTTAAAGATAATTAATCTAGTCTTTGATCCTGGCTTAAGAGGCATAATTACTGTAAAGGATAAGAAAGAGAAGGAACTTCTGTGCAATTAGCTCTATGGTTACTACTTGGAGTAGCAAACTGAACCCTGCAGATCAGAAATTATCAGCAGGAACCTAAGTCAGAGCAATTTTACCAGCACCTTGTAGGTACCACAGTGTAAAGGTATAAAATCATATACCACAGGAGCTGGCAGAGGGTGCTTCCATTTTAGGGCTGGAATAGGAGTGGATCTCAGGCACAGGAGCAAAAAAAGCCTTTGCCTATCTGTGATTTGCTAAAAGATTTGCCCCTACATCAGATACCCTTCATTTCTGTGGGAAACCGGAGGGTTTCAAACATAGGGTAGTTGCAGAGTCAATTATATGCATATTTTTTAAAATATGCCACATTTCCTAAATCTATGTGTCTTGTGTCACAAGGTAAAGATTGCATAGTTTGCATGTGACTTTTTTGGTTTTTAGCAGCAACAATTTCCTTCACTTAAATCAAGGTAAGCTTCATATAGGCTATGTTTTCACTGCAGCAGCTCCCACTCTGAGAAGCAATATGAAGAGTCACTGACATTCTTTAAACTGCTGTTTGCCTTTGAACAGTTTTTTCAGATTTCCTCAGGAATTCTCTATAATGAATATAACACTTTACTGTCTCTACATCACCACTAGGGATGCTTAGACCAGATGACTGAGTAAACTCACCAGCAAAAAATCCCCAGAGCGATAAGGTTTCCAAAATAGCATATTGTCTAGTTCAAGGTGAGCTGCGCAGATAAATACAATGACCTTAGACTTCCCAGTATGTGCCACTATTACCCCAGATTCCCTTCCCTAGGGAAGAACAATGTCTTTAATTAAAAAAAAAATTTAGAAAGGTAGTCAAAGTTGAAATTTGTAAAAGCAGCTTTTATTTAGCAGCCTAAATGAAAATTTGCCTGGCAGTGCTGGCCCTGATAGCCTGACTGCCAGCTCTGAGAGCCTCACGTTGACGGGAATCACAGCCCTCAGAAGAGCAAACCACGAGTACTAGAAAGGATTAGACGTCTGAGCCATGAAGCTCAAGATTTTTCTTTCCCCTTTTATTTTTATGTTTGATAGCATGCTTAAATTAAATACTTGTAAGATTACATTTCACTAAATATGTTGCAAGCAAACACATTCTGCAGTCCAGACGTTCTTTCACCCAGGAACGTTTATCTTGAAAAGGTAGCACATTTCCTTGGACAGAAGCCATTCTTGGCAGCATATCTCAGCACTCAGTAGGAAACCCATGTCTTTGAGTTCTGAACTAGACCATACTGGAATTAAAACACAACACTAACAGTCAGAATCAGTTGTTCTTGGTGGGTAAGTGTTTTATAACTGCATGGGGATATAAGAGCAGAGCTTCGAGTTTAAATCCTTTTTTAGAAAATGCTGTGATTAACTGCATGACTTCACTTATTGTTAAGGTAACAGATGGAAGTGCCACAGTGAAATATTTCCTTTTTATTTACAAACAATAGAAAGTCTTTCTGCTGATAGGAATTAAAACATTACAGGAGCATTTGTTCCACAAGCTTAAATTCTTTCATGCTACCACATGCATTTTTCATGGAAAGTCAACATCTTTAACATTTTTGCACTGTCTGAATTTATCATCCATAACTTTTTTCTGATTCCTGTTCAAATGAATTTGCTTAAAGAATTATGTACCTACAGTATAATGAGCTAATTAACTAAAGAACAAAAGGTGCCTTCTGTTATATATGAGACATAACTAGGTCTCAGACAGAGGCAACACATTCTTTATTTTTAAAGGCAATCTGTATTGCTGATTTTGATGTCAGACACCCTGTATCATTTTGTACAGTGACACAAAAGGACTGATAAAACATTAAAATGAAAATTGGCTTTAAAAAAACCCATGCACCACATCTTACCACCAGTATTATGAATTTTGAGAGGTTTGTAAAAGATGTGCACTTTGATCAATTGCAGAGTTTCTAAGAAAAAAAATCACTTTTATGCTCTTTGACTGGCAATAGCACTGAGCAATGGACAAAACTGACAGCGACATAAGCTGCATAAACAAAATAAGTCAGGGATTTTATTAAATATTAATTCTATTAATTCACAGCAAAAAATCTTTGTTTATTATTGTATATTAAAAATATATTTTCTTTATTCTAAATAATTTCTCCACAGACATAGTACAACTTGTCAATGCATGTAAAGATCTTTTAGCTTGCTAGAAACGCCTCGAGCACAAGGAGCAGTAAAATATTTTTAACACCATACACTTAGATATCACCACATTTAACAAAATATATTAAAATAATGATTTACAATGTGGCTAAAAGAGAATGGTAAAGAACACATTTACTTTTAACCAGCAATAATTGTCATTGTACCATTGAAAAACATCAAAAGAATTAAAAACGTGCAGTGAAACTTGGCAGATTCTGTGAGCTGTTGTGAGAGCACGTTACCTGTGCCCAGTGCTCACAAATAGGCAGGTGAAGGAGAAGGGTGCTGAAAGTACATTTCTGCATACACACAAAAGAAAAACTCTTATTCCAGGGTTGCTGTGGGAATTACAATAATAATTGCATTGTCAGCATACAAATTGTGTGGATTAGAGTTGCAGACACAACAGTGACCAGTCCAGACATGGCTTCTTGGGTCCCTTATACACCCTCTGTGTGAGGCACAGGGCTTGGGCTCGTCTTCTGTGCTGTGGGTCAGCTCAGCCCAAAGGGCTGCCGTCAGTTGCACTGCAAAATCACAATAAGTATTAGATGGAACTCTTTGTTTCTTTCTCTCCTAGGTGTCTCCAGAACTCAATTTAAAAAGTAAGCCTTCTACTTTAGGGACATTCATCTCTTGCCATGTATTTCTATTAAACCTAATCTCTATACCTCCATCACCAAACATGTAAATGTATGTATTCAATAGGATACCATCCCCATGGGATAGACTTTCTGCTATCCTTAATAAAAGCTCACATTTATGGTACCTCCTGCCTATGCTGTGACAGCAAAAGGTTTGAACATCTCTTACATAAAATTTCATAGCAATTCCCCTTTTAAAAGTTGTCCTCCAAAAGAGATCCAAGCAGCATGCAGAGAGGTATTTGATTTCCAGCTATGGGCATACATGATCAGGATTTTAAAAAATGTAAAAAGGCAGTTACCCACCATTTTAATTTCTGATTGAACAGAAACTAAAATGGTGATTAATACATACCATAAGAACTAAGGAAGAGTTTCCTATCATCATTAATAACTGCCTGCTTTCTCTGTGGACACTCATTCACTTGGGGCAATATGAGTACACACACAGAGAACCAGAAACTCCCTTTGACTGTCATCTAAGTTTCACAAAAGTTCTTATCCAAAGGTCAGCTGCCAATCAGTATATACATATATACACACATGAGTCCTTGGTGGGAATAAATTCCAAGTTAGTTGGCTACAAGAGCATATAGATACTACTACTTGAGGTAAAGAAGAATAAATCTCTTTTATTTGTTCTTTTGTCCTTCCTGGATGAGCCGATGCTCATATATCCTGAGTGCATTCATGTTTCAACAATACATAGTGGCATATAAAAGATAGAGATAAATTTTCATTATAATATCTAAAAATCATTAAAATACTCTGCATAGCAGTCACCAACCTCTGTTATACCTTGACCATCAGGTCTTCCAACAGGTCTTAAAATCAACTAAATTGGTAAAGGAGGAGGCTTTGCAAGGCAACTTCAAAGCTAGGTATCTGTGTTACTTAGAAATCATCAGTAACCTCTTCATCTTTATGAAATAATCTCTAGAAGGTTGTGTTTAGCTGAGATAACAATTATACAAACTTGGGCTCTTACTCCTTGTCCATACAGAAAGAACACAACACAGTAAGTGCTTCACTGCCTTCACTTAATGATCTGGAACTGTTTTGAACGGAGAATCTGTACAACACTTCAGAAGAGTGGAAAGGCTGAGATGAACAGCTATGAACATCCCAAAGCCTGAAGAAACAAGCAAAGTGCATCTATGTGGGATCTGAAGACATTGTTTAGGATGATTTCCCTTAAAAATTTTTGATTTTCTGCCATAGGAAATTGCAAATTTGTTGGTATTTTTAAAAATAATTTCTAATTAAAAATCAGAAGCTGTTTCCCTTTCTCAATGAATCTACAAAGTGGTGAAGGCTTTTTCTAGCTATGTTATAGTTTACCCAGATTTTTCCAGGCAGATATCTGAAAAAAAACCAAGGAGGGTATTCAGTCCTCTTACAAAATCAGAAATTACTGGTTTGGGAGCACTAGTAGAGAGTGACATCTGCTCTTGGAAGAGGAGAGGAAAAATATTCAAAAAAATTTTAGAAAAATTAATAGTATGCCAGAATCTTGGCTCTTATACCTTTATTACTTTCTCAATTTCTGCAGGAGACTGCTTACAATAATAAGAATACATCTATTCCCTTGAAAAAACTGAAAGTACCAGAAATGATTTCACTTTTGGACACTTATTCCTGTCCTAAAGAACATGTTTTCTGTGGAAAATTTTCCTGCTGCAAAATCAATTAAAAAAAATAAAAAAATCAGTACAATCTTACATTTCAAGAGTCATAAATAACCCAGTTACATAAATAGTCCAGCTGTACTGACATGTCATAAAGAAAGGTTGATTCTTCTCTCATTTAAGTACATGAAGAACACCTATAACATAGACATCAAACAGAAATATTCTATGAGATTAGAATCAGAATCATAAACTTTAATAATTTGGATTAAAAATCTGTCATTTTTTGCATTTCCACATGCTTCTATTAAGGGCATATGAAAGCATACATTTTTACAAGCAAAACTATCTGAAAAATTCTTCTTTCCTGAGGAAGATAAATAGCTGATAGCTTTTTATATTTATTATCAATTTTAGCACACAGACTTTTTGTTATATTAAGGGATAACATAAAATTACTTGAATCACAATATAACTTAATGAAAAACCTTTTTCAGCTATAATGATTTAAAAAGCATCTAATTATGTATTGGCAGCAGAATCATGTACTTCAGCCACTGATATCAGATTACTAATTTTAATAATCAGCAATGATTCTAACCCATTTAATGAATTGCTTAGTAGTAGATATACCAAAATTTAATCCATGTTGCAGCTACTTGAAAAATAAACCCAACAGTACTATAATTTGATATGACAGTCAGGACTGCAAGTGTAAGATCATTAACACTTCACAGGTTATACCCTGAAGTAAATCTTACAAGAAGTTCACATAAATAAGGACAGATTTACACAATTATGTAGTTATGAGTATCACTGCATTTCTAACCATAAGTGAATTCTTCTCAATTTGCTGTTCATTTGACTTTGATATGCATAAAAACCGCAATCCAACAAAAAACAAGTCAACCCATTTTTCGTTTTTTCTTATTTGGTTTCAGGACATTTATATATCAGGTAGAGGTATATGAACCCAGACAGTTTCATCTTAGAGAATTTTTGCTTGTGAAAGATTTCAGAAAAGTTTCATTTGTTCCACTTAGGTTTGCATTTTTGTCTATTGTTTGACTGGGATGCTACAAAAGGCTTACAAGGAGTTAAAGAAAAGTAAAATTTGGCAAATATAAGACCCCTCTCTGGAAAAAAAAAAAAAAAGGAAAAGAAAAAAGAAAAAACTGCTGAGAATAATGATAAAAAAAATTATATAACCCCTGTGGTGGTAACATCAATATTTTGGAACCCTTTTAAAATAAAAAATGCAAAGACAAGGGAGCTCTCTACTTTGTCAAGGCGCTTTTCATTGGTATTTGAAACTGAACAAGTCAAAAATGATACAGTAGCACACCACACTGATCTTGTAATTTACATTATCTTGTAAAATTTCTCACCTCTGTGGAGCCACTGATGACATTGTTTGGCTTTTATCTGATAGGAAGAAAAGGGAATTGGAAATGTATTATTTCCGGATATTATAAATAACTCCACATTAAAGACACAGCCTTGAAAAATGGAGCAGGGGGAGGTGAAATTTGCAGTGATACTAATTTGGTCACACTCAGACTTTGACAGCTAGCAGATTTCTTCTCATTTTCTTCTAAATACACACATACACACACAAATAGTATTTTATGCAACTGTTTTAATATTTGTGGTTACCACCATTCTGGACTATTTGACCTCACCATTTTTTTACAGAGTTCTTTCTTATAGAATATAAGAGGAACCAATTGCTCAGAACTGTAATACATGAAACTCTGAGAGACGGTATTTTTATTAATCACAACATTAAAAGTTAGTTATTTTTTACAATTCGCTTTCAGAGAGCTCACATTTAGAGCAGTCTGGTACAGTACACAAAACTATTTACATATTGCTTTCAACATTTTGGAACCTTTTGTTTTACAGACAAACTTTGTGTTACTTCACTATGTAATATATTGAAGGCTAGTAATTATTAGGACATGTGGTAGGCATTTTTCACCACTAACATCACACAACCCACTCTATGATCGAGATAAAATAGGGCAAATGGTACAATTAAAGGCACGTTCTTTGGTGCATAACAATAGAAGCTTGTGACATGGCAAGATTAAGAAAAGACTCAAACATCTTTAAAACTACTCATTACCACCAGTTAAAACGTGCATGTCTGACCTTTATGGTAATCAGTAATACTCCATTTGCACACTATAGAACTAAATAAGCTTTATTTTAGACACACAGAGTTCTTTGTGGTGGCCTGCAGTTAACTTAGCTGATCTCAGAGCTGACGCTTGCAATGAATGAATGGCCATAATGATAGGCCATCATCTTTATCAACCCGTTTATGATGACAGGCAGAAAACACTATTGTACATTTTCCTGACAAGTGGAGCAGTATTTAAATGTTGACTGCTACATACATCAGATTAACAAGGTTGCAAAGTTACTGAGAATCCTGTTCCCTGAGGTGCTCATTCACCCTGTGGTGCTATTATACCATAAGGTATATCAAAGATAATTGCTTAGTTTATTATCCTGTTGTCTTTTATGTCAACCCTTAATTGTGAATTCAGAAGCCTCTTGATCTCCCAGTTCCTCATGGACCTGTTATTAACCCCAATCATTTTCATTAGGATTTATTACTATTTTTATTATTAAAGAGCAGATTTTTTTTTTAAGTAATGTTTCCAAATAACCCACAACTCCTTCATATTGCTTCAGTAAAAGAGAAATTGATGAGATATTCAATCAGCATTGTAAATACTGGTCTCTCAAGCTCTTTTCCTTCCTCTGAGAAAATTCTGCATATCAAAGTTCAGATTTTTTTACTCAGTTACTTCAATATTCAATTAAATAGCTTGTAAACATACAAAGATTTCTGTGGTAAAATCAGATTATTATAGTTCTATATGACTTTATAGAGTCATCCCAATAGGAAAATGCAAAGGTGGCAATGTCACTGCTACTATCTTTCCCCACGGTTGTGAAGTATGGTGGTCAAGTTTCATACTTCTTGTGATGCACTTCCAGAGAACAATTTAAGCATGTTTCCATAAAATAACACATGAAACCTACAGAACCTAGAAACAGTTAAAAAACTATGGCCTGGCTAGTACAGATAAGTAGTCATTCATAATTCCTCCTAATGTATACAATATTAATCTGTATGTACCTAGAAAATCTGACTACTTCCTATACTTCAAAGTCATTGCTTTTGCTACGAGGCCTAGAAAGTGCTTCAGGATTCATTATGACATGTGGAATATATAAGCAATAAGGCATGACAGGGAGTGTGGTTATCATAAGATAATCACACCCCTGGGTCATTACAAAGCATGAGGTGCAGCCGAGCACCTCTCATTCCCCCTGGGGTGTGATTATATCATGATAAGCACACTTCATGCAGTTACCTTATTGCTTTTATAAAAAGTCTTTGTTGGGAAGAAAAACTGTATTTTTTACTTAAAGATGATAAAGTTGGCAGTTTACAATGTTGAGTAGTACTTTCTGCTAAGCTCAATGGTTTATATGTATTCATCTACTCCTTTCAATGTGCATTTGCCAAAGCTGATCCGAACTCATCAATCAAAGGGAGCTTCCATAATTCAGTATGTGTTTGACTGATCCAGCTGGAAAAGAACTGCATGTCCCAGACACTCATAGTTATTTACTGTTCACTGGACACATATTTCTTTTCTCAGAAACTAAAAGAAAAAAAAGGAAAAGAAAAAAAGACAACAAAGTTTCTTAACTAACAGTTAAATGATGATTTAAACACATATGTTACAAGTAAGAGAGCTCAGCAACTGGAAAATACTTGACCCTGCAAAAGAAAAAGTTTCTAACTTGTTTTGCCCCTGGTAGATGTTATCCCACAAATTAAGGGTGACAACTTAATTTAGGGTCCTAGATAAACTACAAAATCCCACTGCTGTCATTCAGATTGTAGCCTAAGGGGTCTAATGTGATCTTTTGGATTTACAAACACCTGCCTTGGATTATGCCATATGTCTTCTGAGTGGCTCCAGGGGTGTATGCTCTGTCCAGTACTCGGCTCATTTTGTGCTTTAAGAATGCATAACTGCACACAGAATATGAAGGTTTGCATCCATTTACAATTTATCAAGTGTGATGGCCATGTTCTGATTTTAGAGGCATTCAATGGTCTGGAAAGGGGCATATATATGGGCTGAATTTGGCCCTGGGCCATTTATGAATACAGGTAATACTTTTCACCTAACATGAGCAAGTCACAAATTCAACTGTTTAATTTAAATAGGTCGTTGTCACCACATCTTCCAGATTTAAGAGGCAGGGGGAGGAACACTGTCAGTATCCTGGATGAAAAGGAAAAATTCCACTAGCCTTCTATCTTCCAATATTTGATTTGACACAGTGCTCTCACTACACAAAGATGCATAAAATTTTGCTTCTTCCAACAACTCTTTGAACTCTACCATTTTGCCTTTACATTTTAATCATATAGCGATACAAGGTCTTCATATATTTATTTTATTTTTTTCTCTGAAATGTTGCTAGTTTCTCTTTCAACTAGAATTTTGTTCCTTAATGCAGAATGGTATATTAAAAGCACTATATATAAAAATATTTTGTATAAATAGATGTATATAACATATATTAAAGTTATTCCCAAAAAAAGGGAAATTAAATCAGAACATGTGTTTCTGATCCATTTTCTGAGAGGTCTATAGACTTATAACAAAGAAAGAATCTAGTCTTTCAAAAAGCAATGATACTAATTACAAGGATATTTAAAAATTATAACAGAAACCAGTTAAAAAGTAACAAGTATGGATGCAACAAAATAATATTAATTTGGTAATTTTTGGCCAATACAATGTTTTCAAATTACACTTTTTATACAATAAGTTTGAAGTGATATCTCAAATAACTTTGGAAATGGGATGGGCTGAAGGTGAGAGCTGTGGCTTCTCCCTTATGATTAAATGGAAAGAGTAAGATGTTAAAACAGTATAGGAGAAGTAAACTTTAGCTGCTTTGTACTTAGAGCTGTTATTTTAAAAATTGCAGATAGAAATTACTATCTGATGGTTCCTGAAAGCATTCCCAGCATTTTCTAACACTAGAGGTGTGTTAGTGTTAACACGTAGATACTGACCTCTGTCAATATATCTATGTTCAGAAAGTAAAATTTTGCTTCCAAACTCCTACTCCACATTTTAGATTAATTCTTCTTTAATTAAATGGGAACCTGAGTGTGCAAGGGATACCAACCTGAATTAGACTAATTTGGAGCAATACTGTTTAGGGGTTTCCAGTTTATTTGAAGCTATAGAAAAGGTTATATCATGTTTATGTAAGCAGAGTCAATCTTAATTTTGCTGCTGTTTAATTTGAGTTTTATATTAAAATAATTATAATCCATAAGTTAAACTATTGTGTATGGTACAAAATATCTTGGTTCCACACCTCAGTAAATTATTCATAACAGTATCATGAAGCTTTTGTTGATGAATTACAGGATAGAAAGTATGGAATGAAGAAGGAATATCAGGAGGTGGGAATTTGGGAAGGAATATGGTTTATATTAATGAAGTACTACATAAAATAAATGCAGTACCAGTGAAATTTATTTATTAATGCACTTCTACATATTCAATTTGTTCAAGTCCTTATCCACAGTGAGGACCTTCCATAGAGGGATGAAAATACTGGTATTACACAGCATAACGAGGTACATGCAAGTCACTCTCAATGGATAGGTGTCTACCATCTTGGGAGAACTGCGTATTAGAATGCATTTGCCCAAAAGATTTTTCAGTACTTTCTGCATAAAAGCATCAGTGGGTATTAACATATTTCAAATCTGTTCACTCCCTGGACTGGTAACCATGGCTACACCTGCCCAGAATTTCCTTCCTCCTCTGCAGTTGGAGCCCAGATCAGCAGGGGGTAGGTAGGCCTAGAAGTGGCTAGTAGTGGCTAGCCAGGACAGCCTTACTCCAAGGAGTCCAGGGAAGGCTGGTCGACTAGAAAGAATTTAGCAGGGACACAGGAAATGTCTTACTAGATAATAGTTTGCCAAAAAGTTCCCTTCATTTATTGTAGCAACTGCTATCCTGACACTTGTCAACACTGCAAGCCTCCTCAGAAAGTGGGGCAAGAACCTGCACTCTAGTCAGAAAGCAAATCATCTGCCCCCAGGAAAATGGCCTCTCTATTCCTGATGGATAAAGTTTGGTACCAAATCTGATTCTGAAGAATTTATGTTCTTTCCAAGACTGGATTTTCTTCTGATGAGTGAGGTTCTGTGTTTCAGGGCGTTTTTAGTTCTTTTAGGATTATCCAGATAACTTTGTTAATTTGATAAATTCTCATCTCCTACTGGATTTCTGCAAAACTTGTGACCTCCCTGGCACCAGTTCCTCGGTTTAATCTATGCATGAAGATATATTTCTATTTGCAAGATTTAGACTCATTGCCTATCAGTTTTGGCCATCCTTCTGCTTTGCAAGACAAGAAATGACCGTCACCATCTCTTTTTCTTTTATCTGCTTCTAAGTTGTTCTTTGTTATTCTCTTCTCTAAAGCAAAGAACACTAAATCCCCAGTGTGCAATTTCAAGATGCCATTCTTGTTTCTCAGTGCTTTCCCCAACATCTCTCAAAGGGCAACAATGACCCTCCACTGTATCTTGTATGAAATCATACCTTCATTTCATATCTTGACACGAAGAAGTTTTCAATTCTTTCTCCCTTTTGTTAATATGCAAATATTTTATTCCCTTTTTAACAACAATCATACACTGAGCACATAACTTCCCTGAACTGCCCATAAAGTTTTCAAGGTTTCTGAAATTATGTGTGTTGACTTTTGCTTGTCATGGTATTCTCTATCATGTACTTTAAATAGGTTCTCTTGAAATTCCTCACAAGCTTTACTACTCTTCTGCAAAGTTTGATTACTTGCTTTACCCCTGAGGCAATCACATCCTGATTCTATAGCAATCTTCTGTTCATTTATAATATATTTTCAAATGTAATTTATTAATAACTATATTACATAATACAGGACCACAGATTAATCCATGAACCATTGCTAGCCTTTCTTATGGAAAAAAAAAATCTTCTTATTCCTTTTCCTTGTCTTGAAGGCCTTTCTTCCTAAAGTAATTCTTGTCTGCTATCCAGCAATGACTTTGAGACTTTAATATTCTACTCAAGGAAGGTTTGCAAAAGCCTTTTTAAATACAGAATTTAGAATGTAAAAATTTGTTCTCCTTTTCAAAGTCTATGAATTTTTCTTTGTAAAGCTTGCCCTACTAGAACCTGTTTACTATCTTCAGGTGACTTTGGTACTCTTTTCTACATTATGCCAACCAATTAAGTTAGTGAAACTTCTGCTGGCCCTTAATTATTTTTCTAAGCACATATATAACTTTAGAGGCACTTCAAATTTTAGTCCCATAATTGCTTCCTAACAAGAAAAGAAGACAATATAAGTGCTAGCCATTTGGCCAGTTCATATTAAAACTCCTTCCAGGTTTAAAAGATTCCTCCAGATAGAGGGCAAGGCATTTACACATATGACAACTTCAAGTCTTCAAGGCATTAACAGCTGTTGCACTTCTTGTAAGTGGAGACAGGTTCTACATATGGAACAAAAGTAGTTGGAATAAAATTGCTAGAATGAGTAAATACTTACCTTGTAAGCAAATATAAGTTTCATGAACAAGTAAACAAAAAAATGATAAACATATAAATAAATTCAGGTTACTGGTTTGAATGAAAAATGTATGGCTAGACCCCACTGTTGCCCACTTGCTCCCAGGGACAGAGTCCAGAGTCATTCTGCCTCACCAGCAATGTATCTGAGAACAAAGCGTTTTTTTCTTCTCTTGGACACAGTGTTGCTGGCATATAAAATATAGTCAGATTAGAGAAGAATTGTAATTAGGATAAATATTTGATGTCCAGAGTGCTATCATGCTAATATAGGTGGGGAAGACAGAGATTTGTACATAGGTAGTGTATCATTGCAGTCTTACACATCTGCTATGTTTCTAAGATTAAACAAATAAGAAAGATGGACAGAAGCAGGCAATATCAAAACAACTTTACTTGAGCTGAGTTGTTAAGATAGTATTTCAGAAAATCGAAGCAGCAAACCAAATAGTTACACCTTGGAAACGATACAGTATTGCAATCTATCAGTAATGATGGAATTAGGCTCAGAAGAAACAAATTCCTACTTTTTTACTGAGATCTCATCTATGTGGAACAGCTGGGCTTATTATAGGGTATGATGTAGAAAACATCAAAAGGCCAGAAAGGCTCCTGTAATGCTAGGGCTAATTTGATGTATCTTGCTTTTGTTTCAAAACTGAGCACTGTTTCTCTAACTCAGTACAGGATCAGTCAGGCATTCCCTATACGCCCAAATTTCCCCCTTAAATTAATAACAGCTTCAACTAAATGTGAAGCAAAGGTTTAGTAAACAAGGGAAGGTTATTTTTTCCTGAATATAGATACATTATCAAAAACACATATCTGTGCTTTATCATGTCCATAATTATAAAAGCTTAATAATTATTATATGTAACACAATTACATAAGTGTTATTAGTAGTAATTTCAAAGGCAAAAACCTGCAAAATAAAAGGGTATAGATTTCTCTTTTTGCAGGGATTTACAGTACTCATCAACTTGTATAGTTCACATTAGCATCCAGTGACATTGCTTTGTCTGTATATATTTCTAGCTGTCAACAGAATGTCCTGAGGCAATCGCATCCTGATTCTATAGCTATCTTCTATTCTTTTATAATACACAAGGGTCTAATTTTCCATCAGCAAAGCATGAAATCATGTAAGAATGCCACATAACCAGCATGTGCAAACAAGTAGCACTTCTTCTACACATAAAAATGCTTCATAAAATAACAAATAAATTAAATCTTCTTGTTCAAGTAAAGTGCTTGAAAATCTAGACCCTTTTTAGAAATTAGAGTACTCTGCATAATTGGCCATGCCACACTGTTTCTCTAAACACGTTCACCACCTTGCAGCATTATTTTCTATGGTAAAAATAATTTCACTGAGGCTGATGGAGGAGCTCTCTATTTTGTGGATAAATAATACAGTTGCAAACATCAGGCATATTAATTAAATTAATATAAATATTAATCAGCTAGGAAGTTTTCAAAAGGAGTGCATTTAAATTTGATGTCAGCTTATTGTTCCAACAGCAGCAGCCTTGCCCTGTACCTTTGCAGGTTTCTACAAAGTGCTTTTAAGAGAATTCACTGAAGCAAAAGGGGTAAAGTGGCTCTGTCATTTGCCGCTTCCAGCATATTTCTGTGGCGTTGCAGAGGAGCTGGCAACTTCATTAAAGCTTAGCAGTTAAATGATTTTAAAATGCACCATAACATATGTGCATATACAGTAAGCAGACTCCAGCTCCATATCTGGACCTTATGCCTGGCTCCGCAGCACTGTCTGCCAACAGCAATGACCTCTCAATCAGCTCGCATTTGCAATGTACTTGAGCCATATTCAAGACATATGTCTTCCTTCTTAGAAGGACCATGTAAGCAAAGCTCAGTTCAGCCTCAATGCATTGACTACAATTGCCAAAATCATATTCTTCTTTGCTTCTCATATTTCTACAACTTCAGGGGATTTTTAACACCCTTCTCTACGTAATGTACAGTTTATTTAGCACATGGCTTTCAGATGTCTGGCTGCAAAGTAATTTATTGTAATTTAAGTCAAACATGTTTTGAATAAAGCAGCTAGTGTTTTTAATCTCTACTTCATCTAGCACAATGGAAGCTTTCAGAAAAAATGGATTTTTCAGCAGTAAGAGAACCACATAGTCTCTACCTATGAAAAGAACTGACCAAGAATTTATATGTATAACTTTCAATAAATTTTCCTTTTTCAACTCCTCACCATTATAGCAATACCTTTGGGAAATGAGCCTGCACATGACAAAGGCAGAAAACACGCACTTGTTTCTCCAACACACTCTTCATTTATGGAAACATTTCCTAAACATTACAAAATAAAGCAGGATGGATTTTATTTGCCTCTTAAGTACAGGAGGTAGGAACAAGGATATTGGTTGCCAAAGCATAAAGGACGTGACCGAAGGGCTCAGGGATGACTCATTGCAAGCAAACAGCACCAAGCTGGCAGGGAAATTTCCGACCCCCCTCCACAGCTGGGCAGCCCTGCCCACACTGGAACTAATGAGCTTGTGAGGCTGCTGGCCCACACAGGTGCAAGGATTAGCTCTCAAATAAATCCTGCAGAGCAGGAGTACTGAGAGTTGGCATCACCACAACCAAGACTATGTGCTCGTTAATCAGGGACAGTTTTCAGCAAGTTTTTGCTGTTGCTGGTCTCCAGAGGCCAAGGGGAAAAAGACCATCTGCAACATCTGAAAATCTGCCCCTCCAATGTTCCTCCCATTAAAAATAGAATTAAATAAAATTATTATGTAGCACACAGATACCCCTCAGGAAAGAGAACTTGCCCCATAGAACTGAATTAATCTTGGATTTGAGTATATTCACTTCATCACTAGATCTTTTCTAGGCTATATATGTGACTTTGTAGTCCACAGTGAGGGAGCATCTGTGTAAAGCAGACGCCAGGCAAACAGTGAAGCTAGACTGTATCCAAGACATGTGTTGCTGCTGTGAAACAGGACAGTCCCCACTCAGTTCAGCTGTGCCTATCAGAACTGAGGCAGAGGGATCCACTGTTTTCACAGTCATTCTGTCTGCACTGTAAAAAAGTGCACAGCAGTATCTCCCTTTCTCTCTGTAGTACCAGAGGAGCTGAAACATGGAAGGCTGAAAGGTTCAGCCACTGTATCTGTGGCTGACCTACCTGAGATAAATACTCCAAGTGTGGTAAGGCATGGTGTCTCCCCTCCAAGCAAGCTTTAACTTTCTTGCAAATTATACATGTTTTCTCAGCAACAACAGCAAATGTAACATTCCCTCACTCAGATCAACAGCAAGAAAATCAGAAAACTTGTGGTAGAAGTAAGTTGGAAAAAACAAGGCAAAGACAATATAATCACCTATGCAATCCTACCTCTACTACTCTTCTATGGTTCAGCAGCTCTTAGGTTATTTTACTTCAGTCTTCGCACTGTGTTCACAGGCATGCATAGTCAGAATACACTCCTTTATGGGAGCAAAGTTTTCATTTGTCTGTCCATCTATCTATCTATTCCATTCCTTCTGCAACTAAATAAATCATAATAACATAGAATTTTTGGGTGGGAAAAGACCTATAAGATCACCAAGTTCAACTGTTAACCTAACACTTCAATTTTCGCTAAACCATGTCCCCAGGTGCTACATCAAGATATATTTTGAACATATCCAGAGATGGTGATTCCACCACTCCCCTGACGAGCTTGTTTCAATGTCTGACCACCCCTTCAGTGAAGAAAACTGTGATTTTAGAAGTACATAATCAAGTTTTACATTTCTCATTTAACATACCTTACAGATGTTGACTCAACTGCATGCATATTTTCTGATTTACACAGCTTTCTGATTTAGCTTGTGGTCTGATGGTGTCAAAGGACTAGTTGAGCTTTAAGGCAAGAGGCCAAATTGACTTGCTTCATGTACTTCTATAACCCATCTGTTACACTGAAATTCTCCACGTTCTAAACTTTCACATAAAATCTTTTCCATGAAAAGAAAAATATTGTTTCTTCCTTTTATAGTTGTGAAGAAAACATGCAATTGCTAACAGACTGTAAATGAATGCAATGCCTGAGACTGGAAACAGATAGAGAGCTGGGCTGGACAGGTATTTAGGTGTTGGGCTGTCAGGTTTAGCTGCCTATCAGAAGAGCTCCTCAGCATCGTCCTCAGGAAAGGCACATGATCTGCTCACCTGAAGACAGCACATGGGCTACAAGAAAGGGAGAGGGAGTACAATTAGATTCCCAGAAGAGCTGAAAGACTCACTTCTTTCTCTCAGTACAACGTGTTCCCATCTCATCCTTTCCAGAGGCCCCACCACACATAACTTTGTGGTTTTGCTGGAGAAGAATTAACCTCTTCTCCTGTACATTTACTCACACTTTGTCTACTCAAACCATTCACACACAAAATTCTTAAGGGTAAAATATGCAGGCCGATGCAATTTTGAGAATTACTTACTTTCAGAATTAGATCTGGCCATAAAATAGATTACATATCCCAGAAAAATTATACCATTTGAGATACTAAAATATTTTCAAAAATCCCAAGAAATCTCAGTGAAAATTAAGGCAGAAAAAAAATCTTTCAACCTTCTCACTGAGTGTGAGAAGGTTGAAAGAAAGAATTTATTGTAATACTTTGAAATAATTGGAAATATCTTTTTAAAAAATTTGTATCTATTTCTGCAGAAAACCTAATTAAATTTCAAAACAAAACTGCTTGAAAATAAATAATTGCATAGTTGACAAAGAAAAAAGGTAGCTCCACCATTTCAAAAAGTTTTCCTCACTCTCCCTGTCAGCCTTTATTCTTATAAGAAAATGATCTAAAATTTATTATGACATGAAAGCATTTGTCTGTCTGTCTACAAGTCTGTCTGTTTATGTCTATCCATTTATTTTTTGATTTCGTCCACAATCTTTCTCAACATTTATTTTCCTAATAAACATAAATGTGAACTGAAATCCAACCTGGCTAGTTACCACACCACTAATTTTGGGATAAACTAAAAAGGTTTCATCCAACTTCAGGGACCATCAAGTCTCTTAAATATAAAAATAGTTGAGGACAATTCACAGTTTCAAGCTGTTCAGGATTTTATATCACAAAGGAGCACAACATATTTATAAACGAACAGTGACAGGTTTCACTTGCTCTGAGTAATAATGTAATTAAGAGTGTTAATAAAGCCTAAGGAGAGTTTTTCCCTAAAACCATCTCATTTTCAAGCTGCCTTAATGTCTTTTTTATATTTGATTATTATTATTATTTTTCCTGAGACAGTCTGAAAGTTTATAAATACCACTGTCTTTTAAAGATATATATCAAGAAATAGCACCACACTACCTCCAAACAGATTTTTTTAATATGGTGCTAAGCTGACAAGCCACTTACAATATAAGCAGATGTTCATTTCTCACCAGGCCTATCCCATCCAAACCATTCATCCAGAGCCAGAGTTGCACCAGTTTTTAAGACAGAACCTTTTAAAGATATAATATGCACTTTTACTCAGAATGGGCTAAAACCTCATTGCATGATTTTTTATTATATGCAAATGAGAAGCATCTGATTAGGTCCTGAGGCAGCTTCACCTAGGTGTTCATGTGAATAGCAATGGGAGCTGGGGAAGAATATTTCATAACTGAAGTATATTTTCCCTTGGGGTACACCACCATTTGATTTTGACATTTATTTGTCCTGTGCTGTTAAGGACAAAACTACAATTACACTTTTTTTTCCAATGTGCAATGGGCATAGTGTCAGAAAAAATTAAATCAAAGGTAGTGTGTTCTCACAAAAAAAATAACAAGCTTTAAACCCAAATTTAAAGAACATATTCAGAGTTAAGTCACACTACATTAGAAGAGCTTAAATGATTGAAAATATACATCAGAAATATATTTTACAAAACACCAATAAGCATAAAAGTAATATATAGCCCTGCACTTGATTTTTCTTAGTTTATTGTTAATATTATTGATATTAACATATTCAACATCTTTCTCTATTAATATTTTTCATTCAACTTTACAAACAAGATTTATCAAAAGTAAATAGGTTGTTTAAGTTCATTTCTATTTTAATTGCTACAATCTTTTTCATGTTTGGAGAAAGTTGATGTAAATAATTGAATACAAGATTAAACAAATGATACACATTATGACTCTTGCATCTTGCATTTCAACTCTATATAAATCTATTTTTAGTATGTACATTTTCATGCAACAAATAGTTTTTTTTTCTTGAATTCCAATGGCAAAATTCACACACCCTGCAAAGAAGTTTGTGCACATTTTATACAGAGCACACCTGGAATTTACCAATATTGAAAACAATTTATAAGCTACCATTGCATGTTTTACTTCAAGGGTTCCCAATCACATTGCACATAATTTTAATAAATGGACCTAATGTTTCCAGAAAAATTCTAGAATAAAAGTGTTAGAGAGCTAGTCAGAAAGTGACACTTCATCCTCAAATTAGTAAAATGTGCCTATTTGCAAATCTCATCAAATCTCAGTCCACACTAGAACAGTCAAACATGTCATAATTTCTTTCTTCCCACTGAATTTAAATGTTGCTGAACATGAAGAGTTCCTAACAGGTCTCTAGTACATGAAATTAAGATGTCTTATAATCTTATTGAACTCCATTAGTTGGAATAAATAACAACAAAAAGGAAAGAAAAATAGATATCTCTTAGTAAAAATGTGAAAATAGTACATTAAGCAAAATTTAAGAAAATTTAAACCTGCATTTGGAGTAGAGATAGGTTGAATTACAATATCAAGATGTCTGCAAAAAGCAGACATGGTCACTTTGATCTTAATACAGATAAAATATGATAGGAAAATAGGTTGAGATAAAAAAATACAGTACATAAAAACTGGGAAGCTTTTTTTTTTTTCATTTAATTTAATTTGGTTTTGAATCTTTCATCCACTGCTGCTTTAAACAGTGGTGTTTGATCAGTAGATCGGAGTGATGACTTCTCTATTAGAACATTTGCTTTCCTCCTACATTGGGGTTAGTTCAAATAAGAATTGCAGAATATCACTTTAAACATATAAATAGTCCTGCTAAAGGAATTATATTATTTGAATACTTGCACTGCACACTTGCTTTGCAGACACATAGTTTAACCAGGTCACCAAAAAGAAAACAACTTATTAGTATGCAAGAATCTATCTAAGATCTGGAACATGAGTTTTTTATGAATTGCATATAAAAGAAACATTATATTTAAGTCGTTCAAAGTGGATGATCTTCATTTCTAGGATGTTATTACTACAAATCCTGTCATAAAAGTCCTCTATGCCAGTTGTGTCTTTAGTCCAAAAAGAGGCCACCCCTCCAGAGGTGGAAGGCCAGATCTTTATATCCACTTTCTGCTTGGCCTCTGACACTGACTCTAATGACACTGTTAATAGGAACACTAACAAATTCCAGGGAAATGTGGTTTTCTGCAAAAGTTTTATCAGTGAAGTTCCTTATGTTTTGGTTGAATATATGTTTAATTGGCTTGGTAATAAATAAGCAATTTTTGAAAGGGCATCAAAAAATTGTTCTCATTAACATTAACCTCAGTTTTGCTCTCAGCAGTGTGGAAAGTTTCCTCACCTGGATAGCTCTCAGTATGGCATGACATACTATATGATAGATCAAAGTACAATCAGCTTCAGTTCTGGAACTGGGGAGAGGGATTATTGTTTGTTATAGACATTTATTTCTTTGAAATTTTGATACCAAAAGAAAGTATTATAATATCTAATTTTTTTTCCATAATAGTCCATGCTTTCTACTGAAGGTTTCAAAATTTCACTGAATGTCCTAAAAAACTGAAAGCTAGATACTGTTATGATTTCATATTGCAAATTTTAATAAAATCCCCACACATATTTGCTCTTTAAAATGCAGTGGTTTATAATAGTATATTATAACAGTTAGGATTTTAATACCAATGCTTCAGTGTAATAAAACTTTTAGTGATTCTCTGGCATGCCTTGTTCAGACTTAAGTTCCTAATTTACATATCTGATGTCCCCCAAGAGACAGACAAGCTTCAAGTTAATTATCCATGTAGCTGTAAGAACTCCTGTTTCCTTGGTAAGAACTCTCTAAAAGAAAACTAACAGTTATTAAATATTACTTTGAGTTTTAAAAAGTAATCAAATTGCATTTAAAGAGACACTAAAGAGATACTTAAATTTAATACTCTTTGCAGACTAAATAATATATAAACCATGTACAACTCTTACACAATTCACAAATAAAATAACTGTTAAAAACTAACAAGCCTGACCTTCAGTAATTTCAAGCACTAAAAATACTTGGAAGCAAAAGGGCTCTTCAGCAGACCCCTCACTGCTCCATAACACACTCATTTTACACGAAGGCAAGATTGCACCTGTTGAAAGCAGTGACACATTCCTGAATGCTTCTAGTGGAGCAAGATTACATTACTAATAGTTCATAAAAATGTGGAGCCAATCATGCTTTTTAGAGAGAAGAACAAGTGAGAGAATATATACTTTTGAAATGAAATGCAACTATTCTAAAGACAACAACCCATCTTTTTTATCTTACCAAACTAGTTTCAGGAAGGAGCAGCAGAGAAATACTGTAGACCACATGTTGTCACTTGTGACCAAAAGCATCTTAAAAAAAGTAGTTTGGTGTGTCATGGAAAAGAGGAACACAATAACTGGCATATGTAAAGCGGGCTTTAATTCTAACTGTTCTACACTGCTGCAGCCCATGTAATGTTGGAGTGATTTCTATCATCTCAGAGAATCCGAGAAGTCCCAAGCCAGCAGAAGCACGCTGGTGGGACAGTTAAAACCCCTTGGATGTTTCTTGCATGGTTTGTCCCAAAACCATGGTAACCTTTGTATGTTAATCCCTCTGTGTTGGTTGGTTTCAACATGATCCCTTGCTCCTCCGCTCCCTTCTCCCCATTGGATTGTTGTCTCTCCCTGCCCTCTCACCAACACTATTGGCCCAAAGGGCGATATCCCTGTGCCCTCGGCCTCCCCACTTCCTCTTTCGCCTCTGGACTTGTTGGAGAATAAAACCATCAGAATTCTATGTGATTGAGCCCTCTGTGATTCATTATCCTGAGGACACGTGAGCTATCCAGCTCTCGGGTGTGTGTGTTTGTGCTTTCCAACAGCACGGGTGAGAAAAAAGGTCTCCTTGCACAGTACCAGACTGTACTGGCTGGAGTGGGCCAATATCGGAGACCTGCCTGGAATACACAGGGACCTATTGCACCCCACCATTGCCCGAATGCGGCAATGTAGTATCAAAATGCCTTCAGCAGAGTGTTAGACCATGCCTAATATATGCCATCCCTGGCTCGTTGTCATCCTCAGCTTCAGCTGGCAGTGTGCAAATACAGATATCAGGTGAAATAATTAATCTGAGTATTTTACAATAAATGAACATGTGCATCTATTTCCCAGAGTCCCGTGATGACTTGCATGAGAGGCAAATTCATTGACTGTCTCCAAATTATTACATGAATCCTATAATTAAGTTTCAATAAACGAATAGAGTGTGGATGCACTTCTGTACACAGAAGACAACAATCTCATTCCACAAAGACCCTGGAGGTCATTCAAGAAACAATTAGGTGTCCTGCTACATATACTAAAAAGAAAGAAGTTTGAGGGCAGAATAGTCTTTCTTCTGTTTCCTACTTCTTCAGTGCTTACACATTAAAACAAAGCCAAACAATATTAAGCCACAGAGAAACACACACAGAATACAAATGCCTTGGAAAAAGTTGGTATTCTTCACAACAAAATGAGATGGGAACAATCATGTCTCACATTTTACAGAAAGGCATTTGTTCACAAATTTCTGTTGTTTTAGTTTCTCAGCATTACTGAGTACAAATTGAAAAACACTAAATAAAACCATTGTCATTATTCTGTTAGGTTAAGACAGAAGAGGATACATACTGATGTCAGCTGTGCAGACATTCAGCTCTGGGGTAAAAGCATTACCATGAGAACAGAAAGAGGAAAGACCTAACTTTTACATGTCAACCAGGAGTCTCCCACACAATGTAGAAAGCATATCTGATATTTTCTGGCACTTTACATTTGATCACAGTTTTGATCTAACGGGGTAAAGATAGTTAAAACTCAGTAATGCTCACAGACTTTGGGAATGCAAAATCTTGCAATTCTTAGACAGACAGTGCTGCCACTGACTTCAAAGAAGACAAAAGAAGAAGACTTCAAATAGATAGAGTCTATTGTCACTCTGGGATGATGCCTTCTGGCTGAAACACAAAACAATGTTGACAGACAACTGCAAAATAGCAATTTCCAGGTCTCCTCAGTCAAAAGGAGGGCCACTGAGCAGTAGACCTTTAAGGGTTCTTGCAGGACTGTATGGAACTCGGTCATCCAGGAGCCTCTTCTGAATTGGGGAAATCTTAGCCAGTGAAGCTCATGCTTCTATAGGATTGAAATGCAGTGCAAAAATTTACAGAAAACACCTTCTAAGATACAAATGGTTCACAACTCACTAGCCTGAAATATTTCAACCTTTCCTTCCTTTCTTTTCAGTTTTTTCCTTCGACCTTCCTATTTCTGGCAGAACCAAGAAATAATTATTGGGTGAGTGGAGCAAGTATCAGTAATGAGGTAGGCTTTGCAATTTGATCTGAGCAGTTGCCTAGGTGAAGTTCAAAGAACAATGCAGACCACTAGAAGATTTGTTAGTAGATTTGCCACTAGAAGATTTGTCTCAGAAATAATGGCTTGTTTAATCTACATCTTTAGATCAGAGATACACAACATACTAAGAGGATGGCATAGACCTGGACTATTAGAGTGAGATTTTTTTGGAAAAAAAAACAAAAATTAACTCTGACCACAGAAATAAATGAAGTCAATAAAGAAAAATGCTTCCAGGTTGTCTTTTACTTTTCAAATGTAAGCATCAGTATTTCTTCTCTTTTCACATTCAAGTCCACTGATAAAGAGTCAAACCTTGCAGGACCTGAGTACTGTATTAACTAGGGAAATATAGACAAATTCAACAATATAGATCCATGTTAACAAATGCTTTAAAACAAACAAACAAACAAAACAAAATTGAAGAGGAAATTAAATGGCTACCCCTGAAAGGAAGACATGAAATTAAGAGCCTTTTTTTTCTTGGTCCAGATGAGGACCTAGAGTGATTACAGCCAGCACTTCCATTATCTAGAATACAGATGCAGTGACTAGCAAGGGAGAATCTATTCTAAAGAGTAGATATGAAATAACCTGTTTTTCAAAGAAGATGAAGCTGCCTACTTGCTATAAGGATTGAAGCTGGACTTTCCCTGATCAGAACAGTAGTGTGTAATTGCCTTTGGATTCTTGCCATTGTTTTCAGTCCATGCAGTAGTTATTTCACATGAAGAAACTGAAGCTAAACAGACCTCTCTATGCTATTGACCCTATTTATGACAGTCTTCATCCTGCAGTGAAATGAGTTCAGACACAGACAAAGCACATTATTGGATCTCCAACTAAATATCTATTATGAAAACTCCTGATTAATAAGTGCTAGGTTCCATATTTGTACCCTTGCATGATTCTCAAGACCATACCCCATCACATCATTCATAGCAAAACAAGATTAAGATCTGAATTCATTCCACAGCACACTGAATTTAGTATTTGCCACCCATTGTGTTTGTGTGGTACAGAGTACCCAAATTCACTATTTCGTGCTTAACAGAATTGGAACATTTTGTGCTGTATTTAAATTTACTCAGGTGTTGATGGCATGAATTTTCTCACACTTCATTATGGTATGTGAGATTATTTGGACACCATACACAAAAGGCACAGAATATATCCTGTCTCCTCCTTGTGGCACAGAGAGAGGCGATCAATCAAAAAGGTGCTCAGAGTCAGACAAAATGGCCGTATGGTGCTTCAGTGTTCAAATTATGTGTGTTCTTTAAAAAATTGAATGCTGGATAATGATTTTCCACACTGTTATACTACAGGTAAGTTCAAAAGCAGTCATTGTCAGTATGCTGATTGATGTAAAGCTTTCAGTCTCTGGGGGGAAGAGTATAGCACTTCCTACTGCTTGATCCATAAAGCAGCATTTACTGCAGCCCACCTTCCTGGTCTGCGCTGCATAATACATTGCCAGATTATGGGAGTTAGGGAATTAAAAGGCAAAGAAAAGAATGGATGAAAAAGCCCTGACCCCCTCCTCCACAGGTGAAATATATGAGTCCCTGCCTCAGGGTATTGGAAGTTGACACTAATTGCCATCCAGATACCCACTACTCACATTCGCCTAAATATTTCCCAGTTCTGGCTGATCAACCAATGTAAAATTTAATTGAAAAAGTTTTCATTTAACGTTTGCATCCTGTGATGACTAGCTGGGACTGGAAGCATTCACTATCCGAGCTACAGTACAAAAAGGGAGAATAGCACTGTGTGAAGGAGCCCAAGTAAAAGGGAAGAAATGAGAAGGGGGGGAAAAAAGGCTCTTAAGGATACACACTTCAGGTTTCTTTCACTAAGAACCAACAACTTGCACTTCAAGTGATACTTCATGTGCCAGGTACTGTGCCAGTTGTTTGATTCTGTATTTGCTATTTAGTGATCCCTATCTGGATTTTTGTAGGCATTTTCTTATGGCTGTTGAACAGAAACCTGCAACACTACCCACAGATAGGAAGGGGAAAGTATTATTGATCTGTGTCTGCTTTGATGTGCTGCTTTCTGGGAGTGAAAACCAATCTGTTACAATCAGATGCTGCACAGCCTGAATTTTATTGAGGTTCCCATCAATATATAGAATATTGGGAGCAAATAAACAGTAGTCACAAAAGAAAGACTTGACCAGGTTATTAACCAACTCTGGGTGCTGAAAAAAAGAAATTCATGTGGGATCCAGACAGGTCTCATTCTTAAAGACCTTTTGGGGACAAAAGTACAAGAAAGGAAGCGTTTGATATTGGAGACCATGCAGAGAAGTCAAAGAAGAGGATTTGTGCTTTATGAAGCATTAAAGTTACTTCTGTAATGACAGTCTATTTGGAACAGAAATGCCCCATTTAAAAAAAAAAAAAAAAGGGAATGAAAGCGACCAACATTCAGAACTTGCAAACCTTGTTGGCAGCCTTAGAGGTATTTTCTATGTTAGAGTTTTACCTAAAAGAGAGAAATGGAGTACAGAGCACCAAACCCCCAAATGCTTGCTCAAAATTATTTACAATCCAAGAGATGGAACATAAGCACAATCAGTCATCAGAAATACTCAAAGGCAATGATTAGAAACAGGGGGAAGAAAATCTGAAAGACAAAATAGTGAAGAGATTGATAGTATTGAACAGATAACATTCTCCCTACCTCCTTAGAGCTTGCAACCATCTCTGTATCAGCCTCCAGGAAAGGCAAGCAGGCAAAAAGATTTCTTTTTGGTTACAAATATTGGTTACAAACAAGGGTGGATGCCAAAATAAGGTTGGCCAGAGTAGGAGGAACAAGCGACAGAATGCGATTTATTCACAAACAAAACACTCCTGGCAATGATTATCAATTTAACAACAAAGTTGAAACACGTGGGGGGGGGGGGGGGGGGGNTGCGCCGATGTGGGTGTGTGGGTGGGTGTGTCTTATGGATTTAAAATATTATTGGATATGATTACACAATATTTTGCATCTTGTTTTCTTCCTTAAATTTAAAAATCATCTGTAAATCAAAAAAATACCAATTTTTACGGAGATCTAACTACAAAAAGTTTGTGTTAGACTTGTGTAAAAACTTCCAGCTGCCTCTTAGCACAGAGATTTCTTGTAGGTATCTCACTGCAAATGCAGAGGTGATAATGCTTTGCCAAGCCAAAAGTATTCCATAACAGCAGTAAACTGTGGCATGAAGCCTGAATTCATCAGTAAAACAGATAAAATGGCCAAATACATGTTAATGACAGTAGCTGTATGGAAGCAGAATTACACAGGCCTAAGGGAATGATGAAAATATTGGAGAATGGAGTCCAAGGGAGCTTAATGAATATCACTTGCATGGCAAGCACATGTACTACAAAAACAAAGTAATATAAGGAACAACCTTTCATTTTGTTTAACTCATTTGATGCATCTTTTCAGTGTGCAAAGGCAGAAAACACAGATAACTGAAACAAAACATTAAAGGCCAATGCATTACAATATCTGGGACAATATATCTTCTTCTGTCAGAAGACTCCTAACTTTGAAGTCAAGCAGATTACCTTACAACATATCAAATGGCATTTGACATCTACAATGAGGTACAAGAAATATTCTCAAAGAGCCCAAAAAACAAATTTTCTCCCCAAAATACCAGGCAAACATTTTCCTAAACACAACCACCAAGACAAGATACCTTTACTCTTTTTATTCCACCTATTTAACTGTATCGAAATATTTTTAAGGAGAGTTCTTAAAGGGAAAGACAGGTTTCACAGATTGAGCTGATGCCTCTGGACACAAGTTATTTCTCCTGCAAATGTAAATTTTCATGACCTAATGAGTTAGATGCAGAGAAGTATACTGCATAATAAAGAGAACTCTGAAACAGGATCTTAATTTTAATTTTTTGGAGAAGTTTATGAGAATGTACTGTTCTTGGGGCTTCAATTTTTCTTTGGAAAAGTAAATAAAATTTACTCAATTTCCAGCTATGGACAGATTGTGAGCATATAGATAATTACCCTGCCATACCTGTAGGTAGCCAACTTCCCCTATTGTTCAGTAGCATTTGAATTGTTTCTTGCGTCTCAATAGTTTCGACTTTGTTGAGAAGAATGCAGGTGACATTTATCTCTTAACACCAACATATATTAGCAAGCTGGTTTTAGAGATGCAGCTTAACTGAGGGACCATAAGGTGCACATATGGGCAGACATATTATAGCAATTTTAGTAACAACAAAGATCAGAAGGGAATTGTTACATTTGGAGAGAATGTGATTGAAAGTTAAAGGATAAAATTAGGTATGTGTCACTAGTCTCTCAAGGCTAAAAGAAAGCAGGAAAATAATGACCTGTAATTCCAACAGGGAGCAAAAAAGAATCAGACCTTCTACAGCCATTAGGGGTGCTTCACCCCATACTCCTCTTTTGATTTCCACATGAAGCCATACACTGAGTAAATTCCTATCATAATTCTGTCAAATTTCCTATCGCTGTAGCCAGTTATTAAATACCTGGGCTCAACAAGAGAAAGGACAAATTAGCATTATATTAAAAGGAACTATTTTGGTGTTTTGGTAGTTTCTTGACACACCTGCTATAACCAACAAAAGTTGGATTAATCCAGACAGCAATGACTTAAAGTGAAAGCTTTACATTAGCACTTAAAGTGCTGCAAAATGCAGGTAACGGACCCCATCAGGAGATCCAGAATGTGTTACCCAATCACCAAAGTGCTCTACAAACATCAGACAGCGTGAAACTATTCAGAAGAGAGAGAAAAAAAAACCCCAGGGTTGGCTAGAGTCAGCCAGGATCAGGTCTGTGTCTGAACTTTGACCCCTTGCAAAAGTTGAGGTGTGGCTCTGCCTTGAGGATCCAGCCCCAAACCCACTGATCAATGGGTTTTTGCAAAATATCTTAATGACCAGAGCACTCAGAGACCAGCTTCTACTTAGCTTAAGGAGATTTGACCACCAAAATGCCATGCCTGACAAGAGTACCCTATGATCAACTAGAGCTAACTGCAAGAGTAAAAGAGGCTAATGAGAAGATTCTCTCTAACCTTTCTTTCCAAGCTGGGCCATTGTGTAGTCAAAAGGGAAAAAGTCTTGAAATCAAAAGACAATACAGAATTGAGAGTCTGTGGATAGATGCAGATAGGTGCAGTCTACCTGTGGGTAGACAGGTAGACTCTACTCTCTAACCATTTGTAGCATTTTAAAAAAGTTTTTAAGAGACATACCATGGATGAAGACAGCAAATATAATATCCATTCTTGTAGCTTTCAATATTCTCCAAGATAGAAGATGACAGAAAGAAATGTATATGATTAGAAAATTAGTCAAACTGATTTTTTTTAATATTGAGTCATAAGTGATGATAGAAACCAACACCTGTCATATTAATGCCTAGAGTTAGGGACAAATTCTTCTGAAAAATTAATTTGATTGCATTATAAATTCATAGTATTTGGTAATTAAAAGCTTTTAAACTGTATAAAATTAGATAAAATTTCAGTATGCTATCTATACTTTTTTTTTATTATCATTTTCAATTGATAAACAACAGGAAGGCAAAAAAATGCCTTCATTCTCAACTCTAGACAAGAATATGGAGGTAGTTAAGAACAAACAGAACAGAAAAATGCCATGACATCTGAGAACTGGTTTTGACAGAAATATTTCTAGCATTAATTGGGGCATTGTAAGTAAAATGTGGAAGACTTGGCACAGACTCATAGTCAGTACAGCGGTAATAATCCTTGACACACATTATTTTTGAGCCACTGCTGCCTCTATGCAACGTGTTAAAATGAACTTCCAAACCCAATCAGAAGACGTCACAAACATTACTGCTCCACTCCTCAGCACACACTAGTGAGCCAGGGCAGGCCTCCGGGAGACTTGAAACGAGTGGCGAAGTACAGCAGCAAGGCAAGGGAAGCCCTCCGAGGTTTAAACTCTCACACTTCTGTAACTGTAACTTGCTCTGACTCGGAACCACCAAACACTGCAGCTGCTGCCTTTTTCATGCTATCTGTAAACACACGTGAATTTAGCGGCTTCTTGTTTAAAAGGAAAAAAGCCCATGACTAAACTTCCATGTTTTTTGGATTAGAAAAAACTGTCTTTTTTGTATTCTTTTTTAACCACAGATTTTACTTCATCAGGCTTCTTTTGAAATTGTCTTACAATATTGTACTCCATCTCAGTTTAAAAGAAAGTGAAATTGATATATATATATACAATTGGCATACGTAGACCACAAAATTTCTCTGCATGTGTTCTCTCCTACTCAGTTTACATGCGCAATAAGGATAATAGAATTTCCACAGCTTTTTCACCTTTCATACCCATTACAGATTCTTTAAGGGTCTCTGAGGGATTAGTTTTAAGCATGCTATTTAATCGTCCATAGACAATACAAATCCACAAATCTGAATTCAAAAATGTCCACTTACTTTGGTGCATAAAGCTATTTGAAAAGTATTTTTCACCAGAACATATATAATACTGTTTTGAGTGATCACAGGGATTGTGAAACCACATATTCAAAATGTCTGTTGTATACAAAATCTCTGCATAGATGGAACCAGATATTGCTACCTGCTCCTTATTTAAAGTTGTCATTAATGTAAACAAAAGGTAAATATTTTCCAATTACTCTATACCCCTTCTATCCTTAGAGGGTCAGAGTATGTGAGTACCTGATTCGATCCCAGAGGGATTGGTTTCCACTAGCACACAACTATAGAATCAAGTACTACCACTGCAATATGTTGAATGGCTGAGGATGTCAAGAGGTGAGGTTTAAGCCTGAAGCAAATCTCAATTTGCAGACTGAGTTAATCTCTAATATATGCTCAGGTACAAATACATATTTATTTTAAAAATGGTTCCAGAGTACATACAACACACTGAAAACATCTAGAATGCATTGGGTTTGCTTTATCTGTCTTCTGAAGAATACAGTAGTGCTCTTCAATGGATGGGCATGTGGAGAGGATCAATCACCCATCTGATTATGGTTGCAAGGCATGGGGAGCCATAATCAGAGTATATAAAATGCTGGACTGAGCAAACTAATGAATATACAACTGTGTATTAGTGGGCATTTATTACACCATATTACTTATCTCTAGTGCAGTATTTCCTGTATTTTAGTAAGAAAAACTACAAACATAGTAGTAAACAAAATTACATACAAGCCTCGCTTTGTTGTTTTCATAAATAAGGAGGTCCAAAAAATTAAATCTTTTATGGTTCATTAGACCTAGACAACCACAACAACTCTCAAACAAGTGATCTTCTGTGGGCTAAATTCTGAAATAGTTAAAGGCCCAATAGGTTTATCAATTGCTGATTCATCTGAGGCTGAAAAGATCATGACCAAGTGTCTAGCCCTTCTACCAGTCTCACCATAACTCAAAGGATTAATTTTAAATTCTGAAAAAAACCCTCCTGCCTTCACAGATCTAAACTCCTCAAGCCAACTCTTCTGACCTGGCCTGATTGTTACAGATCAGGGCCAAATTGTGGACTTAAATGCAGACATTTATACTTCAGGACAAAGCCATTCCTTGCTTCTCAGAGTGAGATTTAGGCAGAAATGATTTTATTTAAAACAAATCTGATAAAAGGGAGAATGACAGGAGTGAGACGTGGCTCCTCCTTCCACAAAGGATGCTTCCTCACTAGCAGAATCCTCCTCTCCTTTTCCCTCCCTCAGTTTGACAATTGCAGAGTGCCAAGACATGGAAATCATTTTTCCACTGGTGACATCTGTCTCCCCAAAGAGCTCCGGAGGCAGTTATTGTGATAGCTTTGGAGTCTGTCATATGATTAGGTGAATATTGAACAATCTGGGACTTCATTTTCTTAATGCCAGTGGCTCACATTTGACTGTCTGGTGTCCTGGTTTCAGCTGGGACAGATTTAATTTGCTTCCTAGTAGCTGGTACAGTACTGTGGTTTGGATTTAGAATGAGAATAATGTTGATAACATACTGATATTTTAGTTGTTGCTAAGCAGTATTTACACTAAATCAAGCACTTATCTGCTTCTCACACCACCCCATCAGTAAGGAGGCTGGTGAGGGAAAAAGAAGCTGGGAAGGGACACAGCTGGGACAGATGACCCAAACTGGCCAAAGGGATATTTCAGACTTCATGACATTGTGCCCAGTGGAGAGGAGGGTGTAGAGAGTGTCTGTGTGGTGTTCAGCTACCTGCTGAGTTAAAGTACAAGAGCTGGAATTAATATTATGTGTGATTTTATTTTCGTTTTCTATGCTAGAAAAAAAAGGGAACAAAAAGTTTTAAATAAATTTATGTATTTATAGAGCTTGTAGTTCAGGAATGCGTTCTCTTTCATTTATTGTATTGTATATACTTGTCATATCTATCAGTCAGCACTGTCCATTTATGCATCTACTGGAATTACTGAGTTCTCATTGTGGAAAGCATGATGCTTATGAACATGTTAGAGAGCTTTATCTGACACTTCTTTGCAAACAGAGACTTCAGAACACTCATTAATGAAACATAATGAAAACGTTAGTGAAAAAGATTTTTTAAAATAATAGCTCTCCTAAGAAATGGCATTTAAAAGGAGTAGTGCTAAATATCAGAAAAAAAGCCAAAGAGTTGAAGAAGTTTTAAACATTATCCTTTTCACCATGTCTATCAATAGAAAGCTGACAATAGTATTATTGCTATTTACATATTGGTAACACACTGGTAAAAATTTGCATAACGTATTGTAGTTCTGTGCTCTAGGGACTTGCATTGTAACATATTGGTGCTTAATGAACTCTGAAAAAATTGATTTTCCACAGAGTAAATTAAGGAATGCATTATAGCTGTTAAAGCAATCTTAAGGGAAATCTGAGGCTTCCACTGCAGCACCGTGCTTAGTAAGTAATAAATTACATGTTATACTTATTTGCCTTAATTCATGCTAATTTTGTCCAATTAATGTATCACAGTAATTCAGAAGCCTGTCACAGGAGAGCTAATTATTTATTGGATTTTTGTGTTCAGCTCCCTAGGAGTCTACTAGCAAACAAACTTGCGACTGTCTTTCTGTTAGGTCCACAATGACATTCTTATGTCTTACTGGGGAAAGAAAAAGAATGTTATTCTTTTTTTGTTTCAGTTATATAAATTGATCATTATTCATTTAAGTTAGTTTTTTGTTTACAAATTGGTGTCACATCATGACAGACTGCCATACTGTTAGAATGAAATCCAATGTTTTTCCTCTTCCTGTAAATGCCTGAACATGACATAATTCTTCTTAAAGACCATGGGGGTACTTTTCACAGTCTGAAAACTTCTTCCTAGTGTGTGTAAAGTTCAAGAAAAAAACCCTTCTCATTCTTTTCACTGTAACTTGTTTTTCAAAATCCACTGGCTTGAAAAATCTCAATGTGCCCATAGCAATTGATACTGTTTCAAAAAAATTAGATTTTTAACTGTGGCAGAATGTTAATTTGCAGCAAAAAATGAATTATTTATGAGATTAATTTGTGCAATTCATACCTATAAATAATATGGCAGTTGCTAAATAATTTGCACAGTGTGATAAGATGCAGACATCACAGTTAAACAATAAGAGAGTCACCAGCTGTGAAATACCCACTATCTGCTGGCATTCTGTCATGCACAAGCATTTGCAGAAAATTATTTGTTGGGGGTGGAAAGTATTAGATCTGATACTTGGCTTCTTCTCCTGGGTAGCAGGAGAATACTTGTCAGTTGGTTACTGTCTTCTATCCTACGTGAAAAGAAGTGGTATTTCTTTAAATGTATAATGCAAAGTGATGTTACCAGCAGGCTACATAAAATCATGTGATGTAACCTGCCATAATATGATGCACATGACCGACTGTGTCACAAATTTAAAGAGACTTATTTTAGAAGAACTGCTGAGGAAAAAAATGTTACCCCTACTCCTTATCAGTCTGTTGCCGTTGATCTGTGTTTGCCTATAGCCAAATGAATACCTGGTAGTTCAGTAAACGTCCTTGAGCAATATACAATCTTACATTGTAGCTATTATTGTCACTTTAAAAGCATCTGTCAAGTACTTCATAGTTTTCTGTCATTATTCTTCAATCTCCACCTTGCGAGCAAAAACACACAAAAGTTCATCAAGGAATTAATTATCCAGTCCTTGTTTCTTGGAAAACAGTTGTTTAATTGTTTATGGCATTTAGAATTTGAATTTTTTTTCTTCATTTTCTTTCTTGATTTCTCCACTCTGGAAAATATAAAGCCTGGGCTTAATGTTAAGCATGTTTTAAATCCTATCAAAGTCAGCAGAGATAATCACTGAGTTTTCCTCTTAACTAGGAGATTTATTTTCAGACCTGCATTACCAGGACATTCTGGACAAGGGGACAGCATATATACACACCTTCCAAGGGTGGGAGCAGATGTGGCCAACCATACCATTGCAAACATGATGGCTGTTTTACGAATGATTCAGAAAAGAGAGTGAACTATGCAAAAAAGCAGCAATCAATAAAGAAAGCTCAAGAATCAGAAAAAAAACCTTATGACAATGTCAGAAAATTCTTCCTGTCAGCAAATACATCAGTTTTGAAAGCCCACTTGCCTGAAAATGTTCATAACTTTTTCACCTCTCAATCCTTTTTTCCTATGAGTAGTCTGCTTCATTGCCCATATGGAGAAGTGTAAATAGCCTCTTCTCGTGAGCCAAAACCCACACAACCTGACATGCAAAATCACTTTCAACATTAATTCTATGGAACAGGTGACAGAGGGTTTGCATTATAAAGATGTCACACTGTAGATAGAACAGGAAAAAGCCGAAAAATTAAAACAAGAATTGGAATCCCTAGCTGGGATGAATGTTTTAAAGTGCTCATGCTTACTTTCTTGTTAAGCTAATATTGTTGCTTCTGCTAGATGTAGCAGAAACTTATAAAATAACTTTTGTGGTACTTTTACCTAATAGAAAAGTTTAAAAAAACCCCACAGCATCAAAATACCCTTGGAGAGGGAAGCCTGGTGATGAGGAACTAGATATTCACTAGAGACACTGTTTGTAACAGAGACTATGTTTGCTCCTTCCTCCTCCAGGCCACCTTTCTGTAGAGCCCAGCCGTGCAAGGAAGGTAGGGAGAAATAGTATTGTACTTTCTTTCTGCTTCTTTTTGGTTAGGCCATCTAATAAGGACCTCTCCTTAAAATCCTGTTCTTGCTTTGGAGGCAGCTGTTTATCTGCCAACTATTTCAATGGGTTCTTTTCTGGTCATTCAGAATATGGCAAAAGAAATCAAATTTCAAACACCTTCTTGTACTTCAGAAATGTATGGAAATCTTGAGTGACACAGCAGCAAGTGCAAGACTTCTGTGAGCTTTAACAGCCCGAGTTCATCTGCAGCCTCCGGTTACACCTGTAGATTCCAATTTCTGCATCTGTAACTTTCCCAGCACCAATGTATTTTTTCATTCCTCATGAGACAAGACATGTCCTGACACAACATTTCCTTCCAATGCAAAGACAGTATCTTTATACCTACCACGCGCTCCTGCCACCTCTGTGGCAAAGATCCATCAGCAAAGGGTTTCATATCTTTCTTTTCAGACTGCCAAGATTTTAGTGGTCTTTCATCATGTAACAAATTAAGAAAGGAATCTCATGAAAGCAGAAATAGGTATTTAAGGTAACATTCCCAATGAAGATTATTTTTGTAATCAGTGCTTCTAGTGTTTCCTGTCACACAGAGTCCATCCTGTTATGTCATCCTTCTAAGACACAGCTGGATGAAGAGCCTGCACAAATGTCTTTTTGGCAGTTCATATCATGGACAAAATCAGTGCAGGTATCACTAGAGAGAGAAGAAGAAAGATGTGGATACTCCCATAAAACTGCAAGCTTATACAAACTGCTTTCATTTACTCACTGAGTTCAGAAACAGGTTATTTAAAGAGATGGAGGACAATGATAGCAACACTTTAAAAATTATAACTAAGCAGCACCTAACTGTGAATTACAACACTAAATTTAAGCAGAAATCATATACAGGAGAAGATGACCCAACTCAGCATTAATTGTAGAATGACAAAATCATGCCAATTAGAAGGAAGTTCCAGAAGTCATCTGGTTTGACCTTCTGCTTAAAGCAGATCCAGTAAATCAGGTTGCCCTCCTGATGAATGATTAGTTTACTGGGGCACAATGGAAATCAGAGGTAACTAGTCAAGAAGGAAGTTAGTGGTTTGTTATAAAGTGAATTGTAGCAATAGGGAAGACAAGAGAAAGGAAACTCAAAAGAGGATATAAAAATAAGGCAAACTATGGCTACAAATAGAAGCTGCAGGTGACCACACATCCTACATCTTGCTTCTATGTTGCCTATAACATAGGTGACTGAATGAATTGTGCTAAAAGACAGCCATTGCAGATCTTTGCTTTCCTGCCCACCAGCAGTCAATCATGGTGAAGAATACCCAGAGTCCTGCTTCCAGGACTTAGTTATGACCATATTCCTCATCCTGAGCACCCTGAGCTGTTCAAGTTCCTGTCATGTGTATGAGACTATTGCATTCCTGTTTCATGTCTCCCAAAACACTATCAAAATAAGATTTAACTATTTTTTCTGTTATTTGAAATGTGACTTTCAAATTTTATCCAGTTTGAAAACAGTTTTATTTCTTTCTTTTGATAAAATCAAGCTGGTTAGCAGAAATAGCAGGAATTCTGCTAGCTGACTTATCAGGATCTTATATTATTGTGGATTTCCATCTTGGCATTCTGGTATATATTTTAGTGCTTCCTCAAGAGAAAGGAGAGAACACAGGCATCGGTTCTGTACTGCTCACTGCTACAGCTGCAATTGCCAACTTTCTACAAAACTGTTTCTTGCAAATGATGGTTCCATATGTAAATACAGGACCTGCAATAATCATCTTCAAAACTACAGTTCAATAAAATCACTTATGAACAGACCCATTACACAAATTATGCCCTCTGATGTGCAATTGACCCTGCAGCCTATTGGAGGGTAGCACCTCACCTGCTGCTCATACAAAACTCCTTTCTCCAGCATACTACTGCAATTCACCGTTGTGTTCTTTAAGTGTTTTATATTGTTCTGCTGGAATTAACAGAGGGACAGGTTTGAGATCTTCAGGTGAAATGTGTCATAGAAATGCAAATAAACTACTAGCTTACTATTTGATGCAGAGACTGCTATATAGCTCTACTTAGACATTACATTTACTTTCCATGCCTATCAGTATGCACTCAGAGATTGATAGATGATGGTTTCATAATTCTTAAATACTTTTTTGATATCCTAAACCTATAGAGCCTTCAGACATTTTCTTCAGGAGATGTGGAATACTTTGCTACTTGAAATAAAAAGGGCTTCAATTGGCAGGGTTTTAAATCCAAACATTTAAGGCATTGATTTTACTTAGTTTTTCTAAAGTAACTCCTTTAGGAAATTGAGTGCTACATTGCTAATTTTAACTTTATTCATTTTAAAGTGCTCCAGGATACTAGCACAAAGGGCACTGTAAAAATTGCATTGTACTGTATTAGGTTTGAATAGGATGAGTTATGGAACTGTTTGAGACTTTGAATTTTCAGAATGTAGTTATTATAATGCTTAAAATACTAAAGGCTTCTTATGTATGCATTTTATGTTTGGGTTTTTTTCTTAATAATCATGACTTCTAAGATATAACAACTATACATAGTCTGTAACTAACTCTTTATAATATTTTCTATTGCAATACATTGGTACAAAAGGATTTTATAGAACAGTTATTCACACCTACATAAATATAATTTAAAATGTAAATGTTCATACTTAAATTACAGTGGAAATTCACTTTTTCATGCAATGAATCTTTACAATATTTCCATTCTTGATTAACCTGCAATGGGATTTTTCTTTTGTGATACAATAAATATGTTCACCTTGTATAAATCTGAGTACAGCATGTGAAAATCTATCTAAATATCACATAGTGAGAATCGGTGGTTGTGTATTTGGAATAAACAATGCAAAATGAAACAATTTGTAATGTATTTTGAATTTTAGAACATTTTTTCAAAAGAGATTTGGAGGTTTAGGACTTACAGCAGCACAATTAAATATAAAATAAAAATGCAAGAAAGATTGTACTCATTTTCATTTGATGATTATACAAATTTACCCTGAACTCGTTCATTGATTTCAGTAAAAATTGGTTGATAATACTATAACTTTTAAAGGAATAATGTAATTTCATAGGTGTATCTTTCCCATAGGAATTCCCTGAAAAAATATATGACAGTGTGAAAATGTAAATGATGTTTCAGAGGTCTTTTTTTCCAGTGATTTGTCCCAATATCATGTGTAATCTAGCATTCACTGGAAGTGAAAAATATCTAACACAGGAAAGCATAGAATTACTTTAAAAGCAATGAGCAAAATTTTAAAAATACTATGGGTTCAGAGAGAAAAATAAAAAATATCCAAACAGATAAATATTTGCTTTGGAAGAATAAATAGAACATTGTCGAATTGCTTTTTCAAGACCAGTGGAAAAGATTGCTCACAGACACAGGATTTTTTTTTCCTGCTGACTCTCAACACTGGATAATTTGTGAAGGAATAACTTAGTGTAGAAAAAACAAGGAAGTTGAACTTAAGCAATGTTTTAATAGATATACCATCAAACTTCAGCAGGTCATTGGGGAGACAGATCGATGGAATGTATGTTATCACTAACATCAAAAAGAATAGATCTATCACAGAAAAAACACCCCAAACTATTTAAAAATTTAAAGCATTATCTACAGCATTTTTATTCAAAGACTTTTTTTAACAATTGTGTTTGCTTGCACACTTCTTTGACAATAGAATGTTCCCACAAACCCTATCGTCATGGTCAAAATACTACATGATGTTTTTAGATTTCATGTGTAGCTAGATTTGGTACGTACTTCAGTTCTGTTTAAAATATATATGCATTAGTGATGACAAATTGTCTTGAAAGGAAAAGGGCAATACTGCTGTCATCCAACAGAAAAAAAACTAAACCAAAGTCAGAAAATTATACACACTTTTCTTTTATCTTCTCTATATTAAAATACATGTTTATCACAATAAATCATGTGCTACCTAGCATATCTTGTGTTGTCTACCTGAGCCATATCCAAAAGAAACTGAAATCCATGGTTACCTTCTCACTGGAGCATGTCTTTTGTGTATTTCCAGTGTGTCCTTCACTCTTATACTACAGATCTGCCTTTTTCCTTCCTCCCTGAGACCAATGGTATTAGTGGATTTACCACTGCCCACCTGTTTGGCACTGCAGTACAGTAGACACCTTCCTGATGAACTGAAAGTGCAGTGTTGGTGCTAAAAAGATCCAGTGACTTGCACAGCACAGGGGTTCCAAAGACCTTCACCCTGCAACTCAGATGTGGGGAAACACAGCCTGGTGAGCCAAGAAGTTTGGGGAGCAGAGCAGGCAGTGCCAACAAGGCAACACAAACAAGAAGCATCACCTGAAGCGATGAACGTGTGTGTAACATTCACGCCCTGCTAGTAAACTGGGGAGACCAGAGAGTTCACTTCCTGAGAGAAATAATAACTGCAAATTTGTTACAATTTTGTGGAAACCAGGAGGTGTAATTAGGATACATGGTGTGTTCTACAGCCTTTACTGTAAAATAGTCTGATTAATCTATATTAACTTAATGTAATAAAATACTTTTCCAGTGGTGAAATCTGCAGCAGGTTAGAGAAGAAGAAAACTGTTTCACACTTCTCACAAGCTGTATAATGGCTGCTATTCTATTTAGAAAATAGAAATTTACATATAAGTAGGAAATGTTGCTCATCCCTGCGGAGAACAATTTTCATTAAAATATTCTGGTTGTCCAAAGAATAGTCAAAACTTTGTCTATCAAGCAGAAAATAAAATTATTTTTAAAATGCCTGGATTTTTCTATCAAATGAGTTTAAGTATATTCAGTTTTATTTCTATGTGTTGCTTTGCTTGAACAAAATATTTGTACAAAACAATTGATGCATAAAATAAAATCATTTATGTTGGCTGAATTCAGTGTTTTTTCATGTCCAAATTAGGCCTAAAGTTTCATTCATTATGGTTATTTTGGACAACTCAAACTATTTTTCCCTTTGGGACTGGGATAAAAAGTAGAACACTGGCACAAATTCATTGAAATATATTTGCAGGCAGACTTAATCAGAAAATTTACCCTGTGGAAATTTTCAAATCAGAAACAAAATGTAAGAAGTGGAAATATTTTCATACGGAAATCCCACCACACTGTCTGCCAAGATGTTGTCCTCCAAGTCTCCTTTGCCAGAGGAGTGTTGCATGATCAAGACATTATGCATACAATAGCAGCCTTTCTTAGCTAATCTGACTAAAGAAAATCCCCAGAAGATGTAAAGTAGCCAGGCAATCCAGCTATCCATTTATTAGTAGGGAGACTGGGAAGATGACCTACTGCCCTCCTAATCTCCGTACTAAAAGCACTGGAGTAGCAGCCTTCCAGCTTTCTGACACATGGTTCTTACATTCATTTTTAATACAAAAACCAGATCTCTTCCATGAATAAAGAAGTGGGTTTAGGTCACAAACCCATCTGGCCACTGAAAAAAAAAAAAACAACAAATAGTGAAATATAACTTCTCACACTCCTTTGACCCAAGACTCTTTTCCTAGTGGGAGCAGCAGTCACCTCTGAGCCACAATTCCTCTAAAACAGATCAGATAAATTTTACCCAGAAGCACCTATTTCTCTCTGTGTACTCCCAAAATTGTTGTGGTACTCATTCAGATATAGATCTACAGCAATAGGTGAGATTAATCCTGATTCTGGTCTTCAGTCACACACCATTCTAGTGGAAGGGGAGAAAAGAAAGGGAAAAAAGACTTCACTTGGATTAAGAAGTTACTTCTAAATTCTTTTTTGTCCAGACCTTGATGCTATTTCACAGATCTCTTTCAGGAGACTTTTACACCATCTCCTGAAGAGCGGTGAAACAGAAATTTTCAATCCCATCTCTTCTCTGTATTTCCATGTAGCCCCCACAAAGTTTCAGCAATCAAAGCTACACTTATATTCTGTAAAAGAAAACAAAAACATCTTTGGTCTGAATAGGGTTTTTGATTCCATTTCTGTATTCATCTCACTGAAGCAAATAATAAAATTATTTATATAGCTTTTGATATATTTCTGCAATTCTAATTAATTTAACAGTATTAATATTTTTAATTAATATTTCCAAAAAATGCCAGTTTGTGGTTCATTCACATATCAAGTGCAACATTTTAAATTTACATGGACTTCTTTGAAGTCAGTGGACTCAGTCCAGTGTAAGTGACAACAAATTCTACTCTGTGGCCATATCTTTCTCCTAGTAGGACTCCATCTGTAATTGTACATTATGACATACTACACTGGAGAATAAAAATTTGCTGCAGAAATCCAGTTTTGAACTTTGATTTTTTTCCCTTAAACTGCTAGTTTAATGAAAGAATTTAAGGATATTTTGCCAGCAAAGTATGTAAAAAAAGATGAATGAATCAAAATTAAAGGGCATAAGTCAGTGCATATATTTTAAATCCTTTCAACACCACTAATCAGCTATTCTTATACAATTAAAATAGTAGAAAATAACTATGAAAATCTGAAAAGGTCACTCAATTCATCCTCTACCCCAAAAGGGGGACCAGCATTTAGTAGTTTAACCAAGATATACAATATCGGTTTCTTTTTACCCACCACAACATGAAGGTATCAAGAAAGTCAGATTTTCAGTACTTTTCAGGAGTCCTGTCCAGGAAGCTAGATATATAAAGGCAAATGAAATACTAGTTACCTGAATGCTTGTATATGCTAGTTCCAGTTGGCAATTAGCTATATCTGTGCATAAGGCCTGACCTAACATCCACTGAAATCAGTGTGGATTGCTTTACCATTAACTTTAATGAACTTTGGAGTAAGCCCCTATCCAGGCCCCCACATGAAAAAATTACATGCACAACTGTAAACCTGCAATGTTTTGAACAAATTTGACTACTCAAAACATTTTTCTGAAAGTTTGATCCATAAACAAACAGAAATCAGCTTGTTAGGAGAAAATCTCTCCTGTTAAATTGAAGCATCGTTTTTAAAATCAGAATATATTAATTAATAAAATCACTAATGAATGTAAGGGCATTTTCCTCTCTTGTCATGTATTTTTGCTGCATATGACCTCATATACCTGAATAACTTGGAGTTTCTTCATGCAGCTCTAATAACAGCTCTTAACAAAGCAAGAAAAACAACTCACATGAAAAATTTAGATATCTACAAAGAACCTTTAAAAAACACTAAAGCTCTGTTTTACTTCTTGTTTCTTGAACAACAACGTTTTACCATTCTGAGTATTTGCTGTACAATGGACATGTTAATAGTTACCCTCAGACTGTATCTTATCTTTTACTGTAAATCTCTGAGGCAGTGCATTTACATTTCATGTCCTTTCACAGTGCAGCTCACTTGGAGACAAAAGCAAGAGGAATTTGTTTCAGTTGAACTATTCCTTTTTAACAGACACTTTCCAGCTCCCTTGCAGAAGCTGCCAAAAGGAAAATTAAGGATTGAGATTTCCTTTTTTTTTTCAAGATTTGAAAGACCTGTAAGGTCACGGGGTTTTAAAAACTTATTTGTTATTGATCAAAGTGTCATTAAAGCATTTGCTAGTGGATGAGCTGTCAACTATGAGACAGTCCTACACCTCTAATCCTCTAATTGTACAGTCTTTTACGATGTTATCCTCAAATCTGAAATTTGTCCAGTTACAAAATGCTTCCAAGTTTTACACTTGTCCAACCACTGCTTTTGAATTTGTTTTGCTATAAGAAAAATAAAAGACTAATTATGTTGATCATATACTAGTCTGGGCATTCTAGTCACAGTGCTGAACTTGCATTTGTTTACAGGTTCAAATCGAATGTTATTATAGGCATACGACTAGGAAATGTTATTTCTAGATATTTTAAAATATATTACTAAAAATTACAATAGTAAAATTTTTCTAAGCTTTTCTACTTTCATATGTATGTTGCTTATACATAATAAAAAGTGAAATCTTATCCAATCAGAATTTATCCAACGTAGAAGTGTACATTTTTGCTATTTATATTACACAGAACATAACAGAAAAATATGTATTACCTAAAGACTTTAAAGATGATTATGACATTGTAATACAAAGTATTATTCTAACCAGAGGGATACCCAGTCACTAATTCTAAGCCTCGTTATTAGGGAACTTATTTCATCAAGAATTTGTGATAAACCTTTTGGCTTCCACTTTCCTCTGCTGAAATGCTGGAAATAATATAATAATGCTCCTATCCATCTATCTACTCTGTTTGCAGCCCCTGCACAAAATCTCAACACAGAGGGACTGCTGGTGTTCATAGAGCCTAAAGATTCAACAATTTTTCTTGTCTCTAAATGAAGAAGTGAAGTAAAGGTTATCACCAACATCCATCTTAGCACTAAGTAAGCACAGAGTAGAAAAACCACTGTATCAACACCCAGAATGGTGCTACAGCTGTTTTCACACTATATTCTCTAAAGCTCCAACAGAGTGACCTGTCTCCAGCCCCTTTTGATAACAATATCTGGTTCCCTGGCTAAAAACTGCAATGAGGTCATAACTAACAAAAGGATTTTAGTTCTTCTTGTATTAAAACATACCACAGAAATGTGCAAAATTTTCAAAATTATTAAGCAACAGGAGGAGAAAAAATAGAATATATTGTAAGTAATACAGTATGTTTCAATAATTTCTTTTAATATTTGCAACCAGATCATGCAGGATGGATTTCATCAGTGTAAATATTATCATTTGGTATTTTCTATATCTCTTCTAAACTGGCATGTTGTTTTTTTTTCTCCATCAGAGGTCTGCACTGAGCACTATTGTCAACATTCCCACCAAGAAAAATATGACCAAAACTGGTTCATAATGTCTAAGACCTACACAAGGGACACAGCTGCTTTTGGGAGTCTTTACCTTAATACTGGCATTGGACATAAGCCTTGATTTAAGTTCCCAGGCAACAGATCTATTAAAGCTATATTACTAAGGTTCACACTGCCCCTGAAAGCTTTATTAAATGATTATTTCATACCATGGAGGGAAATGTATTGAAAATTACTATGCAGCATCAGCCAGTCATGGCTCATAGCTGAGATATGCTCTTTGTATCAAAAGGTAGAAATTTCCAAATCAGACAGGGTAAGTGAAATTCCTCTCATTAACTTTGCTTTTCTAATCTGAGTTCTAGGGCTACAGTGAGTGGGAGGAATGGCCATTTCTAGACCTGATTCCGTTTTTCTTCTGTCTTAGGAGACCAATATCATGTAGGATTCCTTGCCCTCTGGGAGTGCCCCTCTGCTTCTGCTGACCACAGAAGGAGCCCAGCGGCTTCACTTTAATCGCTGACGTGAAACAACAGGAACCCCAGCCTATATGAAAATAGTATGATTTGATGTATCCACCCAACCCATGAGATTCTGACAGACTCAAAGTAGTATCTTGAATATATACAGAATTTAGTGCATTAGGCCTTTTTTTTTTAGGAAACAATCGGAGACAACTAATGCCATGTAAAATCATGCCCACACATATTTCTTCAAAAGGATTTTTCAGAAACAGCTAATTAGCTAAACTTCTACAGTGTTGCCACACTAAGAATATACATAATTTCTTCTATAAAAACACAATTACATGTTTTATGAAAGTGATTTTTAATGAATAGTTAAGACCTCTAAATAATTTAAAGATACAATTTAAACCTAACAAAATTTGTCATTTTACATTATTACATTGATAAGAAATGTATTAATTCGGATTATGCAGTTCTAAAGTTATGAACAATTGAGAAAATGGGCAAGTTCTCTTGTTGACTTCAATTAATTTGGAAAGTGAGGGCTAGGAAAAGCCCAGGCAGACAGCTCCTACCCTATGAGCACCGGGTGGCAGTCCAGCGTTGACTGACAGGTCTTCATGTTCTCCTGCACTCCCCGGGCCAAAAGCTTTTCTGTACCTGTCTGACTAACCCTGTTCTGAAAGTCTTCCACGCTTTTCTGTATGCTAAATAACATACATTCACCCTGGGATTTAAGGGCAGAGAATAAGATTAATTTTTTTCATAAACTTGCCCGTACTGCCTTGCTGATGTTGAAATGCCAGGGAATTACTTAAAGCATATTTCCACAAATTGAGCTCTGAATTTTGCTGGTCAGACAGACCACACTAGTACACTCCAAAAGTTTAAACAACTTATAAAACCATGTACCGGAAACATGAGGCATGTTAGTCTTTTTTCTAGTAGAGCATGATGTTTCTCACAAAACATACAGCAAAGACAATTTCAAATCTCTGTTACTCAAAATAAAAAAAATAACAGAAAAAGAAAATCTTCACATCTCCAAAATTAACACTGAAAAATCTTGCAAAATTTTGCTTACATAGACAGATACCTGTAGTTTCTAAGAAGAAACAACAACAAAATTATTATTATTATTATTATTATTATTATTATTATTATTATTATTATTATTATTATTGTAACTACAATGCTCATTGGGATGGTTATCCTCCCAAAATGCTGCAAAAACTGTCCTATGAGGACATAAACTTAGTAGGNTATTATTATTATTATTATTATTATTATTATTATTATTATTGTAACTACAATGCTCATTGGGATGGTTATCCTCCCAAAATGCTGCAAAAACTGTCCTATGAGGACATAAACTTAGTAGGTTTTTCTTTCCCTGCTTTGAGATAAATACAAACAGACTTTTGCCAGAGTTGTGAAATGGCTCTTTCTACACATTTCAGTGTCATGTTTCACCTATTTGTTTTCAGGGATCTACAGTTTTTACTATTTTAAATACAGTTTATCATTTGGTATCAACATACTCAAATACTATTCAATAAAATTAAAATAAATTTTTTTTTAAAAAGGAAATACCTGCACAAAGAAAATAAATTAAAGTCATATATTCTAGAAAATATCACTAGTGATTATAATATCACTATCACCAAAGGAATAGCAATTTGAAAAACTACACTAGCTAACATCAATGAGCCACAGGTAAAATGGAGTAGTCCTGCACTTCTCAAGTCTTTTTTTCTCTTCTATCCTGAAGTGGTACAATTTCTGAGTAATAATAGCATGTTTTTATTCCACAGAGCCAGTCCTTTTGAGCATTCTGAGTGGGATCTGCTGATTTCAGTAAGGGGAAAAAAAAAGAAAATTTTAGTGCTTTTTAATGCAGCTAGACCTGCAAAACCATCACAGCTGAGAAAGATGGATTCTGTTCCTTCCTGTTCATCTTCAATAGTATTCTTTAAAAGGACAACGAAAAAATGGCTAGTTGACATAGGTCATTAAATGTAGAAGTTCCCAGGCATGAACTGTGCTAAAGAAGCAGGATTCTTTTCCTGCAAATAGGCTTGGAGGACAGGTACCTCATAAATGATTTGTAAGCAATATATATTTTCTCTGAATCAAATGTAGAAGGGGACACACATCATGCACTGAAAAACAGCTCACATTCCCAAAGTCACTTAAGGGTAATCACAGAACTTTTCCAACCAGAATCCCACTAGCTCTGAAGCAACCGAGGCAACCCCATATCAAGTCTTGTGTGTACAACTCTAGACCAGGCTTTTGTGTCCAGGCTGCCCCCCACCATCTCCATCCCATCCTGTTTCCATAGCACCCACAATGCTGAACCCAGACTGCCCTCAGTATCCAGGGGAGGGAATTGCTGGCAGAATGCTTTTTCCAAAGGTATGTTGACATGGGAACTGACTTTTGCTGTTGATCTGTCCCATCCATGACTTCCTAGTCATCAATGTGCAACAAAGCCTTGTTTCCTCTTGGGTCATCTTTAGCACAGCTCTGAGCTTCAGTCAGAGGGATGGGTTTTTCGTATGAACTCTTTTCTGTTACAGTTGCCTTCAAATTCTATCCATAGTACAAATTGAGACAACGACTGTTAATGTTAACATGGCCATGGAACAAGTAGCGCACAATATGAGCACCTATTGAGATATTTTCACCAATCAGAAATAAACATTTTTTTAACCACACAGGCAACACTTGATTTGCTGTGTCTTTTATTGTATGAAGTATTTGCCTGTCATTTAAAAAACATCATTAATTGATTTTCAGATTTCAAGCACCATTACAAAGAACTACTTTTAATTTATTGCACTGGTTTCTACTTATTGTTTTATTTTAGTCTGCTGAGGTCTATTTGTATGAGGTATTTTCTTCTTAACCATATTATATTGAAATGCCAACTAGTACTAGGGAGCTTTCCATAGCTCTTTTGAAACTTACAGTGTGGCTCTTACATGATACTTTCACAATGTTGCCAATCCTCTGATAAGTTGTTCACATCAGATATTTAGCCCCAATACCTAGTGCTTGAGAATCTGCACTGATTCTCTTTACGTTTTGCCTCTGCATTTCAAGATTTATGAATATTAAGTTGTGCTTGCCCCAAAGCAAAAGTATACTCACTAAGATATTTGCTGAGATCAGGAGTCTCTCTGCCCCATTTTTAAAACAAAGGCTTTAATAAGGAAGCACTATAAAATGTATGACATTGAAAAAATAAGGAAAATTCAGTATTTTTAATAAAGTGGGAAAAAAAATCCTCTAGTTCAAAGCACCCTATGTGAGCTATCCTAAATAATGCAAAAGAGTAACAATTTATGGCACTTGTACAGAATTATTTCTGCTAAGTGTGAATATACCCTGATTTCCAAAACTATGACCATTAATTTTAAAAACAACGGTCACTTATGGTAAAAAATATAATTCTCTATAATTTTAACCTTTACAAGCACATGGGCAGATACTATACACAGCATCTATGTAGGTCAATTAGACCCAGTGGCAATGGTTGCATCGTTACCCAACACACACATAATTACTTTGTGTACCAAGCACAAAAGCCAGGGACTTATTCAGAGGGTACACATGTACATCTTCCAATACTGAAACATCTTTCACAAGGGCTAACACAATTTCAGAATTTAAAATCCATACATAAGCCTGTGACCTTAAAAAAATTCCTCAAATATATTTAAAAAAAAATATTACATTTCCTAAATTCTATTCCAATTGCTCTCAGCTTACTTTGTGATTTGATCTATTTTTATGTGTGCATGAAAATAAGGAACTTACTTAAAGCAAGTTGAAACTGGTCTATATTAAAAGGAAACAAAATCACAGAAGAAATATGAATAAAGAGGTTAATAGGTTTACCAACAGGTGGAATAAACGTGCTATGGCAAAAACACCCTATTGAGATAAATGCTGAAGCAACCTAATAGAAGTTAGGTTTCTAAACTGTGACTACACAATATTACTTCTGCCCCTCTGTTTGTAATTACATTGCTTTCAGTTTTATATATTAAACAGTTCCCCAGCTGCTCTTTAGAAAATAATAAATTGGCTAATTCTAAGAGCAACCACATATGGTTAAGATAATTCAAGAGAGACAATTGAGTAATGCAATTTATCTCTTTTTTCTTTTTTTTTTTTACACAAATCTTTATATTAAACTGAAAATAGTGCTCCATTGTGTTGGTTACAGTAAATATTCTTACTGAAATCAAGAGTATATGGGTATTCCCAGCAGGTCCTGTATAAGCCATTATTGAAATATCTTATTGCAATTATTTTTCAGCAATTTCTTCTCACTGTTATTCTATATATTACATTACATCACAACGAGCACAAAATAAGATGTTGGTATCTCTCAGTATAGCTTTTCTTGGATTATAGATTAAGATGGGTATGAGATGGATTGTCAATTAAGAAACTCAAAATGTCAAGGCACCCCTTGGATTTAGAAAGCTCAGTCAGTGCAACAGAAGCCCTCACCTTCCCACCAGCATCAGGGCTGAAACTCGAGCCACTTCAGGGTAATTCTCCCATTCAGCATACCGACAGAAAGAAGAAATTCCCTGGCTTCAAGAAGCAGTGCTAGAGAAATTTATTTTTCCCTTTACTGGCAATTGCTATGTAGGACATTATATGGATTCCCAGATAGCATTAATGGTTCTGTTTTCTGCATGCCTCGGGCCACGGGGCTGTGATTACTTTTAATCAGTTTCAAGACTCCCCACCCTCAGCTGTGCTTTGGTTATCTTCAGACTGGATCAGTACTTTGTAGCCTACCTACCATAACACTTGGAAGTTTCCCTGAGGCTTTCAGGCTATGCAGAATGCAGCCAAAATGAAAGTTTATGTCCCTTTACTTCCCCTTCCTCTCCCTACAGGAACTTTGCTGGCTGCTCCATGTTTCCCATCACTAGTTCCAAATATATACAGCAAGCAGAAATGCTACCCTTTTTTCTGTAAGCAATACCATAAAACAAAAACCAAACCAAAACCAAACAAAAACAAGAACAAAAGGAAAATAAAAATACAACAGGTAAAATAAAATAGAAACCATTTTTCTGGAAGTTTGCAATACTTATTTATATTACTCTTAAATTCCTTCTGAATACACATGCAAATACACAGAAATTCACTTCACACATATGCCTCATAAAAAAAATAGTCCCAAAATCATCACTCCATTTTATCAGAAATACACTTTACAAGTCAACAACCTCCAAAACTCAGTCTAAGGGGTGTAAAGGGGAGACAGTGTGTGGTATTTGCCCATAAACACAATTACAAAGATTCTGTCACTCATACACACATTTGTTCCTCCCTCATTAGCCTTCTTCATTTCAAACTTAAAACTTTTGTAATTGACCTCTGCCAATATAACAAGTATGCTTTCTGTTTCATGAGATCTCTAAGCTAACAGTCCCCTGTACAAGGATGCTGAAACTTAACATAAGTGTTTAAAAAGAGAGAATATTACTGAAAACAGTAAAGTAATTTTCATTATCATATGCTAACTATCCGTAGCATAATAAACACTATTTTTTTCATCATTCTGGTAAAATCACATCAGTGTAGGAGGCGGGAAACAAATGGGAAGATATAGTGACAGTATTGTGTGCATATCCAATTCTTATTATTCAGAAAAGTAGGGAAGGGTGGAGGAAATTTATTTATAAAAATCCCTGGTGAAAAATACATTAATTATCTAATGGGGCTCAGCCAAACACTCAGACAATCCATATAGGACACCAGACAAAATACAGCAGCCATTCAGAAAACCGAGGCAGATGAGACTAGGCTTGTGCAGGTTGTGTCACTGACATGCAGCCTTCCAGACAGCCAAGTGAACATGCTACTAGACAAGCAAGTGAACATATTACACAAGGACCTACGCAAACTACAAAACGATCAAAGGCTGCTTCAATATCATAATGTAAAATTGTAATGGGAACGCAGACAGGATGATAAAAAGAAGCAAATCTCTTTGAAATGTGAATCAAGAGAAAAAAACGTGACAGGCTCATAACTTTTTCAGATGAGGGTTTAAGACTATGGCACTTTCTGCAAGAGCAACATAGGAAGTGAACACTAATACACTGAGCTCTTAAAAAAACAAGATTAGCATATTTTTTAAAAGTTATATAACTCCACTGTTAGAGAACTCTGCTAATTTCAGAAAGGAAGATACCCCAGGACAGGGGGATGGAAGATCTTGTTAAATGGAGAGCCAGCGCTGCTGAAAAGAAGTTGAGTGGGTTTCAGCCTTCAGTACAGAAACTGCATCTCCTATAAAATAACCAGATTGGGCTTCACTGGTTTCCCAGCAGTAATTCCAAAAGGAAAGGCAGCAAAAGAAGATTCTCTTTTGGTAGTTTAGTGATGACTGCCATAAACTCAAGTTTAGCCAAAAGGAGATTTTTGCAATTGCAAAACCACGGGCTGCAGTACCACCAGTGTTTAAAAGCTGCCACTTGCAGCTCCCGCTGTGGGAAGCATCATGCAAGACTAAGACTCCAGCTGGAGGAAAACATTTTTTTTTATTTACTGTTGACTACAATACTTCACTCGTTGAAATATGGGATTTTGTCCTTCAACTGGAAAAGTACCCAAGCTCCAGTTAACTTCTCTCTGAAAGACTGGCTGCCATGAAAAGAATAACGGCAGAATCTCAGTTACAAAGACAAGAAACTGTCATGAATAGCCGTAAAAGAAACAGGCCTAAAAACAGCATAATAAAGGCAAGAGAAAGATAAATAAATAAAGGTAATTAAGATAAAAGACACAGCAAAGATACACTGGAAAAATCAAACCCAAAATCACTGTTGAATCATCTGTGGGAAAATATGGTTTTCAAATTGGCTGCCCCAAGTACAAGCATTGTAATTGTCTTGTTTCAAAATAACAACACTGTTTCTGTTAAAATCACTGGTAAAATAAAAGGACAGTTGGGACAATTTGCCAGTTTTTGATGGATTCTTAGTTTGGTTGCCTCTTACAGTAATTCTATAGTGTAAATCTTCATCTTGAGGCATAACAAAACTCCAGGTAGCAGGTTCAAAATGCTTCTTGAAGTAACACTCAGTTTGGTCATACCAAACTGAGACAGTCTAAAATATAAACGCAACACTGCAGAAAAAGAAACAGCAAAAAAAGTTGCAGGTTCAGTTTAAGATTCTAATAATTTTGTGATAAGTAAGAAACACTTGGTATTAAGCAGAAAACAAAGTCAACCATTTATGATCAAGCTTATAGAGACAGACCTGCACACAGATAGGAGCATAAGCTGCTTCTGCAAGGTCTTTTGTGGCCTCAAGCACAGGATTCAAATTCTTCAGGATGAACATTTGTTACTTTCAAGATGAAATATTATCTATGTGATAATCTCTTTGAATATCTCTTTCTTTCTTTGTTAGGAAACAGTGGCTCAAGCCCAAAGTAGCGACAACAAGAAATCAAAGCAACATAAAAAGTAAATATTTGCAAGCACGCGTACCAGGGAAGCCAAAGTGGGAGGAAGATAAGAAGCAGTAAATTTTCTCTCAGTGCCAACTTGTAGAATGATTGCCACAAGCCCCACGAGGAGGCAGGTTGTCTGGCCCACAGGAGCGCCAGTATCGACAACTGTGATTTGAGGCAGGGAGTAAATTCCAAAAAACTTAAATTAAGAGGATCAAATTAAACAATTCACATAGTACCAATAACTGAAAAACATATTAAACCCCCCACAACTGGATATTTATTCAAAAATTAAATATATTTTTTTCCAGGAAGAACAGTGATTTACTCCTGTTATGTATTGCTTTCTACTAAGGATGGTGATTTGCTGGTCTGTGCAGGGAGGGAGAAGAAAGAAAAGGTGTTCACGTTTTTAAATATGTGTTTATGAACATGTGGCTTTGGTCCAAGTCTTTTTTGTTTATTCATTCTGACCTTAATACAGTCCTCAGCAAAGTAGTTTCTACAGAACAAGAAGAATGCTGCATTTAGAAGAGGTACAAGTTTTGTTGGCTTGACAGATCAAGGTGGACAGCTTTTTGGAGGCTTGTGGGACCTTCCCTGTTCCTCATTTTTACCTTAAGAAAAATGGACAAATATTCATAATTCTTCATTTCTATCGAATCCTTAGAAATGTTTTTCTGCAGTTGAGCTACTGCATCATTGTGAATGATTCCTTTACACAGCTCCACAAGCTACCCCCATACAAGGAACAGCAGAACAAGTTAAGAAAATGATAAGAGAACTGCCTAGGGAAGACAGCACTGCACTGTACATTACAAAGATCAGAGGCAGCCCAGAAGCAGAACTAGGAAAAAACCCCTTCTGTTCACAACTTGCATCACAATGCTGAAATTCCCAGAAATCTCAAATACCATCATCATCATTTCTGAAATCAAGAAAGCTGGAGGAAAAAATTGCAGGAGGGACCTGATGAAAGTACAAGTTAACAAGTCACTTTTGTGGAAGGTTTTACTGAGACATTTGACTTTAAATAGCAGATAGAGTAGGTTTTTAAGTGAAGTCAAAAGACTATCATTCCTTGAATCCAAACCACTTTCATACCTGGTGAAGAAAGCTACTGAAAATGAAAGTTTTCTTTGCTTCTGTGGAAGGAATTCACTGAAACAACAAACCAAACAAAAAGGCTTTCAGCCTAAGCAAATAAACAGAAATTGTGTTAGGAAGAGCTCTGAGCAGCATATTCTTCCTAAAATGTTGATCATAACTGAGTAGTAGGCATTAGGTGAAAAAACTAAAGGATCTGTTCAAAATATAGAATGTGACAGGAAACAACCCTGAAGTTTGTACACACACAATAATATTAATCCCTCAGTTTCATTTGCTGTCACCTCCCATTGACTGGCAACCTCAGTTCAGAGAAGTAGTGATAGAACATATTTTTGTGATATGTGTACATATCATATCTTGGTGCATGACTGTAAGAGAGAACACCAAGAATAGAAAGCAATTGGTTTCTTAGAAATAGAAACAAAATTTTAGAAAAATTGTGATAGTGCTTTTAACAGCTAACTGTAAGAAAATGGGAACAAGTAAGAAATTTTCACTGCAACAGACAGAAATTAGAAATCTTCATGATCACTTAGTGGACTAAAGTCTTGGAAGACCTTTCAGAAAAGCCTAAATGCAGAGATCTGTGCTGAACTTTATTCTACTCTATGCAAGTTACAAATCAATAAACTAAGATACACAGAGGCTTATTATTTTGTAGTATTTACAACATTTCTCTGGGAAGCATCCTGTGAGTTTATCATATTTGAGAGGTATCTAGATGTGGTGGTGCTGGTCAGTAGTTTAGGGTTACAGTGATAGTGCTGAGTGGACAGTTGGACTGGATGATCTTAGAGGTCTCTTCCTACCTTGATTCTATGAGTTTGTGCAAAGTTTGTTTGTCAGCATAAGGAGAAAGAAGAGGCCCAAGTTAGTGCAAATGTTACTAATGAAATAAAGATAAGTCTTTGTGCTGATGCCTGGTATATCACTGCAATTTATATAGTATCTTGCATTGTCTTTTAAATGTCAGCTATTGCAATAAACAGTTCACAGAACCACAGACTTTATTGAGATTGGAAAAGACTCTGGAATTATCAGGCCCAACCTAAGACTGAACACCACACCAACTAGAGCATGGCACTGACTGCCATGTCCAGTCCTTCCCAAAACCCCTCTAGGGATGGCAGGCGACCATTTCAATATCTAATCACCCTTTCTGTGAAGAATTTATTTCTAATGTCCAACCTAAACCTCCTCCGGCACAGCTTAAGGGCATGTCCTCTTGGCCTATTACTTGCTGCCTGGCAGAAAAGGCCAACTCTCACCTGGATACAACCTCCTTTCATATGAGAATCTTTGTTTTCTTGATGTTTTCTTGAAAATTATTTTTGCTATGGCTTTTTAAGGAAATATTTAGTCTCTGGGTTCCAAAGAAAAGATTGAAAATAAAAGTTGTGTTCTCAGGCATCCAGCTACTTTTCTGTCACCCAGAATCTGGATAGTTGTAGATCTTACAGTCACAGATCAGTGATCTCTGTAAAAGATATTCTAATATAGAGCAGTTAATAAACATGAATACATATGGATTTGTATTTCTACATTAAAAAAAAATAGACATAATTCTAATTGTGATATTCTGATACTCTATTTATTTGATGAAGAAAAAATAACCTAAAACCAATCATGAGTTACAGTATGGCTAAGCTGTGAAGTAGAAGCTCTACAGGAAGGCTGATGAAGTCTGTATCTGTGTCAACTGGGAAGCACACATTAACATAAATTTTGCTCTTTCCTGGATGGTTAGACTTGCCATGCTACCACCAACCAGAGAAGTCCAACTTGCACATGCTTACATGTGATATTCCCTTGATGCAGTCTCCACTAATCTTCTAAGTGTTGTATGTGATTCCTTCTGTGTGCAAAAGCTACAGGGCAAACAGCAATCAATGTGTAATTTGACTTGATGCCCTTTGAGTTTCCCAGTACTCTGAAACAGGCAAAATCACTTAGAGCAGATGATTCAATTTGTCAGGCAGCACTGTGGGTAATGTGCATCAGCCCTAATTCAGCTGTAGCAGAATAGGGTGTCTTGTCAGTCCGTCAGCATATTTGGCTGGTAATTCACAGGAGCAAGGCAGAGTAGGATGTGAGCCATAAGAAATCCAAGAAAGAATATTTAGTTGGAGAGGAATTCATGTGCATGTACAAATATTAACATTTACAGTCATATAGCAATGCATTTTATCAACATAAATACAGTGATCATAGGTATTGAAAGGAAAGTTCACAGACAGGCACTTTCCCACATACCTCACAAAAGCTCTCCAAAAGAACAAAGAAATTCTCCCTTTGGCCATTTTTGACCATGCTTTCCAGTTTTCCAGGCCATCACCTCTCAGGAGGTTTTCATTTTGGTTTCACTTTGGTTTTTTTCTTTTTTTGCTCTCAAGCTGCCTCCATCTGTCCCAGAACTCTGAGGCACAATTCTGAGAAGGAAAAGGTAAGAGGGAATGCAGGTTCTTCCATTTAATATTGGTTTCAATGGTAAAGTCTTTTTATAGAAATCAGCAAAGACAGAGGTACTCCTTGCTACACTTCTGCTGGACCTTTATACACAGTGTTTGAAATCACCTTAACAATAGAAAATTATAACCATGCATGTCTGTTGTTTATTATATTTATGCCAGGAAATAATCATTTACACTAATTGTATCTACATATGAACAATCAGTTCTGCTGTCTATGGTTTAAAACTCCATTAAAGAAGGCTATGTATTGATATGATCCCCTTAATTCCAGGACTTACCTGAAAGTTATAGTAATATTCATACAGGTAGGCAGATGGTGGGCCTATGAAGATGAAGATTTAAAATTCCTTTTCATAAATAATAGTTTTATAAAACACACAATCATGGTGTTTGAGAACATCCCAGGATCATATCTTAGCTTCTGTTTGAAATATGCTAGAATACCTTTGGCCTCTATTGAAAATACAAAAAGATCTATCCTGAGAAAAAAGTGAGATATCCTACATTTATTTAAACCACATATGACACTGAAGAATCTTTTATCAAAGACGCAGGAGTACTTACCTTTCCTGATAGACTATTTCTTGAAATGTCAGGATCCTAGAGAATTACCATTAAGCCTCCAGAGGGCATGTACTTTTCCTTATTGTCTCTTCTATTGTTTATCTGAGCTCAGAATTTGGCCCAAATAATTCAGATACAAGACTACAACAAGCATATTAACCCAAGCAGCATTGGATAGAGTGTTTCATACATAATTAGTAAAAAATCAAGCACCTGAAATACAATCACCACAGAGGATGTTGCAAACAAGTGCACCCTTCCCTTTTTAATTTTAACAAAAGGCCTCAAGAAGCCTTTACACTTTTGTGCAAATTGCCTGCCCTTCGTGCGGCAGCGTCCTCGCTGGGATGCTGATAACCTATGCAGGGCACCTACAGTCAACACGACTTTGCCTTTCACTACCCTGATTAAGTAAGTAATGTTCACTTCCCAGGAATCCCCCATGGAGCAGCAGCGTTCCTATGTGCCTGGCCATAACAGCAGTAATAACTGGATTCTGGGAGGATTTGAAAACCTTCCTCAACACACTTATTTCTGTTTTTCAAGCTATATTCAAAGCGGTACTTCGGCATTGCTATGTAATTTTTGACAGGGTTATAGTAAATTCATCATGCTAAACTGAAATGTTTCTGGCAGATGTCTACTCTGCAACAATCAAGCTATGTGTACAGTAAAATATGACAACCACAGAGATACTTCTAGTTGTAAAAATTGCACATATAATACTTTATTAATGCTAACTTGGAGCACAATTATGCAGTATATATTTATTGTTTTAATTAGGAAACACTTATTTCAAAAACTTGCTTCAGCATGTTACATGGATAAAAAAAAATTTAAATTAAGTCTTGAGTCAAAAAGTGTTATTGGCAAAAAGGAAATAAACAAGCAAATATGTTAATAACAACATAGTTTATTTTCAATCATTCAGTCTTTTTTTTTTTTTTTTCTTAGCTACTAGCAAATTATTTTTCCAGTAATTTCTAGTTTTCTTTCTCAAGAAAACCTTAGAACAATGGATTTAGAAAGCTATCTGGGGGAGATGTGGGGAAATCCTGAATCATTAAAGGGGAATACCATAACTTTTCTAAAAGTAAATGTTACAAAACAAGAGACAAAGTACAATTTATTTTGAAAGTAGTTTAAACTATTCATATGTATGAGGGTTCATTTGTGTTATTTCAGTATCTCAGCTTGATTCCCATGCATTTAATAAAATGAAAACTTCAACTGTAGGTTTTTCCACTATTAAACATTTTTAGTAAGCCTCTGTTCTGTGGGTTCCCTGACAGCTTGCAGGAGATGACCAAATTCTGCCACTGTTCTCTCATTGGGGCAAGAATAAGATCAGTCTCCTTTGTTTCTGTTTTTGTTTGTTTGGGGTTTTTTAATTTACTCTCACTTTTCATTTTGTTTAAATGAGACCAACAGGCTTAAAAGTTCTTAGCAGGGAGTAAGAAAATGGATAAACACACATGCAAGCATATATATCACAGTGGATTATTAAACCCTTTTCTCTCTGGAAACCAGGATAAGAAAAGGGTAAAATTCATTTGGTCATTGGAGAAATCCCCATGTCACATAATACAGTCTTACAAACTACTAATGATTTCCATAGGGGTCAATTTTCATTTTATCATTTGACTCCCTTAAGAATAGCACAGGACCAAGGAAGCCTAAGGGAAATAAATAAATAAATAAACATAATGGTATAGTTTGCGAGCTAAATTTCTCCTGGAGTAGGGGAATGCAAAATTATAGCTGAATCAATGTAACACAGCATTTTGTTAACCTCTACCTAAGGAGCAGGGAAGTGAAATATGCGGTAAAGTCTCTACACACATCTGACCTCTCCACCTGTTCTATAATTTCCTGCATTGCAAGGTGTGGAAGGGTAGTGGACAAAGAATAGTCAGTATCCACTTCCTTTTCTCAGCCCAGAGGAATTGGTCCTTCCAGCTCTGTATTTTTTCTCTTTTACCATTTAAGAGTAGATTTGTAATGGTTATGATGAGCCTACTGGCAGCTCACAACACACAAATCCCATTGGTCCTTTGTTTAATACACTGGAATGCATTTTGTCTTGTAAATTTTCCATAAACTTGTATATCATAGATGAACTTTCATGCTTTATTTCACTATGAGTGAACTATTTATCTTAACACTGCTGCTTATCTGCCTTTCACAGTCCATTTTATTAACTTGTTTTATATTAAGCAAATTCACTTTTTATCTATGATGTTTGTTTTACAGGTAATTCATCCAATTTAAGGTATTTTCTTAGGAACTTCACTTTCATTTTGCCCTTGAAATTAACATTTAATGTGTTTTACATTTTTGAAATAGAAATTAATCTTTATTTGAATTATTAGTCTAGAACTATGATCTACATTCACCATATTTGAATGTTGGTATGGGAATCATCTGTAACCACGTATTATCCCAGACAACTACTGTGAGAGAGGACATACATATTTGTGTTATGGAGATCCTGCAGTGGTAAAAAATAATTTCTTTTACCTTAATGTTTGACAAAAGTAAGAATTCTACAAACCCCATTCATACAGTTAGGGTAATCTATTCCTGCCTCTAGAATGCCAATCCATGAGGCAGTACTGCACCATCTCATTTCACCTTTCTAAGGTGAAGAGAAATAAAATTCTGTCCAGTTCAGCATTTATTGATTTTTTTTTCCTCCGTACATGCTATACATACATGTGTGTGTGTGTGTGTATATACATATATATATATATATATATATATATATATATACACATATATATATCTGCACTTACACACACAGCCTTTTAGAGGTAAGCGTTATCTCTGAGAAAAGCATCAGTTTTGGACCAAGACTACCAGGAGGTGGGTAATCAAATGCTGGGTTTAATAAATAGTTGGTTCAACTTATTACTGTCTTCAAGGTTACATTCAGGTAAGAAACTGGACATCAATTTTTGTTTGGCTTTAGATTTAATTCTTTCCGTATCTCTCTGGCAGAATAAGAAAATCTTCAAAGCATAGTCACAGCTCAGTCTTCTCACAGAAGTCACAGCTCAGTCTTCTGCTGGATAAACTTGAGTAGAATAAGCTCTGAATTTCTCTCTTTTAAAAGTGATTTTATATCTCTACGTAACTTCCAATATTCTGGTTTGTACTATTTCTGTTTTTCAAAACATAAAGGACACAAAGCATGTTCTGAAACTGATTTTCTTAGCACACACTCTTCCCTGCTTCTACTCACTGCATTATCCATTGAAATATTGAAAGGTCACCATGAAAGGCTGCAGGACTTCAACTGAAACCCATTGTTCAGTACCTTCTTCACCATGATCCACAAATCTTTTCAAAGTGTTTTAAATTAATCTTTTTTCTAGGAAGTAAATTATGAATCTTCCTTTCCCTTTCACAGCATGCAAAAACATTTTCTCAGAAGAAATCCATCCTACCACGTTCAGATTGCTCTAAATAAGCACCTTGTACTGATATGTATTTTATTTACTGTTCTATCAAATAGTGATTCAGCTACAAATTCTGCTAGAAATGTTTCCAGATCACTGATTAAAATGTTGAAGAGTGGATGCTTGATTAGTAAACCAAGTGCTGCAACGAGTGGCAAGAAGATGAAAGCTGAGATGGAATGAAAATACAAAAGTAACAAATGTAGATAAACTTTAATGACATGGTCAATTCATTTTCTCAGTTTGTTTGCTAATATAACACATGCAGTTCTCCATCCTGAAAATTTTTAAAAGCATTCTGCAAATCCCATGAAAATCTTTCAAGGGTTTACGTAGAAGATCATAATGCTGATTCTTTGGACTGTTTCCTTTACAGAAGTTAAGGTGCAAGTAAAATACTGCCAACCTTCATGCCACAGAAATCCACGCATATTATAGACAAGAATGTATCTCTTACCTCAATACACTATTCAACATCTGTGTTTCTTATTAGCAGAAAAAAAATCCCTTCATGAGTTGCTCCCTCAGTCTTGTCACAGTTTGAAATGAGAAGCACAGCTCATACAGTTTATAATGTCTGAAACGAATGTTGTACCGAAAACGACACGTTGAAGAACCTGGGTCTAGATTTCTTTGGACTAGGCAAGAGAAACTAGGCAGGAGTATATAAACTATATGAAAGGTTAATATATGAAAGGTTATGACAAGAGCATGGTGATTGTTCTATACATCTACTGGGAATGGAACATGGGTACAGCAGTTTTATTTGCAGAAATGAAAATAAGGTTAAATGGGATGTAAGAAAAAAGTTTTCTATCTGTAAGACTACTGTAGCACTAGTGACAACTATCACTAGTGTCCAAAACTCCCTTCATCAGAGGTTTCCAAGAACATATTTTTAGACACTGTTCCAACTTAGACTGCTGAACTGGAAGTTCTCCAGAAGTTTCTTCAAATCATGTACTTCCATGTTTCCTCAAGATTTGTATGCACATTTTGGGATTAATATCTTTTGGTATTAGCTTTATTTACACAAGTGATTATGCAAAGTAATGTTCAGCAAAAGTTGGAAGTTAAAATTGCTCAGAAACAGAACATATTTTTGTCCTTCCCAAACAATGTGGGAGATAGGAGTTCAGTACGAAATAACCTTTTTTTTCATTTACAAGTAAATATTGTACAAAAATATTATGGTTCTGCTTTCAGATGTTATAAAAATTAATACCAGCTTTAAAAGGATGTGATACATGTAAAAAGACCATTTTAATACCAAAAAACAGATTTTCACCACAGGTTTTTGCAACAACACTTGCATATGCAATACATGGAACAATTTTAAAATCATTTTGATGCATTATGAATCACCTGTAAAAGAATAAGTAAGTGAGGACATTCTCAATTTTGGTAAATATTTATAGAGCCAAACAATATGAAGTATATGTAACAATCAAATTTCTAGTGAAAATGTGTGCAAGAAGGTTTATTTTGAAAGGAAAATTCCTACTCCCAGTGTCACACCCAATTAAATTCTCCAGGTAATGACCCCATTTGCATAGAGAGCTGAACCCACAAGTGGGAATTTTAATGGGCACACCACCTGAGTACATTAATTGAGAGTGACACTACTTGAACTAGTTTTGTGCTTACCCCACTGAAAATTCTACTCATATTATTTTTAATGTCAAGCTACAAGTCAAATTTCAAGATGATGGATTTGTTCTTTTTTAAGCATTGAATTTGAATAAAAGGAGGCTTTAATTCTGTTATGCACTGCATAGCTTTAACTAATCTGTAGTTCTGATTCTCACCATTGCTTCATTTTTTCAGTGATTGGAATTTAATTTTATTCATTAATTTGCAAATAATTAGATAGAAAATAATGCCTTCAGCAGCTAAATTACTTCTGGATTGCTGTTTAATGTACTTTAACCAGAATATGTGTTACAGTTAAGCTGCCATAATAGTTTACTAAAATGTAATTGTGTAAATATGTCTAATTACTCTTTCTGAAGAAACAAGAGTGAATATAAAATTTCAGTCATGGATACCTTAATTTTCTTAAACTTAACCCCATGAAAGCTTGGTAGTTGCAAAGCAGATTACTGAGGCAGGGAGAGCAGCTGTCAAGAGTAGCGGGATCCTTGCAACACATTTCCCTTTATCCTTCACATACTACTAATGACCTTGAAGTTATTGTGGATTCTAAACCACTGCTGTTAGTCTACATTAAATATGTAATCAAGGTATCTCCTCCTAACATGAAGAAACAGACAAATTGAGGTGCATTTCGTAGGGAGGAAAGGAAATCCATTTTGTTTAGCACATTTATTCTTCCCAGCTTGTTCTTCTTAGGCCTCAGCAACCAAAAGTAGCTCAGCATCAAAAAACTAGCATATATATATATATATATATATATATGTGGTACTGTAAAAAGTGTTAATTTGAAACTAATGTCCTAGTCTTATTCTTGTAGGCAGAATTATTTTGAAGACTGCCAGTTAGAAAGACTCTGCAGAATACATCTTGATAGAACTATAGAACTTCTGATGCTTTATTTGAGCAAGAAAGACATAATCAATACATTTTCATTTTCAAATGTTTCAACACTGTTGAGCTACAGTTATTTAGATGCTAAGTCCAAAGTTCCAAAGACATCACTTTTACAAGTCTCTTTGACTAGAAATTGCATTTGGCAGAGAACATAGAAATGATGAAATAACTTACAATGCAACATGTATCTTGGTATTGTCCCAGACATCCACAGTGAAGGTCCTTTCAATTCTCTTTGAACCAAAATTTAAAAGCAAAACAAAACCAAATATACTACCTCGTGATAAAGCTAAGGAAAGAATGGTAGGCACTGCGGATCTGGTGCCTAAAAAAGCAGGATCGTAACATGAAACGTATTGGAGTACAGCATATTCACAGTGTGGTCACTTTGCACAACTTGGAGATGAGACAAATTTCTGAATCCTACATCACTGATTGAAGAGGAATTGTGTAGTGCTTGGGCACCAATTACATACCCTAGTGAGATGATATAAAGAGCTCCAATTATAGTGGAGTATTTTGTCAGTTAAAATAGCACACGCATACCAGAATAAAAATCAGTAAGGTACTATTAAATGTATAAAAGGTATTACAGAGTCTTTCATCTTACATTCCATTTTTATATGTACTGGATGGTAATGTACTAACAATTGCTATAATATGCATACATAAAATAAGCAAACAGGATTGTATGCAGTGTTTCATTAAGTGTGGTGAATTGATAAGAGAACTGGAATTGTTCAGCCTGGAAAAACGACTTTTTGGGGTGGTCAAACTGCAGCTTTCCAGTTATTTGAAGGGAGCATGATAGGAAAATGGAGAGAGACTATCTACAAGGTCATGTAGTGATAGTGCAACAGAAAATGGCTTTAAACTGAAAGAGGGGAGGTTTAGGTTAGATATTGGGAAGCAATTCCCAATGTGAGGGTGATGAGGCACTGCAACATGTCCAGAAGAGTTGTGGATGCCCCATCCCTGGAAGTGTTCAAAGGCAGGTTGGATGGGGCTCTGAGCAACCTGATGTTGAATTTGTCTCTGCCCATGGCAAGAGGGCTGCAACCATATGATGCTTAAGGTCCCTCCCAACCCAAGCCATTCTATGAACCTATGATTAAAACCCATAGACTAAGAACATCTCATCAAATTCAACATCTGCCTGTTTTGCAAAATGGCAATTTAGAGAACGTTCTTTCCAACTACAGTAGAAATAGCCCATCATATTAAAGATTTCTATAGGAGAGAAAACCCATCTTGTTATGACACTAGCACCAAATCACTGGTAAATAGCATAAGCAAGTGTTTAAGAGAAGGCTAAACTTTTACAAGCAATCAACTTCACACTGAAGTGCACTGAGCACACTCAACATGGGCATCTTGGAAGTGAGTGCAGAGAGTATTATTTTTAATGAACTTCTTTCAATGTTAAAATTCCATTAAGGTCTCCCAGTTCTCTTTGGAAGTGCTAAGAACTGGCAAAAAGGTTTGGAAGGTAAGGAAAAAGTAAGATTAATGTCTATAGGATTCTAGAGCTACCACTGTCACCACCACCACCACATACATGGAGTTTTCCACTACGTGGTGTATGCACTCAGTTAAAGACGACACCAGGGAGGTAATTCACTAATGTTTAACTTAGTTTTGGGACCAAGAGTAAGATTTCAGATACATGATTCATTCTATGATCTGTTGCCTTTTAGAAAGTTACAAGACTGGAGACATTAAGAGCTTTATCATGGAGATACATCAGTACAATTGGCACTGCTCTCCACAAACAAACATCAAATATTGCAACCATTAAGATAATTTGAAAAAAGCCTCAATGTGTGAAGAGCTCAGAAAAGTTTCTAATTTAGAATATTTATAAAATCAGTGATTAACCAAAGTCAATAAATAGTTCTTAACATGAGGTCTATGGCTGAAATAGAGTCATTATTGAATGCAAATGTTCCTGAATGTTCCTGATCCTTATTCACAGGAGCCATTTTTTCTAGAAATATTATGTCTTATGGATACTGGCTAAACCAACTAAAATAGGACTCAAATGGTGTTATTTGTCTGTGTGTTTATCAGTTCTTTTGCTAACATAATTATTTTGGCACACAATCTCAATGCAAGACTTCATGATATGCACTCAAACATAATTTCTGCCAGTTTTATCATCTTTCCTCTCTAATGGCCACAGAAGCATATTTCTGGGACCCTCTACAGGGGTATAGACATAGAAAAATTAGTGTAAAAGACCGTAGTCATGTAGTTTCTGCTGTTTAAAGCAGCATAAGGACGTTCATCCTCAGCTTGGGCCAACATGAAAAAAGGAATACTATCAATACGAAGAGCAGATTGCACTCTTGGTTCAGCTTGGTTTTAGTAAACCAAAGACTTGTTGTTGAATGTATTAAATAAATTTTCATTTTGATAACATTTAATCATTACTGGAATTTCACCTAAACAATCCAATTTCACCAAGGAATGAATTTTCCCTCTTAATGACATACTTTTTTCCTGCTGGATGTTCATGCTAGCACAGCTTCTAGTGCCCGAGTTGGCTTAGCTCCACCTGTAAGACAACTTGTAGACTGCTTCACCCTCTGTGCAAATCACCCAAAGGCCAACACCTTTAGGAAGTGTTAAAGCAGAAGAAAAACACAAAAAGACATGAAATTACGAGGAGTAACAAGGCAAGACAAGAAGATGATATCCCAAAGCTTCAAAATAAAGATCTTTATTTCAAAATAGTGTTTGCAAGTAGCATACCCAATTGATATAAAATACAAACAGGATGTTTTTCAAATGGGCCAGTTTGCAGAACTATAAACAGAAACACTGTACAAGTTCACAAGAACTATTATAAAATAGACAGTAAAGTTCTAATGTTTTCATTTTATTTAAACTCTACTTTCACATTTGACTTCTAATTCTGCTTGTTTTCATTACACAAGGTGCTTACAAGATTGTTTAATAGAGTGAAAATTACAAAACAGAATTTAAGAATATAAATAAAGAAAGGAATTCCTTAAACTACATGCTAATATTCTCTGCTACAAAGATACATTTTTCAAAAGTGCTAATATCTCTATGCCAAACAGTAGCAGATTACATTTAAATGTCAAACAAAACACACATTTTTTTATTTTTTCAATTGTCTGTAATACTTTGATACTTCTAATCACTATGAGGTTTAATAACACTATTTTTACTTCCTAGTATTTCATAAAGGAAGTGGGAAAATACAAATCTATATGTGTGTGTCCATGTGTGTGAGAAAGAGTATATACACATAAGCATGAACATAGTTGTCATAATTACTATTTGTATTTTAACAGTACAGGAAGTGAATGCTTAATAGTAAATATATTTCCCAGGTTTTCATAATTTCAATATATCAAAAACCCACTGATTTCCAGTAAGTAGAAACAACGGCTTGTGCAAGGCAAACTGAACAGATAACTTGTACACAGGAAAAGGACTCCCTAGATTGGTATTTTATTTATTTATTTTTTAAAACCATATCAGATAACCTGTAGTAAAAGTAATTTTTACTAAGACTTAGCACTCACTAAAAGCATGATATTCAAATGTGCAGTTTACCAAGCACTGAACTGGAACTGCTCCAGCAGGGCATCGATATTGGGGCAGGACAAGAGACTGGAAGTCCTCTTCTCTGTCCCAAAAGCACAGAAAAGAAACAGTCATAATTCACCTCTCTGTGACCAGGACACAAGAAAAGACAGTTCATGGTGCTGTCTAGCCCCAGAGAATATGTTCCCACAACTACGGTGTCAACCATAGACCTACAACGGACAAAGCACTGTCTAGACTTTTTCCAAGGTGCATTGAGTCCCAATGCTCACTGTGATGCCCCCAATTTCCCCAGAGGCATCATGCCTTACAAAGACAAAATGCCTCCAGGCAATGCCACTCAACCAAGGCACCTCTTCCCCCTTCCCAATGCGGTTCAGCCTTTTAGGAATCATAATTGAGCCCCATGTGCCTGATTCTGAGCACTGGGAATTTATCACTTTAACTACATAATTCCTTATTAGCCTGCCTATTACCATAATATTTTTGTGCTCTCTAACTGGAATTTAACCAATGGAAAATTCTGGTGTGAATGGAAATGCACTTAGTTTACACAATACAGATCAGAATCTGGCCCAAATATACGGAAAAAACCCCTCCCAAAATAAGAAATAATACTTCTAGCAACTATCAAAAACCAGATCAGGAAACCCTCTGAGGGTGAATCTGCAGAATTGCATCAGAATATACCACAACACTGCATATATTAAGGCAGAACGTAACACTTCCCAGCTCCCTAGCATAGTTGAGGATTTGGCTTCAGTGATAACTCGCAGTAGTAGGCACTACTAGTCAGTGTTCACAAGAAGAAGCTTTGGTTAATATCAGACCATTTGTTGACTTAGCTTCACACTCCTGCAATCTTTTAGCTTGTCACATTTGCATAAACTGAATTCACTATAGTAGAAAGAGACATGTATGGCAAATTCACTCAACACGCATATGCTATTGGCTATTAATGACTCTCATAACAAGGACTGAATTTAGGAGATCTACAAATCTACAATCTATAACGGGATATCTGGAGTGTAAATAGGAAAGTTTAAATACATGAGATCAAGATGTGTAGGCAGTTTACACAGAAAAGTTCATGAGCTACAGACATGGAGAGGAGAAATTAGCAGATGGTAAAAAAAATGGGTACTTTGATTCCCTAAATCTGGGAATGCCATAAATCTCTTTATGCGTTCCACAGTTACAATTACAAAAGAGAGATATTTCTTGGAAAACCTTAATGGCATAATCCCTATTACATAATGGTGTAATAGCTGGGTCCAACAGATCCTAAGTGTATTTTTCAAACATTTTAAATCCCAATCCTTTTATCTTTAAAGCATATAATATATTTTTAAATGTCCTTTTTTTTTAAACAGTTATTTAAAAATAACATTTAAAATGTTTCTGAGAGTAAAGATTTTTTTCACTTGCTTTTTGCATTTAATGGCAGAATTCCTTGATCAAATCAGTTTTAATTTGGTTTTTATACCCTATTTAAATTCTGCCTCCCTCTGTAGATCTTTCTCACACAGTAAAGAAATAAATAATAAGTTATGTGACACTGGCCATAAAGCCACAAATATTGATCAAGCCACTTAATGTACAAGTTTAGGTTCTTGAGTTAACTTCTAATAATTTCCCTCTTACAGCCAAATTTTGAAGATTTGTTAGTCTATTAGTTTCTTATTCTAAGGATATATTTCATGTCTACACAGATTTCCAAAGTCTCTTTCTAAAAAGAAGCATTTCAAGTAATAATAGTACTGAAGTAAAATGGTAAGTTCTCTGTTCTGTCTTGATTGATAAAGAAATCCTGGCACTCGTCTACTCCAGGACAAAACTTGTATTTGACTTTAGTTTGTCAGATAATCTCGGCAATGGAAAACACCAGGAACTGCTTTGTAATTAATGAGATATTCAAAACAAAAGACATCTTGCCAACACGACCACCATAGCAAAACCAGCAGTAGATTTCTGATGCTGGCTTTTGAATAAAGTTTAAAACAGAGTAAAGTTGCTTTCAAGCCTAACAGAGACATATAAAGATACTTTGGTTTTCAGAATGTCTATATAGGCATGTTATGCATGGAGGCATTTGAGTGTTTAAACATTAAAGTAGGTAAAAGGCAAATACTTAAGGCTTTGCCTTGCAGTCTGTTCTCTGACCAAAATCTATCACTTGATTTAAATAGCAATTCTGCTTTCATAAGGCCTGCAGTATCAGGCCTATAATTCAGTTTCAATAAACTCTTCCATTTGTAAAGCCAAAAGGAAGCTGGAATGTAGCTGTAGTTTCACATACAAAACTATACAATTTGTGTTAGAATACGAATTTGAGGATTGCTCTAAAAAAAAAAAAAATCTATAAAGGGAATTAACAGTGCAAGTGTGAAAATCTTACCTTGTCTTTCTTCAAATGTATTTAAAGAAAAGCTCTCCAGTTTTATAGAAGATAAAATAGAAAGGGATAAATATTTCATGATGGGAAGCAGATCCCACAGCATTCCATGCAGATCTCCAAGCAATCTGAAGATTCACAACATGCGTCCATTATGCCACAATCCATATCACATGGGCAGTTACAGTCATCCCCCATCTCGTCCCCGCAGCAACAGCAGCAGGCTTCTGATGTGCAGATGCCACAGGATGCTTGTCCCAGAACAATGTTACAGAGGGTGAGAAATTCACAGAACAAGCAAGCCAGGATACAGTGAACACAGCAATCTTCATATGTAATAGTTCAGTAGCATGTCAAGAACAAACAAAACAAATAAAACAAACAAAACAAACAAAATAAAAAAATAAAAAGGAAAGGAAAAAAAGATAAAATCATTAATATGTAATTCTAAATCCAGATATATCATAATGTCAAATAAGCAGGTGAATGAAAATGGTTCAGAGTAGACATAGTCTACCACAAAAAATATTTCCCATCTTCACGGTCACTTCTGCCGCTTAACTGATTTCCAACTCAGTGCAAGTTTCCTGTCACCACTTCTCTTCATGCAAATCTCAAGTACTAAACTGTTCAGATCTGCCTAGATCAATCTCCTCAGCCATTTATTATGTAAAATACCCATATCTATTATCTTCAGTTATACATTCTTACACAAACTCATTAAAAAAAAAAAAACCTAATGAGGGAAACTACCTAAAACTATTTCCAGCCTTTCCCAGTTCGTGTCACCCTTCTGAACCCCTTTTGTTGGCTTGATACTTATGAAGAAAAATAAAGGAGCTGCTTCAACATTGTTGCTTTCTTTATTGTTTTATGCACACCTTAAAACCATCATAACAGCATATTATATGCATTTCTTACTTTGAACAACATGTAAAATATTCATTCAAAACACAGATTTTTCTGTTGCTTTCCTATACCCATCTGCTGGTGATTCTTTCAATGTACTGCTTCAATCTTCAAGAGAGTTCATAACTACACTGGAACATCAATATCCAGCTTTTAGAAGTACTATTAATTATAGGAGATAATTAAGGTGGCCCACAAACTATCTGAAAAAAATACAGCACCCAAGGAGTAAATTTATGGAATAACTCCAAAGAATTAATAGATCCATGACAGGAAAACAAGGATTGGAACTAAACACATGCCAGTGAAAAGGAGACTGCAGGAGTGAGGGATATACTCAATTGTACATAATATGTATAAATTCATATGTATCAAAATACTCAATTTGGAAGAGGCAGTGAATAGCCATTCAGAAACAAAACAAAAACTTAAAAACACAAGAAGTGTTCAGCATGGAGAAATAATTTTCTTTCCTAGCCTCAGCTCTCCTTCTTTTTACTGCTTGCAAACTTTGAACTCTCTAGCCACAGACAGATGGAGAATGAGAAAATGCTCTGGGGAAAATATCCTGCACCATCTCAGCCTTTCCTTGTCCCTACAGTCTATCACAAGTATCCTCCATGAGATGCTGTTAGGAATGACAGGTATTGAGCTATATGGATGACTAGTCTGACCACTGACAGACATTCTGTTCTACAGATGCTATGTTCTTACAGTTCACAGGCTGAAGACTGTTGTCATAGGGAAAAATTTCAATTACCGGCAACAGTAATACAGATTTATAAATGCAAACAAATACATTTATAAACATTTATAAACAAATACATTATTAAAAAATGTATAAACATAAAAAATTATGCAGTGGCCATGGCAAATATCTTGATTGATTCCAAATACCTCTAGCATTGCAGAAACTCTGACAGCAGGATAGTGCAGCAATGACTTGCAAAAGCAAGCATTAATACAGCAATGCAGAGACAGAGGCTCAGACCAGCCAAATGTGTCTCAAGAAGCAAAGGAACTACTTGAACTCTTAGCCTACTCCTACTTACTGTACTACTTAGATACAAACTTAGCTCGGACATTCCTGTACTGCAATGTGGCCACAGTCATAATGTACTACTGAACCCTTATGCCCGAAAGGAAAAAATGAAAATATCAGAAAAAGCAAGAAGGGGAAGAAAACCCAAAACTCTAATCTTAAAATATCCCTGCTACCGTGCAGGAAGCAAAAGAGAGAGGAAACCACAGGTACATTTAAGTGCTCTAAAGAAAGTTGTTTCTTGTATTAAAAGGCTTCTTTTCCCAAAGACATAATATCGCTAGATAAATGACCTTCATAGAAAACATAGAAGATATGTGAAAAAAAGCAGGGGAGTATCACGTCACTGAAGAGGACCAAAGCCAGACTGAGCAACTAATTAGCTGGTTGTCATGGAGATGGTGTTAAATACGCTCAGGTAAAATCTCCTTTCAGATTTTCTTTTAATATGAAGGAAAAAGATAAAGAAGCCAAGAGTTCTATCTAAGAAACCTTCATATTTGAGGAACTAAGGTTTTAGTATATTGCATCTTTAAAATACAGCTTGAAGCAGCTAATACAACAACACATGCTGTTCTACAGATTTTTTTAGTACACCATAATAAAACTCTGTGTGTATAGGTATTGTAAATAAGATGTTAAAAAAATCTCACCTGCTTCATGCAGGGATATGTAAAACTGCAGGGAGAGAAATACACATTCACAGACATTATAATACGTTTTTATTGATGGGCAAAGGACAGAGTTCGTAGATTAAAAAAAGGAACTGAACTCAGAAAGCATTTTCTGAACCCTCAAAAGAACTTCTTTCTCCTAATCTAAAAAATCCACAAAAACAAAACTTACAAGAAGAGGCCATATTGATTCAAATAAAGGTATGTAAATGGTAAAAGCTATCAAAAATGGTCCAAGACACTGGAAGATATTTTGGCCATTTGTGTTATTACGGAAACTCTGTAGAGGGTCTTTTTTCCCATCTCTTCTTCACTGACTGAAGCACTAAAAGGATTTATTTACCTACCCTTTATTTCCTTCTCCCCAGATGGCAAAACTAACATTAAATTCAGAAAATCTTTATGTAACAATTTAGCTTAACCTCCACAAACAATTAACATAAAGTACAGATAACTTTTAGTACTCTCTTAATTCTTGCAATGACTCATTTGTACAATGAACATAAACTTTGATCCACATCTCAAGGACAAACCTGAAATCTTCATGCTTTTATGTTCTTCATGTTATTGACTTTTCATAGCTATCCAGGTAGCAATTATTTAACACATGACAAAGCATGCTGTTAACCTAGTCCTACCTAACCTACTGAATTCAGAATCATGACTCTAAAGGGCTGTAATGCAGTTGGATAAAATGGGTGGAAGAATAATTACTTCCATGTATGACCCCTATTTCTTGGCTTTTTTATATACAGATGCGATTATAGGAAAAAGATACAGTTACACTATGTTTCTGTAGTAATAACAAACCTACCTGCCACATAAAACTCATCCTTCTCTAGTATCTATATTCCTACAGCAACCTCTCAGTTCCACAGAAAACATTATACAGCTAAAACCCACTTCCTGTGACTGCTGTATGATCAGTGGAATGCAGCCATGAAGGTGCTATACAAAGCTCACTCCAAAAAGTGATGACCAAAGGTTTTTAATTACCATATTGGAGACCACTACAATATAATTCACTGCTTGCACAAGACACTCCAATAATTTTTTCCTGCTTATAAGACCAAGTAGAGTATTTTAAATTACATATTATTCTAAATTTGTATGTTAAGAATGAAGACTATACTTCCACTCTTTAACCTTATCCCATCAAAATCCTAAGATTTTTTTTCAGATAACTGAGGAGTGGAACACTTTAATCCAACTAGAACTAAACATGATTTATGTATTTATAAACGTGGTGATTTTAATGTCTGACAATGTCTTTTCTGAAAACTTGAATATATAGTCTTTTCCAATAAGGAAATGATACAGAAAGTGCCAGTTATGACACTGGTGCCGGCTTAAAGTTATCTGTTTCTTTATGCTCTTTTTCATTTGTTTGTTTTTGTTTGAAAATTAGCAGTTCTCATTCTTCTTTTCCCATTAGATATGTTAATGAAATCAAGAATTAGGGGTGCAACTTTAATGTGGACAAAACTCCATCAGCCTTGACGTTCATGATGCAGTGCTGTTGATATTAAGTTAACTCCCAAGTTTCTTGAGGTTTTCATTAAACTGATTTCCCACTCTGCGGAAGTATTTAAGTCTCATCAAACAGGCAAGTCATGAATGAAGATAAACTTTTTCTTGGGACTTCTACACTATGCCACATCAGTCTCAAATTTCCGGTTTTTTTCAATTCTTATATTACACTTTTCTCTAATTGAGAAATGCTGCACTAGAGATTGAGACTACACTAAAGTGATGATGTGGCATGTGAACACTGTCTAGAGGCATACTTTCAAAGAAAAGAAAATATTCCAAACCAGTATACCTACCTCAGCTCTTTTACCAAATGCTTCTGATTTCATCGAAGCTCTATATCATATTTGTTGATAGATCCAAGCTCCCAAAAGCTATGCTAAATGGATAAATTACAACAACTTTGCTCTGTAGGCAGTGCTAGTACATTTTATTAGGCCAATTCACATTTGGGGAAAAAAGATGAGCTTTCAGATACTCAAGCTTATCTTCTATTATTCTTTCATTTTGTCTTGGATTAAAGTTAGACAGAAGTTAAAAGGGTCATCCCACATGACATTTTTAAAAACCAGGTGTTTCCTTAATTTTTTGGCACATCCCCAAAAGGCACAGATTTGTTAGAGAACTTCATCACAACTGTTAAACAATGCCAAAGCAAACAGAACCCAACTAACACGTTCAAGTTTTTGCTGTTTTATAGTATACACACCCATCCCACAACTTCGTGCTGATTTAACCAAGGAGCATATACAGTATATGTAACATCTACTTTAACTGGGTTCTAAATGTTACCACAGACAATATCCAGACAAGAAATAGGCCTAAGATTTCTTCAAACTGTTTACATACTGTTATTCAAAGCCCAGAGGCTCCACTTCTAACTTACCCCAGTTATAACAGCTATGCTCATTAACGGAAAAGAAACAATATCAACAATAAAATTGTTTAAATGTTTGTCCATGTCTTTAAACATCTGCATGTGCACACCACTTTCTATTTCTAAAACGTCTGCATACAGGTATTACCATGCTATCCAACTCCTTTCAAATAACAAAATATATATTTATTTCAATTCCCCTTCTATCATCTTCTCTTCATTTTTATGAACAGAATACTTAAGAAACAGATTTTTAAGAGAACTATTGACCATCAAAACTGTACAGGAAATGCAGAAGGTGAACTGAAAAATGTACAGAGAAATGCATGTGAAGGCTGTATGTCCTCCTTTTATAATGTTTAACTAACGGACTCAAAAAGCTTTCATACCAAGCAGGCAGCTCACACATGATAAAAGTTTTTCATGTCTGCAGTGGTAAATAAACTCACTTACAGGATGGTGACCTTGGTCAGCTTCTTCCTAACTATATTCACCAAGTTCAGACAACTCAAAACAAATCTCCAGGCACTCTGCTGTCTCACAGAGAGAATCAAAAAGGGCAAACCCACAATCAAAGCGACAGCTGAGGTCTTCAGCAGGAGTTTACTGCGGGCCCCCACAGAGCCCTGAACAGAAGCCCCAGCAGGTGCTACAGGCGTCCTGCTGTCGGGCAGCGCGGGCTGGCAGCGGCCAGGATGAACACACGGCACCAGCAGCTGAGAGCCCGCAGCTAGATGGGCACAGCACAGCCAGAAACCACCCCAGCACAACGCTCTGAAAGGGGTGCATTGCACAGGAGAGGAGCAAAATCACCAAGCAGCAGCACACACCTCATCGCACCTCCCGCTGCTCTTGCAACACACGGGGCTCATGGGCAGCCTCTGCTACCCATCCCCTTTCTTTTGAGAAAACTCACTGCATCCAGGAAAATGCTCACAGAAAAATAAGAAAAGGCAGAAAGAACGAACTGACATGTTGTATGGAGTATGATTATTTCTAGATAATAGAATGATATTTATTTAGACAGGACAAAACACAGTTACAAAGCCTCACATATATGATATTTCAGCATTTAAAATTAAAAAAAACCTATTATCTCTATTGAACAAGAAAATAAAAATGTTGCCTGAACAGGCAAATCACACTGAACACATGGAAACTTTCAAAGCTTATATTCTAAACTCTCAATACAGATATAACCTTAGCAGTAAAATGATCTATTTCAAACATACAGACAATACTAAGAAATCTGCTAATTTCCAATACCTAAGACTTCCTTAGAATATGAAGCCTCCATTCCCACTGCTCATCACTAGAAATACTGAGACAAGTTAGATGCTAGCTAGACCATGACCTTATGAAATAGATGCTGTTGGAAGACCCTTTTTTTGTTACAGGTCCTGTTTTCCACTCAATCCTGTTAAAGAACATGTAAATTACCTTTCGAGACTTCTGCGCAAAAAACAACGTAAACCATGCTTAAAACATATCTCCCTTCAAAATGCATTATTAAAAAACACACATTTGACCATATGATGTTATTTGCCCACTGCCTGTGCTCTGATAAAACCTTCTCTAACAAAAACCCTTGTTTAGCACTTCATGCTCAGACAAAAATCAACTCTGAACCAATTTCTAAAACATAGCAATTAAAATTTCAGCTAAAGTAGAGAGATTGCAGGATACTAACAAGTAGCTGCCCAAATCCTAGTTAATGCTATGGGACGGATTTCAGAGGTGTATGTATGTTTAAAAAAAAAAGGACAGGTTGAGAGATGGTCAACAGATATTTCTGCAATGTTAGGCTATTAATGCACACGCGTACCGAATTTTAGTAAATAATACCAATAAAATGACCAAACAGCATAAAAAAGAAAACTTACTGCTGCTCTGGTGTTCCTCAAGACGAAACAAAAAAAACCCACAAAAAAAAAAAACCAACAAAAAAAAAACCCACCAAAAACAAAACCAAAAAAAAACACAAAAAACCCCCAATCCTACTGAAAATCATGTGCACAAAAGGAACGTTTACTGAAAGCCATTTTTCCTATATAGAGTTATATAAACCAAAATAAAACACTCTTACTTCAAATAGAAGCCTGCTAGCATGCTAAGACAACTACTCACTACTTTCCACATATATCCACCTAGTGGCTTTTAAGACCCTGGCTTAGCACAAAGGCTTTTTGTTGGACTTGCTTTGTCTTCAGTTAAACCACAGTATCACCTGGGATATTCTAATAAATTAATGTAGTCAGCAGCATGGGTTAAATAGTGTCCAGCAACCCCATGCTTGGATTCAAAATCTTGAACAGATGAAGTTGCTTTACACTAAAAAGAAGGGGGAGTGGGGAGAGGGATGTCTTATTCAGATGGCACCCTGAAATGTTGAATTTTAAACACTGGATTTAAAAAAAACACCCACACTTTGGGTGAAATAGTTCATCACATCTCTAAGCCCATAGCACAAGAAGCAGAGTCCAGAAAGTTGAGGAAGATTGCTTTAGGCTTTGCTTCTGGAAAAGCATGAGTGGTAAACTTAAATGTCATGGCAAGTCTGCATTGACTGTCCTTCCCCAGTCTCAACACCATGCTGCAGGCTTTCCTTACTGCTGCATCTAGCCTTACCACACTTCCTAAAGACCTCTCTTGAGAAAAACCCACTGTAAAGAAAATGCCTTCCAGCGCCTTTCTACTTTAGAGCACCTGGGAAGCAAGGAATAAAGAGTAGATCTTTTCATATAGGAGGCAGGCTCATGATCTGTTCAGCACAGTTTAACAATCTACTGTTTCCAAATGAATACAGCAATTGTATAGGCTCAAGGCCTTTTGAGTATGTGAAGTACCCCATTAAACTCAAATTATCAAGTCACTGGAGTTGTAGGAACTTCCCTGCCAAACATGATAACTTCTGAGGTCACAACAACTTCACCAGAAGTGAGAGCTCCATGTCAAAGTGGAATTAAGACCTGTATATCCTCTCTCCATCCTTAACTTTTCATAAATGATTGCTTTGATTCAAAAAATGCATAACATCTAGCTTCATAAGGATTTGGTAGGAAAACTCAAGTTTGGTTTTCAGAAAATAATAAGCACCTACCTTGGCCCTGCACCCCCTTCATTAAATTCCTTGTCCATCCTTCCCCCTTCCCAACTTCTTCCCTTTCCTCCTCCAACTCTGCATGTCATTATTACTTACCTTGCACTACTCTAATAGACATATGTATGTATTTGGTTACTCATTTTTCTTCATTTCCTGACATCTAGATCTACTGTTCTGCTGCCTCGCTGCTGTCTCCTTTAGGCCCCCCCCTCTTCTTTAAGCTGCTCTGGACAGGTACCGACACATCTGAACACAGCAGCTAGACTGCCTTCTTTCTACTCATTTACTCATTACATTTGCTTTTTCATGTTTCCAAGGTGTTTTTCTCCACTGCTCATAACAAACAGGTGCAAGACAGTAACAATTCTCTTTGTTAGTGGCCTACCAGCCAGAGTTTTGGAACTACTGTGACACCTCTGGCATCAATAATTCAAAATATTATTAAAATTTCTTTGAGCTAAAAATTTTTTTTATTCCCAATATTCACTGAAACCCATCCTGTTCCTTTTAAAAATCTTTAGAACTGAAACAGTGTTTAAAAACTGCTTTCTAGGACTGACACTCCAACTATTTCATAATTCCTTTGGTTTTTTGTAGTGTAAGTTATGGAGCTGAGTAAGATTTCTTCAGGGACAATATGGATTAATAATAGATGCAGAGGAAAAGCAGAGCTGGTGAGTGCACTCACACCCTCTTAAGTCTCACTGGATGTGAAAGTGTTTCTAACCAGCATATTCTGGAATGCTGACATGTCTACATATACTACAGACTCATTTAAAAAAGGAGATTTTAAAGCTTTTATACCACTGCTACCAAAATGTCTGTTACATTTTAAGCACTTCCTACACAAATTCAGCTCCAAAAGCCCACAAGATGTGGCCCACAGCACAACGGAGTTTGCAGCTGATACAATTAATGAAAGAGTTTTTAACTGTGGTGTGTGAGTTTTTGAGGGGAGGCTTCATCGCTTGTGTTAGGACTGTCTAGTACTCTGGAGACCAACAAGAGCAGTACCGACCTTCATGGGGAGATGTGCTACCCAGGGTAAAGTGATACTGAACCTCATTTAGATTTAGAGTATATATTCTGAAATCTGCAGTATATGAAGCAGCATGCTACATTTCAAAGAATCATGAGCTGAATATGCTCCTGTGCTGGATGGGGGGCAAGCCCATCACGTTTCTTGATTCTATCCTGCTTCAAGCCCTTCCAGGCTTTCTGTTCTGTCAACAGATAGAATATTCTAGAGCAAAGTACCAGACCTGGACAACTCTTGCATTACAACTAAGTGTTGGGCTCCAGAAATATTCACATCTTGTCTTTTAAGAAGAATCAAGAAAAATGCAGCTTTTGGGAGGAAATAAGAAAAAAAAAGAAAAATACTTTCTCTTTTCTATAGTTTAAACTCAGCTTGACAACCAGAATTTTCACTTCTCTTCCGAGAATACAATCTATTTCTTTTCTCTGGCCACTTTCCTTCACTTAATTCAGTTAGTCTTGTGACTGACAACACAGCAGAAAACTTATGGAGAAAGGCAAAGCAGATGAAGTAAAAATACAGGGTGTGTATTTTCAGGCTTAAAATAATAAACAAGGCTAGCCATTAGAATATAAAATCCAAGGCACTACATAAGGAATTGCAAAATTAAAGTGAATTGAAATAGCTGAAAGTGTACAAATTTATCTTATTTCTTTCTACTAAAAATTTCTGGATGCTATAGTAAACTAAGTAGGTGAGTTATTTCAGGTGACTTGTTTTTCAATACTCACAGTACAGTCTCTTTCTGCATAAGACTATTTTAAAAACTGCCTAGAAGTTATATTATTATACTATATAGATGTGCCCGAACACAAATACACACCTTCAAGTAGATTCACACCCAGCAGCTCAGATCTAGTAACAGAAAACTTAGAGCTCAAGACATTTGCAGAATGGGATAAGCTATTCAGAGCATATATCTGAGTTCTCACATTCAAAATGAGAACATTACAAGGCCAGATGTACAACGCTGACTATATTTAACCTTAGCTATTAGGTGACTCAAGAAACTGCATGTGACATTAGGACTATCCTGTATTTCTGTCCTTTAAAAGAATGCAAGTTATACAATGTGAACACTATTTAATTATCTATATTCTAATCAGATATGCCTTTAGGAATAACAACATTTTTTACTGTATATAAAAATATGTATAATGGCAGTTTCAGGCAACCAACACAATTGTGTTGGATATTAAAATCAGATATTAGAATTTAAAGCTAAATCTGAAAGTACCATTAACATTCTCCTCAATTATTTAGTAAAATGGCATAATTATATTTACAGATATTAAACAAGAAAACACAAAAAAACCCAACAACTGTTTTTATTACAGGATTTTAGAGGAAAAAAGGAAACATCTGCGATTATGAATTGTATAGGGGAATGAACAGGGCAGACACTGCCTCTTTGAATCTGCAATTTTTTTTAGAGGTTGAATTTCTTAAAATTCAGAGGTCTGCACTTTGTTTTCAGTCACATGAACAGATCTAGGACTCTTAAGATACAGTTTTTTCCAAGTGAACCAAGGAAAACCATTTAAGAATATTTCATGAAACAGAAAAGGGAATGCAGGAAGTACAAAGTTGTGATTTTGGAATGAAATGTCAGAGGACTAAAAGTGCAGCAGAAAAGTAACAGTAGATTCTTGAAGATAAATATGAAAATAAACCATAGCAAGGAGGACCAGACCATGCAAGGGTCTGAGTGAGGCTGTTCTTGATATTACTACACAGATGCACTGAGTAAGTTTGACTAAAGTAGTTGAAGTCAAGAGCAGTCACTCCTCTGACATCAGTAGGTTTCGTTCAGGCCACTACATGCAGTCCTGATCCCTCTTCCTTTCATCTAAGAATCCTCTCCATTTCACTGAACACTACCATCTCCCATTTCTCTAAGAATCTGTGTCTGTCCCCTCCCTATGGAAGTGTTTTTTTAACCAGTCATGTCTATGCCTGCCTCAAACCAATAAAATTTACAGCACCTCTACACTCTTCTTGTAAGGGCAATAGCAAAGTTCACTGTAAATATTAGTGCTAATGGGAAAGCAGTGGACTGAGAAGAAGCTCAGGAACTCTGGAACCATGAGTGTGGATGCAAGCAGTAAGAACACAGAGACACAGCTAAAACATAAAGAGAAATTATTTACTTTTGCTTATTTAAGTTGTGCAAAAGGAGCATGAAGCTTTTTCGTGCACATTATCTACATCCCAAATATAGCATACGGCACACTGAACGCTGATGCACAGGTCAATATTTTATTATCTAGTGTTCAGACCTCACAGCTTGTCAGGGTCTTGGCTAACAGAACATTTCAAAAGCAAAGTCTACCCTCATGGAGCCTGCCATTACTGGATTTAAATATTTACTATGCTTTGAACTACTAGTACTTTAATGTTTTCTTCTGGTGCATATTGTGACTATGTTGACAGGAGTTTCTATCAGTTCAGGATACTAAGTACAGAGACTAAAACATTATCAGATCACGCTGACCAAACGTTGGAAAGCAAGAACTCTCCCACTGCTTCCCTTTCTTTCAAATACTTAATATTTTCTTTGGGAAAGAAGCTTGTCTGATCTTAATAACTTCTATTTGCTTGTGGAGCATGAGTCATGCTCTTCAATTATTTTCAATTGATTGTATAATTTTTAGTGAGGTTTCATTGGTCTTTATTCAGTTTGGTTTTTTTACTAAGAACATCATCTTACCTTCTGGTGAAGTACCTGGCTTTTGAGAAAACACAGAGCTTATTTTACTCTTCTTGCTGCTGTTGCTGTTGACAGACAAGGTGGACTGAATTTTTCTGTGCATTTTTTCTGAAACGGGAGCTGAAATCTTTCTGTTGTTCGCAGGCACGTGCTTGAACCCGTTGTGAATTCCACTTCCGTTACTCAGAGCCATGTGGCCATTTTGGATTTTGCCGCTTTCTTCCTCACTCCTTTCCAGTGCTGAAGTATTTGGCTGAGGCAAACGTTGAGGTTGTGCTTAAAGTGCAAGAAAGAAAGGGTGAATTTAAATTGTAAATAGATAACTGCACACTTTAGGCTGGACTGGGAATGCAACTTTCCTTCTTATTGATCTAAAAACAAATTGACAAGTCAACATTCCCCCATTGAGACAACAAAGCAAAAAATATCTCTAGATTAAAAATAATTATTAGGTATTCAAAAAGCACCTCACATCTGCATAAGGCCTAGACTCTCCATTTGGCAATACAAGGAAAGGCTTGCAAGGCTCTGTAAACTACACAGAAAGAGTAAGGCAAGCAATTTGAAGAAAGGGAAAAAGTCAGGAGTGGGAACAAAAGTAGGAAAACTGAGATAAACTTCTTTTGGGGGAATCAAATGAATAATAGATGAAATGTACCCAAATGAGACAAAAAGTGTAGGAGTAAACATACAGACTGCAGTATTGGGCTAAGATGCAGGCTGGCCAACCTGACAGCCTTCAGAAAATAACCTTAGTGAATCCCATGACACTCAGCCATCACAGACCCATACATTAGAGAAGAATTGGAATATCCAGGTAACTAACATTTTTGAGCTTAAATTCATAAAGATTGTGGATTATTGGGAAGTAAAAAACCAATCAAAATCTGGTTTTGTGGAGGAGGTAACCAGAAGGAACATGAATTCAAACACCACACAACTATGGAAAGTCAGAGTCCGCCTCTCCATATTCCTCAACTCAGAATCAGAATTTCAGAAATGGCTGTAATGTGCCAGTTAGGGATTTAATAGCAACACTGAAATGGTCAAAGGAAAAAAACCCAAACCCTGTCAAGGTACAAATCTCTAGTGACCTGGCTAAGTCTCTGAGAGTACATGTTATAAACTCATTCTAATGAGTAAGCATGAAACTTGACCATTCTGTGTTGAGCTACTGTATCATAAAGGAGAATATTTGTAACAACATGGAAAAGGGATTGTCTATGTATTCTTCAGTCTGTAACTAAAGAAAACATACATTTTATGTAAAGCTTTGTCATAAAAAAAGGGGTTTCAATTTAACCATTCTTGTTTAGAAAAAAAAAAAGCAGACTTCGTGGGGGAAAACTAATTAAACTGTACAGACCGTAACACAGCAAGATTTCACAATGAAAAAGCATCAGCCCAATCACCTCTCCTAATCAAAGCACTACTGCATCATGCTTGGACATAAAGAGGTTTTCAGACAGTCTAATCTTCAACTACTTAAAAATGCTATGCCAAAGAAAAAGTTCAGATTCTATTAGATACTCAACAGATGAGAAATTAGTGCCAGCAGTTAGGAAAAGCAGTGCTGCAGTATATTCTCTTTTCAGATGGTTCATATCCATTTTCAGATGATTTCACAGTATAGATTCACATACAGATTACACTCCATACAAGGTAACAATATATATAGATAATTATAGATAGCTTGCTCTAAAAAAAACCTTCTCCAGTGATCACTTCAGGTACTAGTTAACACATTTTCCAGCAAATACCACTGGGACACACAGACCAATATGGTCTCTAAAAGGACTCAGCTCCAAATTTGCCTAACAAACCCTCAATGCTTTCCTTTTATCCAAAAAAAATGTCACCGTTCTCAGATTGTTTCTACTCTCATAAACTTTTCCAGATTAAACTTCACACAAATCTTAAACTTTATGTCCTGGTCACGCTCACAAGCAAGAAAGGTTACTATTTCAGAACAGTTTAAATATGAACTGGTTCATGCTTTTCTGCCACTTGATATTTTAGTCACTGCCACTAAGGTTTTTGGGAGATAAGCCTTGACTGCCCACATCTATCTAGGTCAGAGTAACTGCTTGAACCTACTTGACCGAAGCGATAATTTTCTGTTGCAGGAAAGAAAGGGAGGGCTGGGGGCAACAGTTATGTTTTAGACTCCCCAAAGATGTTACAGGGAAGACAAAGATTAATCCTTCCCTTCCATTACCAGCAGTAACTGCTCACAAATCTCTAACCCAACAAAAGAGGAGCACACTATCTGAGACCTGAAGGACTAACTGTCACCCAAAGACTTCTTTATTGACAATGCTGAAACCGCTACTCCTTCAATTTTGCACTAGTGTTTGCAAAGTCTATGAACAGAAGCATAAGCAAAGCATTTTCTTCACTTTGGAATTCAGTTTGTACTCTACATTTGGTTAACATTTCTAAACCCTCCTAAAGGTCACAAAACAAATTTTCAGGGAATTTTCACCACTCTGAATAAGTATTATTAAAAGTATACTACCAGGAACATTTTGTTTACATTTTCTTTCCACGTATGCGCAAAATTAATTTTCTTAAAAATCAGAAGTTATTCCTTCCATTTTAAAAAATAGTCAATGCAGACCTAATCACAGTCAAAAATCTTTGCCAAAAATCTTTTAGGAATTAAAATTTACTCTCAAAAATTCAGTGTTTATGTCTACAGCACCCCACAGCTTTATCTTCACCATCCCACTTAAATGTTAATTTTGTAATTAAGGAACAGTGCTTTTCATGTTTCATGTAACGATGTTTCCTCAGCCTGCACTGCCTATGATTCCCTGCTATTGAGTAGTGCAGTTGTACCAATGAACCAGAATTACTGGGGAGTGGTTAACCTTTCTCAATAAACAAAAGCAACAGACTATTGTAAAAATTCTGTGTCTGGATGCCAGTTTATAAAGCTGACATTAATGCCCTTTTCTAAGCCAGTTAAATTGGTGGTGGCAGCTTCCAAATTGTTTGGATATTTTTGGGGCTTTGCTACAATGCAGTAACTTGACAAAATATCCAAAATTCAATCTTCAAAATTAGGTGTATTCCTGTTAAACTGTGGATGAATTGAAAGCCTTGGAAATCTAAACAATTATATGCTTTTGCTTTTATTTTTACTACGGGTTTAGGGATTTTTCTATGGTTAATTTTAATTTTTTATTAACTAATCCTGTTCCTGAAGTACTCTTACTTGAGTCTTTTAGCATTAACATACAACTTTTTAGCTGACTGGCTTTACAGTATTCACATGTGATATGCAGGTCAAATCAAAAAGGAATAAAACCCCAAATGGATTAGTTATCTCAATTTAAATTTATTTTAACTTTATTGATAATTTTGCACTAGGGAGACTTGAATCTTATGGTTAAAACACACTTGAAACCAATTAGGAACCATATGACCGCATTCTAGCATAAAGAACAAAAGCAATTGACAGTTCTGAGATTAAACCACAACCACTCAGTTTAGAACAGAAATATTTTTACCTTATTTTTTAAAGGTTGTGTATATCTTAAAAAAAAAAAAAAAAAAAGGTGTAATATGGAGAACGACACAATGCTTCTTAAAACACAGTGATACCCAGGGACTCTCACTCTCTCTTTAATGATCCACTGCTCTCATTCAGCTGTCTTTCTTTTTTCAAATCTTTACATATGTGACAGCTCTCAAAAGTAGACCATAGACCATCTGGCATTTTCCGAGGTGTAACTTGTGCAAATTCAGCTCTACTGGGAACACAATGCTATCTTCTGCCTGTGTTATAAAAGATACAATAAAATGTAGAACTTATGAGTTGTTTTGAATTATTCATTTTTTGCCTGTATATTCAAGAAATTTTACAAACTCTGCATTTTGTACTACATAATCACATGCGTTAAAGGTACAAAGAAACTTTTTGACACCTCTTTTCTACAGAAAGATGGCATTTTGTTTGATATGTGAACATTCAGCGCCTGTTATATCATTCTAAACAGGCCGTGTGCTGCTACAAAAGATCCCATTTTACACTCTACGTATGAGCAAAAATGTTATTCTTGATATTCACTAACTAATGCAATACACATCAAAATTTCAAATGTGTGTTGGATGAACATTCAGCATCGTCAAATCAGCATGGCACTGGTCACTTACTATATGTTAAAGATTTAAGAAAAAAAATAATTCCTCAGACAATATAGAAAAATTGTCATTTCAAACATCTACAATGAGTAGTTTCAAAATGTCCTAAGAAATACCATGCTTTTCAGGTTAATATGTTTTTAATCTTTAGCAAAACCAGTAGATTTAAGTCAATATTTTATACAGTGCTAACACTAGTGGATTTTCAATAAGAATGATAAATATTAGATTAATGATTCAATAGACTGAATCTTTTTTGATAGAAAACTAGCAGATAATGTAGGTAGTAATAACTGCACGTGAATCTGCTGCCTGTGGAAAAGCAATAAAAAGGCAATATATTGCTATAGAATATAATCTATTAGCATGTTTCACCACTTCCTTATCATTGGTTTCCTTGCAAAGTGGGCCTTAATACAATAACTTCTGCTGTTATTTAACTGACTTTACATAATAATTTAATTGTAAGGTTACTATCTGGTGAATTCAAATAGTCAACATTTATTATCGTTTTTGATGGTTTTGAAGTAACTATGCACATTCTGTTTCAGACTGTAAAACCCTTAGCACACTTTAAACTAACATGCATGTATACATGCACCCTAACTGTACACTGTTTTTACACCTGGCAAAGTCCCAGCTATTCTTAAAAGAAAAATCCTGACGCATGCATTTAACAGAAAAATATATGTCAACAGAGGGAAACTCTCAACCAAAAGAGGAAAGTCTAAGCTATCATTAGGGATTTTAGACAAAACACAGAAACAAACATTCACTGAATACAGACTCCTCTGAGTCAAAGTGAATCAAAAGAAAACATCAGGAGGGAGAGAGGAATTGAGACAGTTAATTAGTAGCCTAATCACATCAAAAGCAATTCCAAGGCAGCTGGTACAGACACCCGTGGAGTTTGCTACTCTGGCCAATGAGAGTGATGGAAAAATTACTTTCCAGTTTACAGCCTGGGTTATCTAACTACACACCCAGAGAGGTAAGAATGATGTTTTTCTTAGTGTATGACACAATAGTTTATGATGACAAATCAGGCCATAGTAACACTATTTTTGCAGGTGAATGTGGGAGGAATAAAATGCACAACTCCTGGTTGTAAAAACTGTAATGGTATTTTCAAATATTGAGAAAATACAACATATTGTTTCACTTGACAGTATTATTAACACTTCTCTCTTCCCAAAACAGTTGCAATCACAATAAGATGATGAGCATTTTTTGGGAACTAGAGAGGTCCTGATTGGGTCCACCAACACTGAAAGCCAAGATCTACACATTATTTCGAGCTGGAAGAATTGTTTGATCTCAGTGGTTGCTGCTCCCACTCCCTCTGCATGGATCACATGGAACAGACCACATGTAAGGGAGGTAAGAATCAAGTCTCTGGTTTTTATCAGTGCTTCTTCGTAATACCAACTTAAGGGCAAAAAGAAAGCACACGATAGTCAAGAATTGCACAGTAAAACCAGGGGCTGCCTGAACTCTAGAGTAAAATAGGTGATTCTAAATTGCTTCTGTTAAAAACATAAATTCTTGAGATATAAAAGGCAGCATTTCCAACTCACTAGCAAAAAATCTTACTTTTTCAAAAATATTACATATTGTGCGTGTTATGTGCTCAATAAGCATAAAATGTCAGTGAAACTGTGAGAACTCAAGTATCTCAATCCCTCTCTGTCCCCAGCTCTCTAACTAAAATCCTGACTAGTCTCTATATGATCTTTAAACTACATCAATAGTTTTCTCTGTCTAGCTATCCAGAATATTAACATTCAGATTACAAGATGTACCTCTGAGTTAACCTGTGAAGCGGCTTTTGTCAGCAATTATTTTTGAATATTTTCTGGGACATAAATAGCATATATTGCAGCTACCATACCACAGAAGGCATACATTAACTAAATAACAAGGTACCATCAAGGCACCATCTATCTTTTAAAATCATTTTTTTACACTGAATTTTTTATACCATGCTGACTTTACAAGGAAAACAAAGTATCAACTAACAGCATCAACCACCTTTTTAGAACTGCTTCTTGTAAGACTTGAGGACATCTTCAAAATGAATATAATATATTATTATGAAACAGGATGTCCTTTGTAATGAAAATACTGTAGTAAAATTGCTGGTACGAGTTTTACAGGACCCACACTGAGAACACTTTGTTAGACTACGTCTGAGAGCACATCCAGGGAACACCTGGTATAACAGAAAGGAGGCTGGCAGGGGACAAAGGGATAAGACATTTTATCCCATCAGTTCTCAGTTGGTGAAGGGTGGACAAGAATGGCAAACACGTTGTGTGCATCTGTATTTATGGGCTTAGAAGTAACACAAGTGCACAAGACAGTGCCCAAAGTACTCTTATATCTGTGCAAAGCCACGTGCAGTGCAGGACTTTACGCACTGTTTGAAGGGTTGCAGGAATTGTATAAAGATGTCGTTGACATATCCAGAAAGATGCACATACCACAGGGAAGCATGAAAAAGGCTGGTAGCCAGGGTTTACAAAGTTGATAAGCATTCCAACTGAAAATATGGAGTAAATTTCTCTACTTACAAATCCTTTTTCCTGATGTGATTTTGCAAAATGAACAAATGCCCACTGATTTTCTTTAACAATTGCAAAAGCAAATTCTAAATCTTAGGTAACTAAAAGTGTTAGGGATTTACTCAGTTTAGCAATCTTGTAACAATTATCTCAGAATCAAAAAACCCTTTGGCTTCTAATTACCATTAGACTGTCGGTAAATTATTCTTCTTTATCAAACGCACATCTTGCTGTCATTAGCAATGTTTTTTCTGAGACTGCAAATATTGGTATCAATGATAAACTTTGTAGATGACTTGGGAATCCTTGATAGATCACAACATAATTAGAAATAAAGATAATACACATCATGCAATGATTGTTAAACTACACCTACATGAAGTTGAATACAGCTCTTACTGAAATGTAGTTTGTCACTTCTTGAGAACAAACAACAAGAACTCACCCCAAAATACCAAGAGCCAAACACAAACAGGGCATTATAGGTAACAGATACCCATACACCCGAGGAATAAATTCCTATATAAAGTTGCATTTAAAAGTGGGAAATTTTCCTGCAAGCTTTCCACTTGCAACATTTCTGTACCCATTTTTCTTCTCATACATTCTTCTAGGACTGGAAAAGAATTGTACTGTACTTGCTTTTACGTTTCACAGCATTAGAACTATGTACTGCAATGGTAACAGTTGCACAGATGTGGAATGGCAGGTTTACTTTACTCGTGGTCACCATTCCAAAGCTCCTAGGGCATATTAATGAAGTTTATAATAGATTCATTAATTAGTACTGCAGCTAGTTTGTGGTTCGGTGGGTTGATTTGGGGTTTTTTTTGTTTGGGGGGGTTTGGGTTTTTTTTGGGGTGGACTTTTTTATATATTTTTTTTTTAAATTTAAAAAAAAATCCTGAAATTAAGGTGAGATGTTTAGTTATTTTGTCCTGTGTTTTCTACAGAGGCAATTTATTAAGAGGCATCTTCATCTACTTGGGGTTTTTTTTTAGTTTGGTTGTTTGTTGTTACATCTTCCTTTATAATGCACAGTGGCTTGTAAAAATTGGATGAGAGAATGAAATAATCAATGCATTAAGAATCAGAGAATTAGCTTTTGGCTAATTCTTTAAGTAATGAAATCAATCTATTTCTTCAACACAAATAATCAGCAATTTCATAAATGTGAAGACAGTCCCTGAAATGGAAAAGGGCACTAGGAGCACAATACAATCCATCTCACTGAGGAACAGAATGCTTTCCTTCTGGAGCTCCAATTTTAAAAGAAAGGTTAATCAACCACTGAAGGTAATCCAAGCTGTTGGCATGACATTACAGTAGTTATGCTATTCATACCTACTACAACATATAGTTTTACCACTGCATAAAGACACACTTGTGTCCCATGGAATCTGAGACATTAAGTCTCAAATATTTGATACAGTTTTGATGCCCCTCACCATTGTGTTACTTGTTCCCAAATAAAGTAAAAAACATCAAAGAGAAGCTCCAAACAACAGGATATCACTTGCTGGGTATTACCTCATAAAGCGGCACAGCAGGATGCACCAGGCAGGAGAGATAACCTCAATGTCATTAACAGCCGTAACCTGTGCAAGTGCACAAACAGGTCCTCTTGCCTCCAGCACCTCCTGCTCCCTTCCTCAAAACCCCAGCAACCGCTGACAAACTATACTCTGTTTCACCACAGGAAAGAATGTGGGATGGTGAAGCAACAGCTTCTCAGCCAAGCCCATTCACCATTTGCCCCTGAGTGAGAAGATATTCAGAGGTCGGGTTTATTTTCCATCAACCATATATACCGAGTGTCCAAACAGTGGTCAACTAAACTCACACATAAAAATGCATTTAAACTGGCTGTACTTGGTTTTAGAAAGAACTTGTAGGGAAATGCTTGGAATGAGCAATTCCCTTAATGTTCACTCTCTCTTGATTTCTAGCCTGCAACTCATGTAAGTGATGGAATTTCAGAAGATTCTAGAAAGTGTTCCACCTCAAGTGTGATCACCTGGTCTCAGTGCACTATCTTTTGTAATTGCTAGAATTTTAAGTAATACCCAATGCTACTATTAACAATACTAATTGCAAAAAATAAAAAATAGGAGTAAAAAGATAGTAATATCAATAAAGAGAGGATTATATAAAAAATGTAGCAGGAAAACACAGAACACCAGTACAAATACAGTAATGTATACATTGATAACTAAGTTTTTGATTCCATTGATGCACTTATTTTCTCTCTGCTATTCTTTCTGCAACCTATAGCTGATGCTAAGTTTGGCACCGGCTGATACCAAGTACCAGAAAACCAAAGAAAGAAAGAAAAAAAGCACAGCTGCAAGAAAAATGAAATGGGGGAAGCAAACGGACAGTAACTACAAATAACAGGCTAAAACTTGGGATTTTACATTATTAAAACAACAGCAGGGCAAAAACATCAAAAGAAAAAAGAGCAGATAGGAACCACCCAGAAGAAGACAGCACTGGAGGGGAAGGAGACAAAGAGAAAAAATACATAGTGAGCTGAGCCACTTCAGTCTGTGAGCACAGAAAAGAGTATGGAGGAAGAAACAAAAAAAAAATCACAAGTAAAATTCCAGTAGATATGAAGTACTTGCTAGAGATTTTACAAGTAAGAAGATAACTAAATGATAAATCATTAGTTGATAAGCAGTGAAATATAACAAAGATAAACACTTCATACTCATACAACGATCTAGCGTTGAAGCAACAGCTCCCCTTCTGCTCCAAGTCAGAGAGGATCCTGGAGCCCAGGCCAAAAATCATCCACATTCAGCACAACAGCAGCATAATGGAAAATGGAAATTCTGTGTCAGGAAGCAGGGTAAGAATTTGAGGTCCACAACAATAACTTTTCATGACCCAGCTTTTCATTACTATAGATTGTATACTTAGCAGAGTGATTGCCAGTAGGAGAAAAAGAGATATGGAAACACGGTAGAGAGACCAGCAAATGTCCACCTATTTCCTGATCCTGAAAAAGCAAAGTGTGAGGAGAAAGAGAAGTAACATCTATCTGCACAAACAACACTAAACACTCAGAGAAAGTTTAGTCTGTTATGGGTGTTCTTCAGCTGCAGGAATTCCCCCGTGGCAAGCAGGGCCTAGCAGATGGGTACAGAACACCCCTCACCAATGCACCTGGCTCCTATGCCCATGGGCTGGATGAGCGGGGCTTCACCATCACAAAGCACCCCAGGGACCCCAGGTCACCAGAGGATTTTGAGTCACACACAGAAAGCCCAGGCAGAGCTACTGTCACCAATGCTGACTCATGGGCTCCTGTATGCCACTAATGCACCAGCTTGGCATCAGGATGACCCAGAAATGAGAGCTCTTTTTCCTCTTTTGAACCGTTTCAGAGTGCCTTGAAGTGATAAGGCACCATCTAACCCAAAATGGTTTTGTGCAAGCTGTTCAAGTAAGATTCTTGAGAATATACTTTGAAAAGTGTTCTATCAGAGTCCTTGAAAAACCTAATTTCTCTTTTTTTTCTTCCCTAGATTCAAAGCCACGAGCAACCACAGACTAATAGGCTGAATCTCTGTATCAGAACTTACTGTCTTTTCCCTTCCCCACCCCACAGGCAGTTTAACTTTGACTCAAAAACAGTTGCTTGAAAGACAGTGAAATATTTCAGAATAGAAACCTTTTTCAACTAAGAGGTTTGTGTGTTAAATTCAAAATTGAATGCACTCAACATGCAATCACTGTTACCAACACCCAGTAAGAAAGGCAAATATTTTTTAATTAACTGCTTATTTACCATATTCTACCAAAATGATCTAGGAAGACCTCCTTCTGACTCGGTTGGGAAAACCCACCCATCCTGATCAAGGTTTCATAGATGACCTCCATTACATGCATACAATACAGAAAGAAGGAAAAAAAGCTAAATGAGCTTTTGCCTGTTGCTCATAGGTACATCCCTTAGAGCAGTGCAAAAGTCAGACTGCTGACTATGCCCGGTGAAGACCAAACTTCCTACAAACACGATGCACTTGGTTTCCTGAAAGGAAGCAAAGCATAAGCTGCTCAAACAATACACAAGAAAGCTCTGATATCTGAGCCACACAGTTACAAATCTGTCCTGTTAGAAAAATACAGTGTCACACCAGCGACCAACAGGTACAAGCACAAAAATTCAGAGAAACAAATGCATTAACTCAAAGGAGAAAGCATCAGATCTGCTGAAGAAATAGATACATTGTCTCAGTGGGATGAAATAACCTGTAAAACATTTTTCTTTCATTCCACAACTGAGCTAAAATTCTGATTCTCCACTCTGTTCATGAAGCGAGATATAATTTCCTATGAAACTGTTGCACCCAAATTATATTAACAGTAAAATACTAGTTTTTATCTCTAACATGCAGATAGGGATTATTCTCACTCCAACATGTTTAAAAGAATTCAAACTTACCTATGCAATTATTTTCTTTGTCTATTAAAATATTTCTTTCAGCTTACAAAACCATGCAATTTGACCCACTGAAGTTTATTTGGTTCACCTTTTGTTTAAAAATACTTTTAAGTATAACTCAAATTTTAATGAGGTCCATGCTTTGAAGCAGCGCTTCTTGCAATACAGATTTTTTTTTCTGAAAACCTTCTGTTTTGTCTTATTTAGAAGACACACTTCCCTTTATTCACAAAAAGAGAAAAAACAAAAAAACCAAAAACCAAACTCCTTCCGCATGGTAATCACAATTAATTTTTTTTAATGGAGTGCAGATAGCAGTGACATCTGTGCTATGTCAGTATTATTCACAATACTGAAAAATGTCCACTTACACATTCTAAAAATATTTCGTTACAAGATTTTGCAATAAGCTGAAGGATTTCACAGAAACTAAACAGCATTTTAAGTGAAAGCATTAGAATTTAGCGGGGGATTTTTTGCCCTTTTACAGTTCTAGAGCTTTAGAAAGTCACAGCTGAGACAGCAAGCTTCTTGTACTCAAAAAGATCCCAAGTACAGCACAGCAAAGACAGCAACTACATCAGACACCACCAACCTTCCCTTGCTGCTGCCACACAAAAGCATTGATGGCATCATCAGCAACAGCAGCACTGACCAGGCTGGTGAAGAGTGAGGCAAACTGCTGCCTCCACCCCCGTGCTGTGCAGCTATTCCCTGCTTGGCAAACATCTCAGCCTCATTTTGCACATTTCTTGGCCCCAAACAAAAACACTCAGGAAACCACTCAAACTGCTACAGGGACAGAACTACACTGTTTTTAATACTACCTTATGCACTCTGCTGAAGAGTCCTGCCAATCTGACATTTTATTTGCCATTTGGAGTTAATATCAGCATCCTTTTCTTTCATGATCCTTCAGCATAACAGACTACATTTTACTGTGCCATAACATTTTCTGAGGCTGCTAGAACTAACAACTCACAACAGGAATTATTTCCCTACTACTTTTTAATTCATTAGCATTATGATAATTTAGCCAAAATTCCATGTTTCTGTTCAGTGTGGTACTGAGAATCCAAACTGTTCAAAAATCATCAGTACTTTATTTTTAAATACATTCTTTTTATTGGCATTCCCAATTTCCAGTCTTTAACTTTCCACTTTTTCAGTAGTTACAAACTAAGACCAGATTATTTTTCTTATTTTATGAAAATTTAAATCTCACATAATCACATGACTCTGGGAGCTGAGTTTCATAGTGTGCTGTAAAATTTAACAGCTGGGGGTTTTGCCTGAATTGCACAGTATCTTTAAAAAATGTTTAATACACTGTTAATTCTCCAACAGTCAGATTACCCATGCTAAAAAGAAGGTTCATTGCTACTTACAAAACAGCTTAAATGTTGATGTTAACACACAGATACTGAAATAGGCTTTTACACTGAAGCACTTTATAGTACTTCCAGTCAGCCTTTAAGCACAACCTTACTGTCATTGCTTATAAGTAAGTCATTGCAGCAGAGAAAGAAGTGGGGAAACAAAGGACTGTTCAAGCAAGCAGACAAACAAACAAGAAAAAGAGGAAAATGGGGCACTAGAGAAAATTATGCAAACAGAAGAGAAAAATGGCTTGGGGTCATAATTATTATAGGGATGGGTCAGCCTTTTCTTTATCTTTTCATTTGGTAAGACAAATATGGGAAAGAGGATACAGAATAATTTATTAAAATGGGAACAAACCTTCAGCATTCTTCCAACTTTGACTCCACCCTGTCACTGATACACACCCTTTACCTTCTTCCAAAATTACCGTAAATTCTAAAGGATCTTTTAAAAAATCAATACTTTGAAGTGCCATTCCATTATAGTCATTGTGAAATACTTCTAAACTTTGAAAGCGAAGTGTCTTTTTCTATCAAAACCTTCCCTGAGCTATAAAACAAGTCTTCTTTTCCATAAGGACCTGCTCCAAAAATATTCAACAAAATGTTAATAATGAGGCCTAAACTTCTTGCCCTACTCCAGCTATCACAGCAGAATCCCTGGCGTGGATGCCGATGTGATAATAAACAAAAGCTTTTGCCAGGTTTTCTCTTGTTCAAGGAGGGAGCATAGCACAGCAAATCAGATCTCACTGTACTTTTCATAATGCTAGAGGAGCAGATGCTCTGTAATAGCACAGTCAAAACCAAATAGTGATTTACTTAAAATTGAGTCTGTCAACAAAATTGTAAAGAGATTCCTCAGGCATAGCACTATGCTACAAATGGGAATCAGAAAATCAAGTGGACAAAGGAGTATATTAAGTAACGGTCAAAGGAATGGAAGAAGAGGAATGGATAAAATAAAGATACCTTTTACTAGAACTCCTCCTTAAAGTGTTGTGAGTTGTATTTTTTTTCTTCCATATTTCCAAAGTTAAACACTGTCTTATTTGTTGTAAATACAAAACCCACACTAGCTCCAAGTTTACAAGATTTGATCCAGCACAGAACAGCTTACAGAATGGCTGTAAAGAAGACTCTCACAAAACACAAACATCTTTATAGCTACTTCAGCTGCCTTAATGTACACTGCCATTTACATCATAGCGTGATTAGTGTATAGCCCCACTGAATGATCTATTACTGTATAAAAACATTTACCAATACTGATTTTACATTATAAATATGATAGTGACTCATCTCTAAAAAGTCATCACACAGTAAAAAGAATATATATTGAGGTAGGGAAATTACTTCCCAAAGTCATAGTTACAAAGTGAGCTGCGAAATACTAAATGGGACGGTGTAATTTGATAAAATCACTTGTAAGAAAAATACATGTACATTATCCAAAGTCAGCTCTGTATCCTGCCTCACAATCCTAATATTTTTATGCATCACCTTTGTGAAAAACTGGGTTTGATCTCTCAGACAAGCCTTTCTAGGCAGGTTGATCCCAAATCTTCTCACCAAAACTTAGTTTCCTTCATTTTGAAATTCAAGCAAAAATAGTATTGTTCACTGATCTCCTGTATTTCTGCATTGTACAGACCTTAAAGATGTTCATTATGGTTTGACACTGCTCTTATGGCCAATTTTGGTCAGCATAATAATCTTTCATTGCTTTCCTGTCAAAATGTGAATTCTATTTCAACTTGCAACTTATGGGATACAGTCAAATATACACCTGTCGTAATGAAGAAAGCAGATGGGGAAAGGTAGATGCCTTGTAACGGGCTAAGATCTTCTGTTTTTGAAGATGTATTTCAGAGTTGCCCATACTTGAAGAGAGGCTTGCCCCTGCTCTGCCAAAGAACAGGCAAATTGTTTATGCTGCCTTTCAGCAGCAAAAACTTACCCTGAAGGTCAAATATGACTCATAGGTGACTTTTTTTTATAGGCTTGCCTAAGAGTTTGCTCTCTTTGACTTGTCTCAAAACTTAACATTTTATGAAAACATTGTACAACTTGAAAATAATCAATAAAAATTCACTTAAGCTTGAAGAACCTCTGCAACAGGACATAGTTGAAATTCTACTGTAATTAACATTAGCACTGCTAAATTTCCTCAAACAAATGTCATAATATTTACAGTTCAAAGTAAAAACATGATAATTGAGAGAATGCATAGAATTTGAGGGAAGGAAGTTTAGAAGCAAAATTTAAGCTTCTAAAATTCATGGGTCCAGACAAACTCAGAATTTGAGAAGTTCTTGCATTAGAATGTATGGCTTTGAATTTTATAATCACAAACTTCAAGAGCAGTCTCGACACAAAAATATGTTTCTCACATGCCAGGACACTACAGTTCATTCAAAAAGAGTTAAGGCTCAGGTGGCAAATAATTAATCATTCCCCTAAATCAAGCTTCAATATATCCGGAGATCTACATCATCAATAAAATGATTTAACAAAACTGGTATCAGAAATAGCCTGAGTGACCACAGCTGTTTGACATTTTAATATTTTTCAAAAGGCTCCTCTGGGTTTGGATCATGAAGAATTTTTAAAGGGAAAACAGAAAACCACACCATAACAACACACCAATAGGTCATAGGCTCCTGTTTTTCCTTGTCTATTATAAAAATACCTTCAGGGAAGGGTACTTGTGGGTACTTTTGCACTACAGTTACCACATTATCAGAATGCATAAGAAGCAAGCAGTATTCAAACCTCTCTTTCCTCTGTGTAGCTATATAAACAAGAAAAATGTTTAACATGGTTACTTAACTAAGGCTTCTGCTGTGACCGTGAGTCCCTCTTCCTCTTTCACTTTTTTATCAGTAAATAAAAAATTCAAAACGATTAAAAACTATTTTGACAAATTTTGAAGAATTAATTATTTTGATGTAAACACAATACACAGTACTACTTTTCAGCTGTATAAACTTAATCCAAGCTTTTCACACCCATGACAGAAAATACAAAATTAAATCTAAAATGAGAAAAAGAGAACATTTGCCATGGTTTAAGTTCAAGACATTTTTGCCAGTAGACAGGTTCCTAAAAGTATGTCTTAGATGATGATACTTTCTTACACTTTGTAATTTAACGTTTTCTTTGCTAAATATGGCTACCTGAATACTGTTACTACTGAAAACAGGAGACTAAAACCACACTGGTTTGGTAGCATATTTCACACAGAATGCAGTCAAGAGTTTTATTATTCTTCCCCTTTAAGGAACTACTAAAGCATATTCTACTTTTTCCCCTATATGAGGAACTAATCAGAAAAATAATGTAACTATTTTTTCCCATATAGGCATAACAGCATGATTAATTCTGAGACAGTACTAATACAACACAGGAAAATATTCTGAAATTAAGATACAATTTACTTCAGGCCCAAACACAGCAAGCACAGTAATCTTCACCTTACTTAAAGAATTTCACCTTTGTCTGGTACTGATGATTACAGCCATGCAAACTTCCTCAGCCTCAGACTATAAATTCAGATAACGTTTTGAGAGTCAGAAGTAAAATAAAACAGAAACTAAAAGGCTCCAAGTAATTCTGGCTATTAGTGATATGCAGAATACATACATCTATCTTATGGCCATCTGGAACAGATTAAAGTTCTCATTGAAGTTTGACTACTGTTCTGTAAATGGATCAACAACAGCAAGAAGTTTATTTCTTGACATGGAGTCACCACAGAGTATAAAAATTCCTCATCTGTCTCAGCCCATCATTAGCTGCATTGCCTTAGAGCATTCAACCTAGAGTTGAAGAGGAAGAGGCTACACAAAACATTTGCATCTTGCAGCCACTCTGTTTACAAGGGACTACTAATTTCAGCAACACTCAAGTCATTTCACAGTGGCTTCTGTAAACACAGAATCACACAAGATCAATTAGGTTGGAAAAGACCTCTGAAATCATTGAGTCCAACTTATGACAGAACACCATCATGTCACCCAGACCATGGCATTAAGTGCCACGTCCAGTATTTCCTTAAACATCTCCAGACATGGTGACTCCACCACCTCACTGGGCAGTCCATTCAACATCTAATCATCCTTTCTGTGAAGAGATTCTTCCTGATGACCAGTCTATACCTCCCGTGGCACAATTTGAGACTGTGTCCTCTTGTTCTGTCACTGGCTGTCTGGGAGAAGAGACAGACCCCCATGTAGCTCCACCCTCCTTTCAGGCAGCGGTAGAGAATGATAAGGACTCCCCCGAGCCTCCTTTTCTCCAGGCTAACACCAAAGACCCAGTCAGACTCTGAAGACTGTAACTCTAATGGTACAGCTATCTGTAAATACCCTCTCTTCCCAGGAGAGGGTAAAATGAAAATCAAAATCAAAGAGAAAGGCTTTGGTTGTGCAATTCACCAGGCCCCTCAATAGGCCTGAGAAGGTTTATTAGGACTTTCAAAGCAGCTGTAGTAAGAGAACTGCCAGTATCAGGGAGAAACAGAAGTAACACAGAGAAATTCTATGCTGGGGAGACAATTAGAAAATCTGGGAGCAGAGTTCTCAGGGAGGAACTCTACTCCTCTATTAATTCTACTAGCCAGATTTCTCAAAGATTAATCTTTTTTTTTTAAAGAAGGTTCTAAATATCAAATACTGTGCTGCTGTATAAGTATTGAACTGATTCAGTTCTGCTCATTCATAGGTTCACACATTTTTATATCTGGGTCTATGTGGAACATTGTACATAAATCACTTCTTTAACTAATAGAATACACCTTTCAAGTTCAGCAATATATTTTGAATAATTTTGATTAATCTATTCTGCACAATTTTAGTAGTCACACACTTTGTTACGCTGCAAGAAGACTGTCATACTCTCTAGCTCTGAAAAGAGCCATTTATGTTAGCTCAAGCACTTGACACTATTTTATAGACAGAATAAACAGGATCATCTGAAATCACAGTAATTGTAAGATGACTGTGCATCACAAAACAGCCAATAAAAGATATCTGGATTAGTATCAAACAAGACAAAGACTTCTAACAGCAGATTACCTACTTCTTGTTGGGAAAAAAAACAGTCCCAACCACAAACACCGTAACTTAAACTACAGAAATCAGTCAGCCAGACAAAGAAGGGAATCTCCAGACCTTAAAATTCAAGTAATCATGTAAAGTAGAAATGGCAACATAAAAATATAGAAAACAAAAAGATAAAAATATCTAGGTTTGTATTTCAGAAGAATATAGTAAATATAGTAGTGGCCACAAGAACATGTAAAATTGTTTCATCCCCACAGAGCTGAAAGAAACATCCCTTTCTCTGAAGAACAACTCTTATCAGGAGGGTGTTCCATGGAGGAGAAGGAGGCAATTGAAGCTAGAAAATGATGGATAGCAATGACCTTTCTAGCTGTAAAACATGGGCATATTTTAGGTATTTAATCTTGAGAATTGGATTATTATTAATCAATTATTCATGACAATTTGAATCTATGGTAGATGTTTTTTGTTTTCTTAAATATCACATAGCTAAGGTTCTGCTTGAGAACCAGAAAGGACATTAAATCCTCACAAGCAAATAGTATTCAAGACTGGCATTTTATTCCCTCCTAAACATTTCCTTCCTGCATAGCAACACACATTGAAGATAACCTAGTGCCCTTTGCAAAAATTCTGCCTAAATATTCTGAAATCCATCTTTATAGGTTTTTTTCTCTAAGAGGGGAAAAAAAAATCCCATACCTCTTCCAGAGAACAAAGCAGAGCATTGTAGTAACACAGAGCTGCAAAAACTGCTATGGCTCCATTCCTACAGCCACAGGTTACCCTGCTGCATGTTTTACCATGCACTTTTCCTCACTTGCCAACAGTGAGTGATAACAGAAGCAGAACCACTCCATTATGGGCCACCAGACCATACAGTGAAAATAAGCAGAAGGTGTTTGCAGATATTTAAAATGCACTGCCAAAAAAGATAGCAGATGGAGTTATTCTAAAGCTCTTTTGAAAAGCAGAACCTCCACAGCCAGATATAAAATAAAAAAATATGTGTGCATCTGTGAAGGGAAAGGAACAGGTTTCAACATTTTCTTGAAGAATAACTGTGCTGAAAAATAGATGTCATTCCAACTGGGGGAACCGACGTAGAAAGACTGCCCTTTACTCAGGTTCTAAAACTGAAGAATATGGATAGCAATTGCCACCTTGTGATGAGTAAAGCCAATTTAATGCGCCCAAAACCACCAAGTATCTGGCAGTTCTTCCTGCTCTCAAATACTCTGTTAAAAAATGTACACCTTATTCCTAGTCTAACTGAACTTCCAGACATTACATCTAGTTCTCCCTTTGTCTTGCTACAGTTGAATAACTGTCTTACCAAATTTCTATTTGCTGTGGTATGCTTCTTAGGGACTAGGCAAAGCCCCTCTTTATTCCCCTTGTTAACACTAAACAGATTGAATTCCAGGAGGTTTTCCACAATAAGGCATATTTTGAACTACTCCAGTCATTCCTGAGATATTTGTGGTTCTCCCCTCACCCTTCTCTAACTGAACAGTCTTCCAGTAATAGTTATGCAAGTATATTAACAATTACTAGAGAAAAGTAATACAATTGGTCCTTCTCATATAGCCCTTCCTTGTTAATATGTCACTATAGAGTAATCTTTTGATTTTCAAGCTCCCTTCAAAAACAAAAAGTCCTTTGGTTGAGGCTTCCCATAAGATTAACCATTTATCCAGGATATTATGAATGTTTTCATTAACGGGGAGAAGGAATGCTCCAAAGGAGTTGGGGAAAAGGCTAACCTGGAGGAAATGTCAAGAGGTTAAAAAAAGGAGCTCGAATAAAGGACTGAAAGGGCAAAGCAAGGTGAACATAAAACATCTTGCTGTGGAAAACAGGGGCAGCATTTTAGTTTATTGATGTTGCTGGGTAAACTGAGTTCACAAGTGCAAATGAGAAATCATACATAATGAAGTCATTACAGGGGCTCTAACACTGGACTTCGTTGTTAGTGTGCCAGTAAAACTGACTGATTATTCTAATTCCATATAACAGCAGGATAAAACAGCTGCAAACAAGGAAAACCTTGGAAATTAAATGCTGGAAACATTTATAAAGTAAAAGCTAATGCTAAGACAAATGGAGTATGTATCAACTGTGGGGATGGAAAACAATCTGTATAGGAAAAACAGAAACTGAATCATTCAGATAGTGGTGAACAGTTGTGAAGTATGCCCTGTTTAAAACAATTTAAAGAAAGAGTTTTAAAATATATTGTAATAATCAAAACACTGCTTATTTTTAACCTCAAACTTCTTTCAATATGTAAAAGTCTGGTTGAACCAAGACCATTCTGAGCTACAATACTTATTTTTTAACATTAAATACCTAAGCAATTCTTGTGAAAAGAAAGCTTCTCTTTGCTGTACTTATTCTAGTTTTCAAACATTAGTTACTAAGTATACCGAACTGTAAAACTTCTGCAAACTACAAGATGTATAATTGTCAAGCACTGTTCCTCAATTTTTAAAAGGAGGACAAACTTCCCTACTCAGAAGCCCCCCATATCAAAAAGAAACTAAAAAGAATCTGCTTTGATTTCATAATTTTTGTTTCTTCCATCTAAAAGACCTTAAACTAAAGGTGATTTGAAGCAAAGAGAGGTTTGCATCACAGCATCTAATCAAATACAACTCATAATAAAGTCTCTACCACACACTTATTAAGACTAAATGTTTTAGAAACTTGCAGATTTCAGCTAAACTTGCTTTTCACTAAGTCAGAGGTAAAGCTACTCCAGGATGAGGACAGTTATGCACACTGGAACAGTACCTTTTACCTCTACATTTTATCCTATCTTTGCTGTTTTCCCAGGTTTTTTTTGGGTTTTTTAAAATTCAGCAGCAAATAATCCTCCCATCACAGAGATAACTACATATAATAATCAAGTCACTTTACCAGGGGTTTCCACTATCTGCCGCAATTTCTACTATATGTTGAAAAAAATTTATTATTTCTTCACTCCCCCAGTGCAGCCACTGCGGTATGTCTTTGTGGAATACGGATCACAGCACTACTCTAATGTCCTTAGTCCTTTCCTCCATTTCAGTTCATGCATGTTCAGGCATGCTGCCAACTGCTATGAAATAAATCTGCTTTCTCATGGGTTTGGGAATAAAGAAGATTCTATGAAGAGAGAATGGGAAGAAGGCCATTCCAAAAGCAGAAGATGCCATACACACCCTTCTATATGCTCAACACAAGCAAAAAGCAGTTGCTTGTCCACGGACAGTTATGTTTAAAATAATAATCTTTCAGAACTAAGTAAACTCTCAGGTTGTGCATGACAATTCTCCCTGTATGTAGCCCTTTAAGAATTATTTTAAATAGTCAGATAAATTTCTAACATATGAAATTCAAGTTTTCTATAAAGGATCTAGGTAAATATTCATTACATTGGAGGTGTAAGTATTTACCAGGATTCATTATTTAGAAAAAAAGGGATTAAGATTTGAAAAAAAATTCTAATCCTAACACAAAGTTCCAGAGGAGCTGAACATACGTATAGATAAGACTAAAAAACAGCTAAGCAACATAACAAAACAAACAAAAATCACCCTAAAATTAAACAGATAACTTCAGAAAAAAACCACCAGTTTTGACAATAGCAGGCTCAGAAATATGAATTTACCCCACAGTCTACAGTATAGTGTGCATCATAAAGACAAACTAGCCCTGAAGAATGTGATCAGACAACGACCTCAAAGGAGCTGGAGCACCACTCTGCATTTAGTCCATTTTCTTTCTGAATATACCCTATAATTAGAGAACAGTTCCTCATGCTGCCCCTCCCTTGAGCAACTAATGTTCATGCATTCACAGAATTTTAGAGCAGTATTACCTCTGGCAGTTGACAGAAATATTTTTGCCTTAGGAGGGTGCAATGAACAGCATATGATCTTCAGCTCAAGACAGGAAAATGCAAATAATCTTGCATACCTTTATGTTTTAAAGCATACAGGACATACACTAGGAATGTGGACATGTAAAAACTAATTAAAAACTCCACAGTTCCACAGCATAGGTCTAAAACATTATCTTACAGCATTCTTCTAGCTTGGAATAACTATTTTAGAATTCAAAACTCCTAAAAAACTTACACCTGACTAGTCCTCAGTGCATCTGGAAGCAAGCGCTTTCAGCAGAGTTTACTCTGACGCTAATGTGTACAACCTGAGAAACAGGCTGATAACACCTAGCACAGCTGCATACATGCAGCACTACCTATAGTACTACTAATGGTAAGAGAAGAATAGCACACTAAGGCTTTAAAAACACAGATGCTACTGAGGTCTATGCTATACTGCACCACTCGAATCACACCTTTCTTTATACTTGGTGCTTATGCATGCTGACAGGAGTCAATCCGGGAAATAAATCCAGTAGATGTGCATTACAGTTGCAAGACAATTGCATTTGACACAAAAACCCCAGAGTCAACAGGCAGTATCCCGTTACACTGTGAAAGCAAGCCTCAACGGCAGCAATTTGTTCTGGAAATACTTACTTCTGATGAGGTCACCATCAGCGCGATTTCCCCAGATGGACTGCTCTTGTATCTCTGCTTGTATACTTTGATTACTGGAAGGCTGGTTTACGTCTTTATCTTCTGCCACAGCAGTCTCTTGGTCAGTTTTTCCTAAGTAAAAAGAAAATTCAGGATTTTAGTTTCTACAGTATTTTTAACTCTGTGTGAGCAAAACTAATTTTTGAAAATTAGAAGCAAGGGAGTGTAAAACATAATTTGTCTTAGCATCTCTTTTTGTTTCCTTAGAATTAACTTGCAATGAAGTTAATTTTCCATTTGTTTTCTGGTCTAGATCAATGTAATTTCTCTTCAAGAAAGACTTTTAGTCATATTGTATTTAATTATGCAAACTAATACTCAGCAGTTTCTGTAACAAATTATAGTTGAAGGGTTTTGTTTTTATATTTAGTTACCTTACAAAATTTTAATATAAAAATTTGAATAGCCTTGTCACACAAAAAACCATTATTTTTTACCCACGTACGTGTGGCTCTGGCATATAAAAGCTATAGTTATTTTACAAAATTCTATTCTCTATTATTTAATATTAGACACATAATCCAAGACAAATATAGTTGAAATGTCAAAAGTGACTAGTACAAAAATTCAGAAAAAACATAATTACACAATTACCCATTTTTCATTGGAAAAAATAGTTTTTTAAAAGCCATTGCTGATTAAAAGTCAACATCTAGGAAAAAATTAAAAGAAAGAGCATTTCTTCTCTCCAAGTATACATAAGATGCAGGAAAAATTCCACAATAAGGTTATTTGAGAGATTCTTCATCTTGTTTCACAATATAACAGATGTTGTTGCTTTGATGATTTTGCCAGTTAACAAAAGCAGACCAGAATTTCCTCAAACCAAGGTAAGTGACAGTTTTCATCTTCACTGTCATTAATGTTTTAATAATCAAATTCACACACATAGATCTTTCTGCTCTTGATTGCTACAGATTTTTCCTACTGGCATCCAAGGAAACATTTTCAAATCTGGATTTACTTTGTTCATTATTCACAGTGACATATTATCAGTTTTTATCACTTACTCAAGGGACCTGTAAAACACTAAATATTTTCAGTCTTATGTATATTTTTTTGGTATAGCTACAACATTTAATATTTACAGTAAATCTAAATGAGCAACTGCTGCAAAGTCTGTTAACTCTATTTATTTGTTTCAAACAAGAACATGTTTATAAATCCCTTATTACAATGAATGATACCATATCTTCTAGTAAAGCAATTATTCCAGTCCTGAGACACAGCAAAAGCACTTATTGCCACTGTGACATAGTAAAGGTTAGTTTCTTCATGTAACCCACAGCACTTTGATTTTAAATCCTAACTTTCTGCCTTTGTTATCCACCCTATTAAACTGAGGCACTGAACATCACTCAAAATAATATATGCCATCTTGTATGTATAGTAGCATATGCCTTCAAGCACTGCTGCTCCCCGCCTATCAATTTCCACCTCTGAAATGTCTGACCCAGCTACCTCCGTGGTACTTCGCTCTCAGTCCTCCCTCCCACCAACGACTTGTCAGTATTTCCTCAAGCCCATCCTGAGAGGAACTGTTTCACTGGGACTGGCATAATTATTGAAATGAATGGGAAGATACTGCTTGACTTCAATGAGTTTTGCCCCTTGCCCTGACGACTTAATCTTACCTAGATACTCATCCTATTAACATTAAAAAAACAAAAAACAACAAAAAACCCCAAACAAAACAACAACAAAAAAAACAACAAAACCACAAAAAACCAAACAAACCCAAAAAAAAACCCCAAAAAAACCCCAAACAAACAAAAACCCAAATCAAACCAAACACAAAACCAAAAAAAGCCCAAAACCACAAAAAGCCCAACAAAACGAAAACACCACCAAACCAAACCAAACCAAACCAAACCAGAACGAAATAAACACTCCCAAACGAAAACACAGGGTTTTTCAACCCCTTTGACAGATATCAGATACAAATTATTTCTGCCTGGTATCTATCAAATACAAATTGACTGTATTGAAGTATGATGATTTAGCCTGTGCAGTTAAGTATTAGGCACAAATACGTTTCAAAAGTGTTTGAAAAGTGTTTTGGAATAGACTGAATAAAAATGAGTAGTGTCCTGATAGCTAGTGTAAAAGCATTCTGCTTTCCACAAACACTAAGCTTAAATGAGCTATTTTAGGAGATTTTGCTCTTAAATTACTTTACTACAGCAATGACACCAAAATTACAATATGTACCCAGAAGTGCTAGTACAGACCTGCAGAGCTGCTGTATATAATTCTCTTATATAGGATATGACTTTGCAGAACCCTATTATTTCATGTAGTAAACAATGAACAGCTATAAGGAAACAATAATCTTAATATTATGGGGCCCTCAGTACTGTAGATTATATTTTTATCTAAGAAGTCTGAAGGAGTGCAGAATACCATCAGTCATCATTATTCATACAAATTTATTTTTCATTCCTCTACTTGTTTTCAGTTCAGTGTTTATTTTTCTTTTTTTTCTCACTATCTAGGCTGTATGTGTATTTTTCATGTGCACTTTTATTATTCTAGCTGGATATGGTAAATGGTCAAGACCACGTAAACAATAGTAGCAGTTAACAAGAAAGACAAAACACTATTAAAAAGTTAAAAAACAAACAATGCTGCAGTAGGACATCAAACAATTTTGTCAGTTCAAAATAATTAACATTAATTATCTCTTCTTTGATCTACTGAATTCACATGACGACGTCCCTGTAAAAGCACATAACAAAAACCTACACCATTAAACATGTGTTTTGTATCTTACTTTGCACTCCTGACTTGCCCACCGGAGCAGCTCAACCTGACAGATGCTGCTCTATGGTGTGGTGAGCTCATCCTGGGCAGCAGCTAAGCATGGTGCAGCCTCTCCTTCCTCCCCCAGACCCCAGCAGGACAAAGGAAAAGAACAGAGAGACCCAAGGGAGGAAACTCATGGCTCAAGATTTAGTTGAATAGTGAAAAGGAAGGAAAAGTGGAACAGGAGATGCAAAGGCAGTCACTCACCATCTCCCACAAGCAGACAGATGCCCAAGCTAGTCTCTAAGCAATGGCCACCTCCCCTGCAACCGCCTCCCCTCAGTTTTTATTGCTGAGCACGACATTCTATGGCATGGAATAGCCCTCTCGCCAGCCTGAGCCAGCTGCCTGGATTGTATCCCCTCCCAAACCCACGCTTACCCCCAGTCTAGTCCCCGGAGAGAAAACTGGGAAAACAGAAAACACTGACTGATGCTGTGCAAGTGCTGCTCAGCAATAGCCAACCTTGTTTGAGTCACTGATCCCAAACACAGCATCACAGGGGCTGCTATGAAGAAAATTAACCCCATCACACCCAGACTTAGTACAATAGGGCTTTAGAAATAGTAGACCCTGTGATCTCTTTAGTGGAGCTTTTTTCCACAAAACACTTCTGACACATCAGACCACTGAAAACAGACACACGGTGTCTTGATTCAGTTGCTTTTTCTTGAATATGTACCATGTCTGAGTTTTTATATGAAGGAATTTATTGATTATTCCCTTATAGCAAACAGTTGATAATGGGATCATAATTTCTTTTTTTTTAATATCAGAGATGCCACAACAACATACCAATTTCAACCAGTCACACATGAAGACAGCCTCAAGATCATTCCTGTCTTTTGTTGATGCTTTTATGTTCGGTGCCTAAGAACAATCACAACGGTAGTTTATGAAGAATCAACACAAAGACTTTACTCTGACAGAAATACTAATGACTGGATCTACCCCGAGACAAGTATGACTTTTTTCTACTAAATTTGAAGTTTCAAATTTCTGTTTCAATCAGGCTTACCCTTAAGAATTCTTTCTGTAAGACTTCCTTAGTATTTTAGCTTCTGCTTCCTTTAGCACACCCTTCCACTCTCATGTGGCTAACCTCCAACACTGACAGCCAAGAAGAAAAAGAGATGCTCTTCTTAACAGTTCAAATAATGGAAAGAAAAGACTCATTATGTTCTGAATCTGGCAGTGCTAAAGTATAAATCCAATCTCTCTTCAAAACCACAGTAAGTTACTCTAGGTCATGTCACAAAAGCAATACAGACTTCTTACCTACCACAGTTCAGCACCAAACCCACAACTTGTGTGGCTCTGTACCTTCCCTAAACTAACAGCAATGCCAGGGCTGAAGAGCTCCTAGTCAAAAGCCCCAGGGAGTGACACCCACACAGAACACCCTGTGATTTATCCTGAAGGTAAGCATAGGCAGGAATTCGACCTGTCCAGAGATTAATCAAAGTTCAAGATTTAAATAAAAATAAATATCTTTGATACAGACAACTAGTAAGCCACTTAGTGAATAAAAACATTAAAATTTTAATCACTTCTCAAAATTACTGCTTTATTAAATAAGTGAATAAAGTGAAATACTGCTTTTTTAATACAGAATTTTTTACTTAAGTATATAAAAATCATTTTTATAGTACATACAGTCATTTTACCATAATCTTGTTATATTTATTTTTAAATTACACAGTAATACATACATTCCATAGAATAAAAACTTGTTTTCACCTTTGAGACTATTGTAATATTAACTGTAAACTTTTATTTTAGTTTGGAGAATATGCCTCTGGTACACACACTTCTTTGCAACATGACAAATACATTCTACAAGACTCCACCAACTGAATAATGTCAGCAGTCTGGATTAGCAACAAGGCTACCCTTACAACAGCCCTATCAAAAAGAAAACTTAGCAAATAGCCAGAGCTGTCAAGGAAAACCTATATATATTAGGCAGAAAGGGTATACAGGGCAATCACCCCAAATTCCTTCCAATTCTGCCTTCAATGCCTTCGGGAAGTCATTGGAAGATACATCAAACTAATTCCTGAGAAATTCTTAAAACATCCCAGTGAATTATGTCTCTTTTCAGAGTTACAATTGTTGTATCTTTCTCTACAATGTAAAGCATATTAAGTGGAGGTCGTATTAATACACATAGCTGATAGAAAATACAAAAAATATAGGCAATGGATGTGTATTTGCAATACACACCCCAAAGAGCTCAAGGGTTTGACAAATAACCAACTTTTCTTCTCCAAGTGCTTATCCATTTGTACATTTATTCACCAGCTGCCCCCATGAGCCCCACCACATCTCCTTATTCAGAAAGGGATCTCAGTGTGCTCAAACGTGGCATCACACCTTAATGTATCATGAAATACATAACATACAAAACAGAAATGGAAGTAAGTGCCCACATTAAGTGGCTTGCATGTCCTCAGAGTGTGATTGGCAGATGATTTCTGTTCATTATATGACACATAAACCTATATACTGACTCAGCCATTGCTTCCAAGAATGTGAATCATAAGAGTGCAGCACTAGCAAAATTATAAACTGGACTTGAGAAACAGGTTTACAGTTAGTCTTTAAAATTTATGAGTTTGTCTATAAAATGAATTTAAGGAATTCTACTGCAACAACCGAAGGCTTTGCTATTATGACACATTCATTTTCTGTTCATCAGCAATATGGTAAACTGCTCCAAATAGCAAGTAAAGAAAAAACAACTGCTGGGAAAGGTTTCTGGAAACCTGAGTGCATCATTCTCATCAAGGAGAGAGAAATAAGCAAAATAGACTGGCACAGCGGAGTCACTGTGATCTCCAAAAATGCAGTCACTAACAGACCAACAGTTTTATGGCTTAGGGGTGCAGGAAAGATTTGGAAGCATGGGGCAAAGCTTACTTAGGCACCTAAAGTTGACCCAGCTGTTGGGATGTAAACATGAATTCCCAGAAGGCCTGAGTTTATCCTATAATAAGCAGATGAAGATTTAAACATACATGTGCAAAGTTCAAATCATCCCAAATGAAATTTTGTCTTTCAAAGGGAAGAGGAATTAGAAAAGAAAAAAAAGTGCCACAAAACATAAACACAGACACAGAAGTAGATCTCTGAGGAATAAAAAAGTCAAAGAATGTTTCCCAAAGGAAATATGAGAATCAGTTCTCTGTCTCAAGCCTACAATTGTTGGGAGGGATTGAAGAGCATGTGACAAATAGTGTATTTCTAACACTTCCTTTGTTCATTAATAACCTTGCTGGCAAGGAACCACTGAGGATGCTACGTCCTACTGAAAATTCCACTGTTCACAACAATGACACAAAGAAAGCCTGATAATACCACACTTCACAATGTAATTATTAACAGTAACACCTACCATCTACTTCATGAAATGCCTAAAACTTTTAGGCATTTTACATAACTAGTAAGTTCAACAGTTTGTGTGTTTGTGTAACAGAATGCGTATTTCAGCATTTGCCTGAAACAGTCTCATTTCATTAAGGACATCTAATTAATACGGATAATCCACAAATTATGGCGTTGGAAGATGCCAATTAGATATTTGATTTTTTAAAAAAGAAATTATTTGGATTCATTTAATTTCAGCATCTTTCACTTAAATGTCTCATTGCAACTTTCAATGGCTTCAGAAGTGCCGCTGAAAAAATCAGTGTCTCAAAATTAGAGCAATTTAACTGAGCAATTTTTTGGAAAACTCTTACAAAGAATTTTCCACAAGCAAGCTATGGGATAACTATGAATGTACTAGAAGTTTGACAGCCCTGAACAAATTAGAGTCATGATAGATTAAAAATGAATAGCAACATGCAAATAGGTATTCTCCATTATTATAAGTGCTAAAAAGGTCAAATACATAAGTGAAAACTTTTCACAAATAACCACACTAATTATGCAGTCAGTTATGAATGTACATCATTCATCCACAGAAGTTTCACATGTATAAAAAACCAGTCTCATGGAAGTGCTAAGCAACACGTGGCAGCTATGGCTGTATTAGCAACAGCATATAAACAGGGCCAATAAAACTGGTCCTGTACAGTGAAAGACACTTTAAGGACATTCCATATTATAAATATTCCAGGGGCTTTTTACTTTGCACTAGTTCTCAGAATTAATCTCAAAGACTGAAGGCTTACTAGTGGCTGGAGTGTATTAGGCACATTCCTGCAGGTTTTAGATTATTTTGTGCAAAAGGAATACCATCCAGGTCACCCCCTAGGATCATGCCACAATGCAAATCAAAGTGGTGGCAAACAGATGTACTTCAAAATTGCATGGCTGATCCAAATAAAAACAGTAGGATAACAAACTCATTGCGGGATGTTACTTATTAGGGGAAAGAAAAAAAAGAAAAAAGAAGTGTTTAAAGCAAAGAAAACTCTAACTTCTGAGAACCCGGAGTTGAATTTAAGAAGAATTACTGTGATAAAAAATAAACCTGTGGTATCAGATGGAACAAAAATATTTCAATACAAGACCTTTACAGTCAACTCTATGAAATACAAGTCTTATCACACTCCTGTTGGCATGAATCACTTTACTGGAACAGTATGCACGTGAAACTGAAAGCAGACGTTTACTTTTATGACAAACTATAGACTGACATCTATTTACCAAAGTTTTAGATATTTTAGTTGATAAGTCAATAAATGCCTCAGTACTGGTACACAGCAATTAAACAAATTAACACAGATTCCCTCAACTCTTCTCAGATAACAAGAGGGAATACGATTATAAAGGAAATATTTGGTAAGTTTGAGCAATATGAGTACATTGGTTAATCATTAAAATAAAAATATTACTCGTAACACAGAAGCATTGCTGGTAAAGTGGAATAATTATTGTAATAGCAATCACTGTTGCCTCAAGAACGTCCAAACATTCCCTGCATTAAGTCTTGTGTCACCCAATCTCATCTAGCCATCAGATGCATTTAGTGCTCCTCATCATGAAAACAGTTAAGCACAGAAAACATTAAGAGATTTGAATCACAATCTTGAAGAGGAGTACTTTGTACATTTTCTGAATCGAAGTATTAGTTGCTGCATATGGTTTCTTGAGATACCTAATCAGAACTGCATCTCCATCCAGCAACAGTGAGATGATTAGATGATTTTCATCAGAGAGAATGGTCACTTACAGAATTTTACCCTTGATATTTCTACTAGACTTCCCCATCCTCCTACCCCACCCCATAAAAATAAAAAGTTCTAGTGGATTTCCATTGTCTAAAGAGTTATTATAGTGACATCACCAGTCTCAATTTCATCAAAAAATGTTAATTGTTATAATGACTGTGTTTGTTTCCTTTCTTAATTGAGAAAGCTAATTATTCCTTTGTTATTTGAGGTTACAGTTAGTTACCAATAAGCAAAGATAAAAGCATTCCAAATATTTTATAGATGGCAGTTCTACGTTTTCTAAAATGTGGTCTGATTCTCTAAAAGTAGTTCCATGTCCACTGAATTTCTCTCTTGTATTCTATGGTTTATTCAAATGCAGAGGATTTAATTAAAAAAGTCTACCCATAGTCCAGGCAATAATCACACCATAACCTCTAATGTAGGAAACATTTTCCTTAAAGCAGAGATTCTAATGATCACTAATTGCTGCATTCCTTCCTCAGAGACATCATTTTGGTACCTACCAGTTGAGAAATACCTGATCACAACCAAATTGAAGTGGTCTGAGCAGAGACATGACACTATTCACTGACTACATCATACAAGTAGGTGCAATCATAATTTGGTTCCAAGGTCCATGAGCAGAGAAGAAAGAGAAAAGAAAGAAGAAAGAGGGCACAAGTAGAGCAACATTTTTGGAAGGATGTGGGAGAAATTAACATGTTGGCAGAAACCTTCCATCTTGCAGTGTATCTCTTAGAGCAGCAGACTCCACTGACACAGATAATGGTTTAATGACTGAAGGTGAATTTTGACATTGCCACAGAAGAAGATGCTATGACTTCATTTGCTCTCTCCTACAGCAGACTAATTGTGAAGGGGTGGTGTCCAGTATTTGCACTAATATTTATGCATTTATTAAAAAATGAACTAATAAAGAAGAACAGTGACAAGGGAGATGTTGAGAGAGCATATTGGTTAACGTAACACAGAAAAATTCTTTTAAATCATGAAAGCCAGAGAATACCACATCCGTAGGCCAAATTATGTATCAACCCAGTTTTCACCATGTCCACAACTGATGAACATCCATGCTATCTGTCTAAGCTTTACTATGTTCACCTAGTTTTTAATTAGGTTTGTGATAGCTATTTTTGAATATTCAAAGTTCAACTGAAGTTTCTTTTCTTTTCATGGAAAAATACAAGCAATCTTCAGCATCTGAATGTATATGATAGCAAGCAAAAGGAGCACTTTGTATGCCTGTATTTTTTGATGATACCTCACAGAACTACAGAAGAGAAGTTTGTTCCCAGGATATAATGTGTCTATATCAGTTAAACAAATATACAAAGCACATTAAAGTATGCTGTTACAAAACAGAAACTCATTAGAATGCACTTAATACTTTATAATACATACATGACAAGCTGTCTTTCTCTGATTAAGGAGTCTTTAATTCTAGGTCAATACAGATTTCAAGTATCTCACTGTAAATATATGAAGTCATTTATAGGTCAATAATATGAATTTCAATCAAAGCTTTCAAAATTATCACCAAATTCTAGAGAAGTCAGTGTAATTTTGGATGTCCTGAGGGTAGAATAGAAGAATAGGGGCTGTTAAAAGTCCCAGACATACTATCTTAGTTTTTCAGCCCTGGAATATCTGAATTACCTTACCCTGTAACCACACACTGCAAAGCTGACAACAGAAATTCTGGAATATAGACTGGAAATGTTATGAACTCACCTCTTCCTCTTTCCACCCCCACTTCCCCAACAGACTTAGACTAGAAAAAAGCAACAAATATCCACATTAAAAATCCATTTTATCCTTAAATATAAGTCCATTAGAATAAAAATTATGTATTTGAATGCTGAATTCTGTTAAAAACCAGCCTTGTCTTTATGTGAACTGTATATTAGCTTTAAAATTGAGCATGTGCCTTTATAGGTGTGGCCAGTGAGCAAACCATAATCATTATGCTTGTTTGTACCTTACTGATCCCTAAGAAAGCTGTGAGGTTAATTGTGTCATTCCAATTTTCTGCACATTACTTGTCAGGGACAGATCAGTATTTGTTTCCTTACTTTTCATTTAAATAAAGAGCATGTATTTACAATTATACACAAGACTTTCACTTCATAGTGAAAACTCAGTTTGAAGTAGCACTGTGAGAATGAGGCTACTTTCCATGCTAGGTAGGTTCACTGACTTCAGTAACTTTGATCTATGGCCTACATGCAGAATTTAACCAGTGCAGCCAGTTGACCACATGACAGATACAAACAACACACTGAAAATAAACACGCATTACAGGTACTGACGGTTCTAGAAAAAAAGTGATTCTAGCAGTTCAGTTCCACATGCTTGATCTTCTGCTTTAATCTTTTTTATTATTATTTTTTACTGTTTAGAAGTTATGAGTCATTCTCTAGGGCAAAAAAAAAAAAAAAACAACCAACAATAAGATAAGTAAAAGCCAACTTGCTACGTCTGTCTGCCAAAACATTTTTTACTTAGCTACGGATACTTTCTGATTTCTGAAATGAGTCTTTAACTTTGATTACACATAGCTATTGATTTTCCTAGCTGCAAAAACAAGACTGCATCTTTAATCCACAGTTGCACAACTGTGTTACCAGGCTCTGCTCCAGTTAACCAGTTATGAATAAAGTTACAGTTCTTGAAGAAGATTATTTGTCTGTTTTTCAGAGACTTTTTATATTCCTGTCAGAATTCTGGAAAACTGGAGCTGTAAATGAATAAACAAAGAAGTCTCATCTTCACAAATCAGAACCCGACAGGCAAACATTCTTCCCAGTTTTGAAGACAGCCTGCAATATACCTTGTCAAACTTCCCTTCATGAAAGTGATCAGAGTATCAATGTATTTTGTTCAAAAGCAAATAAAACATAAGTCAAAGAATTTATCTTTAATGAATGTACTTTTAAACAACCTTTTAAACAGCTGATATGAAACAAGTTATATTCCTAGAAACTGGTTTTAGCTGTAGCATCACAGAGTAATCTAAGAAAAAAACAACAGTGACCTCCAACCTGATCAATGCTCTTGCTATTGGATCAACCTTCCATAATTTACTTCAAGACCTGGAGGGAGAGATCTACAGGAAAGAATTTCTAAACATAAACACAAAGCTCAGGAAAACAAAAGCGATTTTTAAGGAGCAACATCTGCCTCTGAATGACTGCAGTTTTTCAACTACTGAAAATCAGTGCTGAGAGCAGGGCATTTTTTCCTTCTCTTTTTTTTTTTTTTTTTTTTTTTTTTAAATTGGCGGTTCCGGGTTAAACAAAAAGAGGGGTGGGGGAAAAGGGGTA
>VZTX01014941.1:174640-247140 GCA_013400915.1 Pardalotus punctatus
CCAGCGACGGGCCCGCGGGCTGGGCAGGGCTGGGCAGGGCTAGGCTGCGCGGGGCCGCGTCTGCGGGGCCGGCCGGTCGCGGGGCGCCTCGCTGCCCCCAGCCCCCAGTCGGGCCTCCAGCCATGTAAATTCCCCCAGGAGACCGCAACGCGTCAGACAGAAGTAGGCAAGAAGGGGAAAAAAACCCAGGAGAATGTGAAAGGGAGGCTTTCCCGCCCGGGCAGGGTTTGCAGCTGCAAGCGCTGGCAGCGGAGCGGGGCACGCTGCGTGGCGCAGCCGCTGGCTCCCAAGTTGGCCGCGGAGCTGCGGATCGCCCGCCACCAGTTGCGCTTCGGCGTGGGGAGCACGTGGAGCGCCGCAGGCCCCGCTGCCCTCCGCCAGGCCCTGCTGGCTCGGCCGGCCTTTCCACCCCTGCCCCGGGGAGCTTACATGCGGATACAGCCATTAAAAGGACCTCAGAGCGGGCACACAGAAATACTTAAGAGAACACGAAGAATAGAACAAGCAGTTTTCAGAAGCAGAACCGTACAACTTGTGCAAACGACTTCCTCTGCTACCATCTGCCAAGCCGTGTTACCTGAACTTTCTCCATATAGGAAGTGCATTTCTTTCCTATGGCACAGTCTGATGTGATCATCAGTCTCATGCTCTGTTCTTGTCCACAGCATGGAGTGCTGCAATTATTCCTCACACATGTGCTGGTGTCCATAAGCTTCATGCTTTCCCTTGTTTATGCTATCACAGTATGTCACCTTTCTCGACTGAAGTGTGTCCGTGTTTAAAATATATTTTCCTTAAAATTTACAAGCATATTTTTTATTATGGTTTAGTAAATATGCCAGCTTCACTGATATGTCTCATTACAGTGAGATACTTCGATGTATTTTTGGGAAACAGAAGTAGGAAGATAAAATGCACTATCAGCATCCTAACATAAGAGACCATAACTGATGGATATTTATTTTGATACCACGCGCCTTAGGGAACATGCCCAGGTATTAAAAGTTTACTTCTTAAAGTTTAGCCTGTCCCTGACATGCTTGCAAAACAACCAGGATAAAGTGTAAATACCTGGCTAGGAGCCAGCTGTGTGAACTCCACACCCTTCAGGGCTAACTCTTATTTCAGAAATCATCAGTAATTTTGCACCACTGTACAGCTTTATTGTTCTTATTGCTGGTGCAAAAAAGAAGTGTGATGAAAGGTGCATATACTTTTCTCTGGCAAATAGTATAATTTTAAAGTATTTCAGTGATCTAAGGTATTGGTGCAGCATAGTCTTTAAACATTTATATGGGAAAATGGGGGAAAAATGATGTTTTATGTAGGAAAGAAGCTCTGGTAAAAAAAATCCATTGGGAGCACACAAAGCTATTATTTTACTGTGTAATAATAATATTGGTCTCAATATCTACATTTCTCATCTATGAAAACATTGCATAACTTTTCACAGTCCCCTCCTTGCTGTCCTGGGGGCAGAGTGATCAAGACATAAGGTAGAATGACTTACCTCAAACTCCCAAGTGAGTCAGTAGCAAAAGAAAGGTGATGACTCACTCTCAACATACAAGCTTGTGTTTTTCTCTGAAACTGGAAACATAGCAGAGAGCTGTGGGAGGAGCAATAATTTAGCCAACCACACCCTGCTTCCAAAATATTTCATTGGATAATAAATGCCTATGAATAGCTGATACCACCCAGGGTTGGTATTTTGGTGGTTTTTTTTTAACCTTATCTATGAAACCCACACGGTAAACTCCATGACATTCTGTTTATCTTCTTTAAAAAGATGATGGGATGAGCACACTCTGACAAGGTTAAGTTGTAGAGTTTGAAGCAACTAAGTGAATTTACAGGATCTTCAGCAGACATTACAGCTAATGCAGTCAGAGGTAGTCCTAAACAAAATCAGATTTAGCAATGGTGCATTCAATGCACAAAAAGCACAATTCACTGAAATAGTACAGTAAAAATATTTTGTGATATATATCACATTGCATACCAGAGGCTGTGGTTGTAAAAAGATGGGTCCAGATGTGGTCCCTGTTAATGAGATACCACAGATAAGCAAATCTCCTTGGCATAAGCCCTTCCTGACTGTACAGTATACTAGTAACAAATACTTATCAAATCTGAAATAATTGTATTACTTTCGTGCAAAATACATATCATTCTAAAATATTATTGAAAATTCTCAGGAAGTAGGCAGTTCAGATACTACCACCAGGAGCCTTTCAAGTGGGCTACAGATTTGAGATACACTATATCTTACTATAGCTACTGAGTTACAGACTGTTGCACATAGGTATTTCTATATAGTCTTCCATTGCTAAACCATAAAATTCAGGTCTTGTAGGCAATTAATAACAGATTCCGGTATTGATGTGAAAAGAGATTCAAAAGCCTTGTAAATAAAAAGTAAGTACACTTTGTAGGCAAATTAAAATTTCCTGAAAGAAAAACCACCAAAAAAACCCCCCAAACAAAACAAGCCCCCCCCCAAAAAAAAAGAAAACACACCCCACAAAAAAAACTGCACACCTCCAACACCATGAAAAAGCCCTCCAAGCTTCTTTCTCTATTAAAGAAGGTTCTTTAAAACACACTTCTATTAAAAGTGCACAGAATGTAGAGTGTAATCATATGTCTTCAGGACAAAGTGACAGAACTGTTTATCACCATATCCTAGACTGAGCTCCTACACAAGCCACACAAAAGATATTACCTGCAGTCAAAATAGACTTGTCACTGAACAAAATAAAGTGTTTTAGAAAGACACAAGTTGCTTATTTAAAGTAAACCCATAGCATTCCAAAATTAACAGCTGCAGAGGTTATTTGCTCACATTATTAAAAACTCAAGCTATATTTATAGCTTGAATTTTCCAAGGCAAACTTTTAGTCTTAGTGGTTTTTTGGATATCAGGTAGTTTGTGTTGGAGGAAGTTGTGGATAGCAGAGATACCTCTCTTAGAAATGCTGTAGGAAAATTGTGCATAACTCTTCAAATAAAAAATGTGGTCAATAGCTGTTAGTTAAGGATCAATGAAGGTCTGGGTACTCGAATTTCCCACCCATCCTAAGACTACCCTTTCCTTCCCCGAGGCTACTCTTTAAGTGATGCTGATTTCCTTCTGTTAGCAGGAGCAGAGGAAACTGAAAACATTTTACTTCCCTCTTAAGAAACTTAAATAGTTCTGAATAATGGACAATAATGTTATTGCACCTTTTTGTGATTGATTCCTTGTACCTTAGTACCTGTGAGTTCAAATTATCCTTCTGCTAAGTCCTGCTGTATCTGAGAACATGATTTTCAACTTTTTAATATGTAATTTTAACATGTATATTATTCTAAACGTCACCGATCTTTTCAGTATTAGGATCATGGCAGGATCTCTGTCCTAAATATTTTACAGTGCAGCAATGCTGAAATGGAAAGATGGTTATAGTTAAAAGGGCTAGATAAAAAACTTGGGGTTAAAATCAAATTATATTGTAAAATAACAGAATTACAAGTGAAGCTTACTTTTTTTTTTCATATTATTTTCCAAAAACTATAGATTAAAAACAGAAATACCCACAATATATGCATAAAAGGACAGTAAAAGAGAATTTGAAGATCACTATCATGCTTGGTTTAGAGTACTTTTGGTTCCTGGTGTCCATGACCTAGCTTGTATATTATCCTTCTGCAAAACATGCTGTATAAAGCCATGTAAATTGTCAGGTGCCAGAGCAAAGCTGGTTACAGCTGTGTTGTAGATAAGGATTTGTACTTCATAAAACATAAAGTGCTGTGGGATTAATGGTGCTTTAGACACCAGCTGGTCCTAACAGGGCAACCAGCCCCTTTTAGGCCAAGGAAATCCACCTCCAAAGAGTACAAACATAGAAATAAATAAACATTTGAATGTCTAAAATGAAACTAGAGACTTCAGATTTAACTCCTTTCATAACCAGAATTGGAATAAAGAAATGAATGATCTTTTAGAGAAGCAACTTGTTCCAGTAATGCGGTGCCTGGGAGCAAGAGGTTTTTCTACTGTAAACAATCCTTATCCAGGTTTGATGTTTTTCTGCCACAGGATGGACTCCAAAGTGGAGAGAAAGGGAATATGAAGATAAATACCTGCTTTCTGCCAGTTCGAGGTATTTTTCTCCATTTTATTTTTCCGTGTATACTAAGTATAAAAAGTATAGTAATATAAGAAATAGTTTCTTTCTGTAAAATATTTTCCAACACAGGTGGCAAAGATTTCATTAAAATTCATAAATTATGAAATAAAACAAAAAGGATTTTCTGAGATTAATTATTTCTGATGTAACTCTAAGGAAGTTCAGGGAGTTGCATGAAGATGAATTCAGCTCAACAAGCTTTGTCCTGCTTAGGGCAAAGCACATCACATGGCCTGGCTGATGATAGTTTCAACTATTCCTTAGCAAGGTCAAGCAAGTAGCTCACTCAAGCAGGTAATAGATCTCAGGGAAAATAACGGATCACGTATTGAGGCATGCAAAATGATGCTTCATCACAACAAAATGCCAGCTAGTAATTCATTGTATTCCTACAAATAAGTCAAGAAGAAGTGTTCAGTTTGCAATTACAGCTGTGCTAGATTGCAACAGTTAATTAAGTTGCATATCTTCAGTTATTCAGCTTTTCACTTTGCAGTTAATATTGCATCTTCATGAATAAAAAACTTATTTAGGACTTCAGAAGAAACCTAAAATTCAGCAAAAATTAATTTTTCAAACTCTGTACTGATTTTTAAGGCATTCAAGATTATTTGGAACTTGTCTTGCCATTAAAGATCATCTCAGCAAAGGCAAGTAATGGACTACAACATCTTTTGAATTAACTGGGCAGGTATTTTAAGGGAATACTTATTAAAAACTGTAGCTAGTTCAACACAGAATATTGTAAGCTGAGTTATATAGAGACTTAATAAATTTATAATCACTTAATTTACCTGAAGCATTTAGTCCTAATAATCCACAGGCTGTATTTATGCCATACCAAAAAAAAAAAAAAATCAAATGTTTCTGATGTTTTTGGAGTTAACGAGGCTCCTTATGCTTTTGCAGCCTGAGAAGTATCAGGATCTGGGATTATTCTACATTAGTATTTCATGCACATTCCTTACAATTGTGAGTATTCATGAAATTTGCATTACCTTTTCTCAGCAGTATCAAACTAATTGCCTATATCAAATGATGTTTAAAAAAACACCTTATCTAGAATTCTACAAAACAAAAAATATTTCCATGTGAAAAGAATGTCTAATCAATCTCTTCCCAAAAATTTTAAAACTGAAAATACTAAACCAAGCATGTTTTACAAATAGAATAAATAATGCACTGGAACAGAAGACTGTATGTTATATTGCTGTGTGAGATCATGGTAACACATAGTGAGACCTATAAAAATTTAGTTAATTTTGTGCATCTTTAATATGAGTTCATAATATAGAGTACAGTTGCTCCTTTTGCGCTGCAAGAGAGTACACTCTCTTGTGAATGTTTATTAAAAATATTGTGCATTGTATCTTATATTTTCATAATATAGAATGCTCTTACATATTATGTATTATTTCTCATACATATTCAGAGCATATATTGTAACAGCTCCTTTGGAATCACTAACATGTAAGCTGTGAATGTGTATTAACAGCCAAATTCATTTGCATATTATTGAGTCCATAATACTGAATGCACAACCAAATTGTTGATAAAAAGTCATTGCTACACATAGAAACAGAATTATTTTCTCATGCTTCTCACTCACACCTGTTCTATCTTGCACAGTCATTTCTCACCCATATCTGATAAAAAGAAATACCAGTACCACAATAATTCTGGGAATTACAGTTTTCTTGAAGTAAAATATTTTGTGAGGGTTTTTTGCTCTATATCATAATCAATGTTTCCTTTAATTGTCTGAGTATATACTCCTGGGTTTGGTTTTTTTTTGGTATCCATATAAATGACTGGACTAAAGTCTTAGCATTAAGAGGTCATTCAGATAGTGCATGTAAAATGAAGATCATAGGAAAAACAAAAATAAACCTCAGTCAGTTCTACTAGTATTTTTAACTGTCATGATTTTGTTTATTTGTAAATTTGCCTAAAATAATGGGGAGGTTGCCATGCAATTTTCTAGATAAACAGAACTAAAATTACAAAATAATATTACACAATAACATAATTGCAAAACCTCATTTGGGTCAAAAATATACTGTTTGTCTGCATTGACAGGTGAGCATTCTGGCAGCCCATGCAAGTTAGGATGGAAAAAGACACCCTTTTACTTTTCTAAAACAGAGAATGAAGGATAAAAGTCTTCTGCCTCAGTTTCTTACTTAGATAAATTAAAGTCATACAAATCTTAGGCCCAGGTCTGATCTAATTCTCTGACTATGCTGCTAGGATGGGGATTTTCCCCAGGAAGAAAAAGATAAGCTAAGGACCTCTTGACTTTTGCCCAGTTTCCTTCCTCATCCTGTAGAGTTGCCAGAATAACTGGAAAGACACAAGAGGAAATTACCTATACTGTTTCAAGGACTGCATAGTCGCCATAGTGACTATTTAAAATAATTTCAGGTGTATTATTTTAATAAGCCAAACTCAAAGTTACTTTATAGTTCTGATATCACAGCAGAGACATTAACTCCAAAAAGTATTCAGGTATGCTTTTGGGTAATTAATGGCAATCCTAAACTACCTGCTATGCAAAAACCAAATAATTGCATGAAACTATAATAATACCTCAGCCAAAATACTAATAAAATCAGAAAACACAAACTATATTCAAAGTGACTAGCATATAGCTGTTACTTTTGGATCACATCTATGCAGATGCAGTCCTGTGCAGTGAATGATGGCACGATGATATTGCTCATTAATATGTGTAATATCTGCCACATATCATTGAGAGAATGTATGTATGAATGTATGTGTGTAAATATGTATGTAGACAAAAAATCACTGGAATTTTAGTGTTTTCCCTTTAAAAGAAGTTATTACATTTTAGTTTCATGCAGAAGCCTATTACACTGTAAAAATTCCTTTATTTCTCTTTTATTTTTTCTGTAGTTTGTTTCAAACATTTTAAAGTACTAATGAAATTGCTGTAAAAGTCATAGAGTGTAATTTTATTTAACATTGTTTTATGTTATAAGATCTATAAACAGGCTTCTGTAAACTTATAAAATCAGTTATTTTGAGGTCAGAGCCGTGAGGTTTTTTCTTTCATTATTGTAAATAAAATAAGATCATTTGTACTCAATTATTTTATACTTCTAGCATACTATTTAGTCTCTCAGAGAATGTTTCAAGATATAAATGCCAGCAGACTAAATTACCTTGTTAATCAGTGATCAACATAAACAAGTGAAATATTTTTCTGTAGTTTTGCAAAGTGAGCTTTATATTTTCTCAATGAATTATTTGCATTTTTGACTTAATACAATTTATTATAGTTAAATTATGATAACTGTGATCTGCAGCCAAGGAAAATTTAAGCAGCTGTGGCATGGGTGCTTTCACTGTCAAACCTCTGGTGTTTCAGTCCTGGATCTCTTACCAGTACCCTGATTTTTTTGCCCAATTTTGTTATGTCAGTAAAATAATTTTTTTAAGGTCAGGTTTGATTATATAATAGTGGTAATCAATCCTGACCTGATCCAATGCTCTCCAGTGGCTAGTTAAACTTTCAAACACTTTTACTATGGTCTCCAAGAAGATTTGCACCTGTTTTTTAGGATGAAAGGTATATTTTTAATCAGTTTGTACCATAAATATAATTAAGGAGTAATTTGAGTGAGTAGCATAAATGCTAGCACCATTTTCTCTCACAATTTTGTCACTTGCAGTGGTGGCAGGAGAGATTCCAGGCCATTCCACTTTTCCTCACCTCAGCATCTGTCTGTTCTGAAATTAGGAATGAAAATGTTCCTCCAATGATCATCCCACACTGTCAGCCCAAAACAATAAAGGCTTCTCACCAGAATTGTAAATTCTTCAAATTGCCATTTGTAATGCTGAAGATAATCATATAAAATTTAGAAAAGACTTATTGAACTGCTCTCTCAGAAAGCCATAGTATTTCCAAGGTCTTATTTTCTTGAGGAAAGAAAACCAAAATATACACCTGGAAATTTATGGGATGGAGCCCTCAAGGCATGTATTCAGTAGTTATTTCTTTCTGCCTGCCCTTGTACATGGGATCAAGTATGCTAAGAATTTAAAAAAAAAAAAAAAAGCAACGTCAATAATTTGTTAGAATGGGAAATATTTGGAGGTTAATCTTCAGAAACATATAAGTTATCAGCCATTTAACTTTCCTGATACAAAGCTGTAGTTGGAAGTGACAAAACATGAGGGTAAGCAGAAATACTAAAAATTCTGGTTTTCACCTTTTAATACCAAAAAGGTAACTCTCTTTAGGACATCCATAGCTTCTAACATCTTATCACTCATTAAATTCTCCTCCTGTATGAGATTTGTTATGGAAAGAGAACTGATGAATCGCACCAAGGTGTCATGACACAGGAGAACAGTATAATACTTCTTAAAATAAAACAGAAGATACTGTCTTTTTCTCAACATAAATGATTGAACTTGGGAACAATAGAGTGACTTAGGCCTCACACTGATGAAAAAAATCAGATTCTTGACTCATGGATACAGCAATTTAAAAAATGGTGCAAAAATTTGCTCTATAGTTTGCAGGGATGTACGCAATTTGGGAATTCAGTAAAACAAAGTGAAGGAAATACACAACAGATTTCTATACATATACATTAATTTTTGTCTGAGTATCTGTCTAGACACCTGTAGTTAACTACGCTCACAATGTGCATGCGTAAAGGATATGTTACACTAGACCATGAGATCATGCATTTATCCTCATTTGTGAAGGTGGATGCCTAGAACTCATGAATGGATAAAGATATTTTATAAAGTATTTAATCCTAATCAATATTTATTAAAGGAGACAAAGTAACAGTAGAGCAAACCTACAGTACTTTACTAAGAAAACCAGCGAGCTGGACTTCTTTTCACGCAATAATTAATGATGTTTTCTGCTTTATTTTAACCATGAAGTGGGTTTTTAAAAACTCTAATTATATTAATGTACTAAAAGAAATACAATTGTCTCTTAGTTTCATTAAGCATGACAGGTGACAGTTTCAAAAATAAATGCTGAAACTTGTGAAAATTGCAAGTTCAGGTTGAAGTGACGGTAATATGGTATCAATGGGATGGAATTGTGCTTCTCCCTGAATTAATCAATACTAAAATTTATTTTTTAATGTGTGAAGGATGTTTGCTTGCATTGATTTATGACTAGGCTCTTTCTACTTAAGTCTTTCTTGTCTTTGGATTTTAGTTTCGTTTTAAAATACTCTGTCTGTTTATAAATCCACAGCCAATCTCATAAAATACTGCTGTTGGGAAAGAATCAGTTTTCTGCATACGATGTGCAGTTTATGATATTGATCATATAACTAAGTCAATTAAAGGGGACATGGCTTTGGAAAGGTTGTACTGTTGTCACCCGGGGTATACTCTGTTCAAAATCAGAAGATTTTACATTTGTTCAGTTTATCATATCTCACTTATCTTTGCAAACCACAGGTTACACCTGCAATCCCCTAGCATAACCTAGATATTTAATTTCCAGTTGTGAATACATATGCTACTGAACCAAGCCAGCATTATAGTTATCTTAGCAGAGTCTGTATCATAGGTCACAGATCTGAAGCTCTTGAGCTGGAACTGAGAAGATCCTGCCATAAAATATTTTCATTACAACTTTATGGTTCAAAACACAAACATACACGCTCCATGCTACTGTGCATAGATGGGGTTTGCTTATGTTGTGCTTTGTGATAGCCCATGTAGTAGAATTTTAATACTCTGGGATAAGTGAGCAGTTAAAAACTTCATTTTCCAGTGCAGTTAATGAGCAGTGGTAAGGTGTGTATACAATGGACTTTTATGGACAGCTATCAGAAAGAATGCTTAAAGCACCTGAAAAGAATAGAATGACATTTTTGGACTATTTTCTTTAAGTGTGGATAAATAATGTACAGGTGATAATTGGTACATAAATGTAAATTTCAAAAATTACAAGAATGAAACCATTTAAGCAATCTCTTTCACAGTACTTTAAAGTCAATACATGAAGTATTTCTAGAGCAAACCATTAGTTCTGTGTTGGGATACAAGGGCCTTTCCAAGTAAAAGTATAGTTAGTACCAAGTATCAGACAGAAATCTACCCCTGTCAACAGGTCTAAGCTTGTCTTTGATGTGGTTTGCAGCAAGACATAATGTAAACATTTTCATGTTGAATGTAAATGACTGTGAACCTGTTGGTAGCTTTCTCTGCAAACATCACATATTTCTACTCTCTGCAGCCTGTGTAAGGTGTAAGTTATGGACTTGGAACTTATATTGCTCTAGACATCTCCTGTACATCTGCCTCATTTTTCCCATAACCTGCCAAAATTCACATATAAGTGGGTGGTATCTCTTAAACTTATTAATCCAGTTTGATTAAGAGACAATGTTCATAGTGGAGGAGTATATGGGACAATTTATGGTTTTTGAGAGTGATTAAATGCTGAAATGGAGCTGAGGCATTTGATAATTACAAGAGCTATTTATTTCTGGAATATTCTAGCCACAAAGCTACTTTTCCATCAGCCAGTAACAGAAGTGCATTTAACAAACATTAAAAAGACAGATTTTTCAGGGTAAAGGAAGGTTTGAAAGCATTTGAGAACCCCTGGTCATGTCCCATGAAGAGCAGGCATTGGTAAAATTTGTATAGAATTCAGGAGTATGTTCCTCTCCCTAAGAGCAAGGCTAAGGACAAATAATTGACTGAGGGAGTTACCTGCGTAGAAACTGAGGGCTGAGACCGAGGTGTGACCATACATGATTTGAGTTAGGATTTATGACTCATTTTCGTATTGCCACTGTAAAAGGGTAACAATTATCATCTGCCAGATTGGCCTGTTAGCACATGTTGGAAACAAGTCCAGAGTGGCAGATGTTCTCCATTCTGATGGGAACAAGCCTGTTTCTTTTATTTCCCAAAAAGTATAGACGAAGTAAGGATTGACACTTTAAGAAGAGGCCGCTATAGAATTAGAAGGGAGGTTCTAGTGGAAAACTCTCCTAAGAGCTTGGATACGAAGCTGAAGTTGAGTTTGGGGGATTTTTTTTTCATTAGTTAATGTTGTAAGTCATAAGTAAAAGGCCAGTGCAAGGATACTACTTCATATTTATTTAGACAGTGAATACCAAGAAACTCAAAACATTCCCATACAGTATTCTGCTATATACAAAACAGCCATATTTGGTTAATGTGGGGTTTTTTACAAAGACATTACTGGTGCTCAGGTTAAAAGGAGGTGATGTCTTTTGCAGCTGAACTACTAAACCCAAGAACATTAGTCTATGATCTGGTAATTTCCAGAACTGGGGAAACTAATCTGAACTTGCCTAGAGACATTTCTGATCATCATTCTCCTTCCTCTTCCTCTGAGTTCATATGCATCAGTCTAAAGCTATAAAAATTCAACCTTCATAATTTACTGGAAATGAAGAAGTAAAGTGGGAGGTGCTGAAGATTTGGGCAGGCAGGTTTCAAGAGTCTGTCCAAACAGGAAGCAGGTAACTTTGCTTCCACTGGCAAACTGGCGCTTCCTTGAGTGTTAGTCTGAAAAGAAATATAAAATGTTTGTCCTTTTCACTGACCATTATGGAAAAAAAGAATAGAAGGCCTCATTTACCCTAACAGTTTTCTGTCTTCAGCTTTCTGATGTTCTCATTTCATGTCCATGAATGATTGGCAGAGATAACAGGGAGGAAATCTGAACTGGTGAACATACTTAATAGTGTTTTTTAAGCAACGTCCAGGCAAGGGCAGGAGGTGGACTACAACTGCACAGTAAAATAAATGAATACTTGGATTTACCGCTGCTAGTTGTCTGATTTCAGTGTCTAGTTTCTTCTCCCTACTTAATTTCAGAAGGAGGAGAGAGTGAGACAGGAAGACCAGGGAGCACAGCATTCCAGAGGGGCACTGATTTTCACTCCTCTTTGCTCATAGATGCTCTATAATTCCCATTACTCACATGGTCTGATGTGGTGAGAGGGCAGATCTGAGGAACTAGCATGTTGAATCACTCTGGAGATTCTCCTAGAGCAGCCTGTCTCAGAGAGCAGGCAACACCAGGTATTTCAGAGAAAGCTGCAAGAAATCCATAATAAAAGTGTGGGATAATTCATTCACATCTACATGTAATGAGATATTATACTAATTTGCAAAGAGCTGCTTTTCTTTACCTTAAACATCTGACTTGGTCCATACAAGAGAGCATCCCTATACATAAATGGTTTATACAGTGCAATCATTACATTCTGTTCTGCACGAAGAAATGTATAAAATTTCACTCTAATATGATGATGGATTCCATTTTTGTTCTCTAAAAGTCACTCAAACCTGAAAGTGAACATGGTCTCAGTGCATATAAATTCTGGGTCCCAGCTGCAGTTCTTTAAACATGGTTTCTTCTGCCTTTCTTTTTCCTTTTTTTTTTTTCTAACACAGGAAACCTCAACTATTCTAAAATCTACCACAAGCTCTCACTGCATCTATAAGTAAAACATTTAATCTTTGCATGTTTCCTTTTAATTACCTATGAAATAAGAATGGCAGTATTAGCTTCCCAGGAAGATTATATTCACCTGGGATGCCAGGTACCTGGGATGCCAGGTACCAGTGAATTCCAAATAGTTATTATTTGTTAAAACTCAACACAAGAATTTGCAAAATCAGTGAACACACCTGTAAATAATCTTCACCAGAACCATGTCGGGGTCTCCATTAGGAGGCACCATTACCAGATTTTTAGTCTTGCCTGTCAGCATTCAAGTTTGTCCATTCTCACCTGTGGTATTATTGACAGAGAAGGCTTTACCCACTTTCGCTTTCCTCAGGCAGTCAGAAAGGATGTGATGACAAAATCAGAGCTACCACCAAAGATAGCAGAGTAGTTATCTCTGAAAGCATACTAGGCCACGGTTTCAGAACAATCCCACAACACGATTTAGAAGTTGACTGGCTTCTTGTTAAAGACATAACAAATCAGCTTGTTCATTCTTGGGATGATAATGCCATTTCAGTGAAGTACAACTGACTTCCTTTTATATTTTCTGTGTGCAGCAAAAAACTCCATAACAATGCTGTTGAACCTTCTGAAATGAATACCTCTTGAAGCAATAAATCTGTTAAAGAAAAAAATGGTTTCTGGGCACCTGGGCTATGTGTTTAAGGATTTGAACTTTCTTAATGCCTAAAATCTGGTGAAAAAAGTCCAGAAAGGACACCCAATTAGAAGGATATTGACTCATCCTGACAAAGAGGTGGGGGGAGGGAGAAAGGGAGGAAGGAAGGAAGAGATCAAGGCTCACAGCAAAAGGCCTATTCATTTATAACAGCTTGGCTGTGGAACCTTTCCAGCATGCTTAAAAATACTTTATCCATTAGTTGGGAGCTCTTTTCTAAATGACAACTTGCTGCCCACATCTGACCACAACCAGCTCCCTTTTCACACTGAACGTGGTAAGGTTCACGTTGTCAAAAGCAGCTTGCCACCTCTTCTGGACGTTGTAAGGAGGTGAGGCAGAGTAAAGCAAAGGTGCCCTGTGAGAAACAAAAATCCCTGACCTCCAGCATATAGCAAGGGGAAGAACAATGCCATTCAGTTCCTCCCAAACTATTTTAAAAAAAGAGAACAAGCGAATACAGCATTTAACTAGAGTTCTCCTTACATGAAAAATAGGAAGAGCATTTTAGGTCAATGAAGTTATTAAAAATAAGATAATTTAATGCCTCAGTATATGAGCTCAACAATACTTAATTGCTATTTTATATGAGGTTCTTTATGCTAAGTTCTGATCACACACCTGAATAAAATCATCAAACATATTTCACCAATGTTCCTACATATTAGCCAAGAGATATACATTTTTAATTACAAATACTAAATACTTGTTGAACAGCAGGATTTTTTAAATCAAATTATCCTCTCCTAGGAACACTTCCTCCTCAGTTATAAAGTGGTATAGCTGGAACTATTAATATTTTATGCTGGGGATTGTGGATACAACTTCATACAAAAGCTTTTCTTTATCTGAAATGTGACTGTTGCTGTAAAATTGTCATTTGTATCTTTTCTCAGTATTTTGTTGCATGTGCTTTCAGAGTGTAGTTTGAGGAAAATGAATGTCTGGTTTAATGTATGTTTATTTCTCTTGACACACACGTTGCATTCTTATGTTAGTTTGCCTTGAGACTCTGGAGAAGATTCTGGGAGAATACTGTGCAGTTGATCTTCTCATCAAAGTATCAGCTTTTCTAAACGTGTCATTCAGCTACAGCAGAAAGTACTCTATATTACAATATATGCTATCTGATTCACCTTCTTACGAGGATCATCTTTGTAACCTTCTCTCATGTGGATATTCTTAATAACACCAGCTTTATGTAAATGCAAAAAGACTACATCTGTATCTACAGCATCTGTTAAAAGTAAAAACGCAGGGAAAAAAATACTTAGGTTCTTATAACAAAGTATTCAATAATATATATTTGGGGTTTAGATTTTAGATATAGAACAACAAGGTTTTTGAGAATTCCTTGCTTTCTCTTCTTTGTTTAGTTGATTACTTTCAAGCTAGCATGCAGAAGCAGTGGTGAAAGTTGGCATTGTAAATAAATATTCATATGTGTCCAGATAGTTACTCCTGAACATGGCTGTATTGTAAAGGGCTAGATGAGTGTACAATAGCTGTTGTTTTAGTTTCCTGAGACAAGATAGCTCTTAACCTAGGTTTGCAGGTACCTTGAAATATTTATGAGCAATACAATATGGATGCTAAAATATATCTCTTTTAATGAATACTGGCATGTTATAACCCAGCTCTGTAGAAGGCCTAAGAAAACTGGCAGGGCAAGAGCAAACATTTGCTTACATCTCACCAACAACAAAATATCATTTTACTTTGGCTGGCCTTTAAATGGATGTCAGTTTACATAATACAGTAAACCACAAGCCAAATAGAGAGAGAGAGACCACAGGTCACACTATCCAAAATGAAGAAACAAAGTCTGGTTATAGAAGTCCTATTTATGCTTTATGTGCAATGCTGGGCTTGTAAATGTTTCTAATTTAATGGGACAGTGTATCCAAACTTTAATAGCTCATTTCATTTTCTAGACTACATCAAAGAGCAAGATGACCTCTCTGCAATAGCAGGAATGAAAAGACTTCCTGAATTCTGAGCCCAGCCGCAAGGCAGTTTCAGAAGCCTTCCTGTCATTGCCTGTCTCCTGTCTTCTGATGAGTTGCCTGGTTGGGGGCTTTTTTTAAGAGCAACAATTACCTACTGCATAAGAATGCTCTGAAGATTAATTCCTTTGCATGCCATGTGAAATATGAAAAGTGCAAGGAAACAGATTTCAGTTGTGGAAGTTAGGGTGCTGCTATCAAGCTGTGCAGGAGAAACTACCTGGTGGTGTCTGTTGACTTTAAGCTTCTTGCTCTGTCACTGCTCAGAAAACACATCAGGGCAGAAGGAAGGGGTCTCAGGCACAACATCTTCTTTCCAATCCACAGTGGGAAATGCCCTGTGGCCCTCAGCCAGAGGGCACTTGTGCAGACTGCTTCCTTGTCCTTATGGCAGATGAGGTGTTGAGCCTTGCATAAAGTTCTCCTCATTCCCGCCTGGGCTTCTCTGCCAAAAGTACTTTTAGCTGAAGTTGGATCTTAATATATATGCGCAGATGTTAATCACACAAATTGGAACCTCAAGCAAAACAGAAGATGATCAGCCTGTGCGTATAGGTGTAGCTCATATATCATGTTCCACTGTATTATTGAATTCTAATTTGTGGGGCTAGTGGACTCCTTAAAACACAGAAACACTTAGAAATCCCTGCCTCATCAAACATAAGCAGACTTAAGCCAAATCTTAGTACCTGTCAAGGTTTGACCCTGGCCAAATGCCAGGGACCTACGACGTCTGCTCTCTATGCTCTCTCCTGCTGCAGCTATGCAGAGGAGAGGAATAAAGCTAACACAAACACACTGGACTCGTGAGTTGAGATAATGCAGTGGTGGGGAGGGGATACACGAGAACATGGGAAAACAGGAGGGAAACATAAGTTGCAAAGTGATTTATTAACCTAACAGAGTAGAAGGATAAATGAGAGGTAAAAATAAGCTCTTAAGACACCATTTCTTCACTCACCCCCCTTCCCTCTTAAGACACTGTTCCTCAGTTCACCCCCTCCCCTCCTTCAAACAACCAGCAGCTCCGGGTGGGGGGCAGGGTATGGGGTTTTTCCTTAGTCAGTCCATCACCACAATTCTTCTGCTACAAACACTGTTTCTCTACTCACCCCTCTCCCTCTTAAGACACCATTTCCCAGCTCACCCCCCTCCGTCTTTCACACAAACCAACAGCTCCGGGGTGGGGGCAGGGTATGGGGGTTTCCCTTTGGTCAGGGTCAGTCCACCAGGGAGAAGAGTCCTCTACTCAGCCATGGGGTCCCTCCCACGAGAGACAGTCCTCTGAGAACTTCTTTGACGTGGGTCCAATCTCATGAGCAGCAGCCCGGCCGAAATCTGCTGCAAACACGAGTCCTTGTCCATGGGGTGCAGGCTCCCGAGCCGAGGCCAGGCTGTTTCCATCCCGGGGCCAAGGCCTTTCTCTCTCGTCCACAGCCTTTGCAACTCTCAGTCTCTGCTGGGACTCCCACTGGATCACAGCTTCCTCCAGGCATCCACCTGCTCCTCTGGCGTGGGCACCTCCCCACGGGCTGTGGGTGGATCTCTGCACCCCCCTGGACTCCATGGGCTGCAGGGGGACCACCTGCTCCCCCATGGTCTTCACCACGGCCAGCAGAGTGTTTTCAGCTCTGGTGCCAGGAGCACCTCCTCCCCCACCTTCTCCACTGACCTTGGTGTCTCCATCTTGTTTTCCCTCACATATTTCTACCACCTCCTTTTCCTCCTTTGGCTAAAAAGAAGTGCATGCACCCGTTGTTTTGATTTCTTCTTGAACATGTTTTTACAGAAGCGTAACTAACATCTCTACTTGGCCCAGGTTTGGCCAGCAGCATGTCCATCATCTTCAGAGCCATCAGAGAGTGGCTCTGCTGGACAGGGTGAAAAACTTCCAGAACCTTCACACAGGACACACAGGAGCCATCTTTGTGCCCCTCCCTACCCACTAGCAAAAACTGGGCCAAGTAAAACCAACACAGTACCAAAAAGCTGATTATTAATAGCAATATTACAGTGAATACCTCAAAACCAAAATGCCGCTATTCTTTTTGTCAGTAACAATATTCTGTTCTCCATTTGTAGCATGAAACTTGAGGCATATCTGCATATCTTAATAAATTAAATAAGCTTTTCTAGAAATAAAACTATACCAAATACAACATAAGGCAGAATTATGCACTTATTAATCCTGTTTATAGGAATATATAAGGAAATCAATGTTTCCTTTAATGAAATATATAAAATAAGGAGACAAAATAATAGACCACTCATCTCTGTATCAGGTAAGACCAAGTTCAAAGTACCTCATTATCTTGTCTCTAACATTAGCCTGAATAAGATGCCTCTGCAAAAACAATTATATTTCATAGAATCATTGAATGTTAAGAGGTTGGAATGAACCTCAAAATCATCTAGTCCCAACCCCCACTGCTATGGGCAGGGATACCTCTCACTAGCCCAGGTTACTCAAGCCCTTATCCAACCTGGATTTGAACACTGCCAGGGTTGGGGCACACACAACCTCCCTGGGCAGCCTCTTCCAGTGTCTTGCCACCCTCACAGTAAAAAATTTCTTCCTAATATGCAACCTAAATTAGTGGACTGGGCAATCAGCAACCACATGAATTTCCACAAAGAAAAGCGCCAAATTCTGCACCTGGGATGGGGCAGCCCTGGATGTATGTCCAGACAGACTGGGGGATGAGATATTGGAAAGCAGCACTGCAGAAAGGGACCTGGGGGTCCTGGTGGATGGCAAATTGAACGTGAGTCAGCAGAGCCCTGGCAGCCAGGAGGACCAACCCTGCCCTGGGGGGCACCAGGCACAGCATCACCAGTCATGCAAGGGAGAGGATTGCCCCACTCTGCTCTGCACTGGGGCAGCCTCACCTTGAATATTCTAGGCACTTTGGGGTGCCACAATATAAGAAATATATAAATTTATTAGAGAGTCCAAAGGAGGGCAACCAAGAGGGTGAAGGGCCTTGAGGGGAAGCCGTGTGAGGAGCAGCTGACCAACAGCAGTTGGTCTGTTCAGCCTGGAGGAGACTGAGGGGAGACCTCATTGCAGTTACAACTTCCTCCTGAGGGGAAGAGGAGGGGCAGGCATTGATCTCTTCTCTGTGGTGCCCAGTGACAGGACCCAAGGGAATGGCCCAAAGTTGTGTTGGGGAGGTTTAAGTTGGATATTAGAAAAAGTTTCTTCACACAGAGGGTGGTTGTGCACTATCCTTGTTGTTGTTGCAGGCCTATCCTGCATCAAGCCTGATGGAGTTCAAGATGCATTTGGACAATACTCCCATGTACATGGTGTGACTCTTGGGGATGATCCTGTGCTGGGCTGGGATTTGGACTCAATGATCTTTTTGGGTATCTCCCAGCTCAGTTTATTCTGTGCTTCTGTGCTTGTGTGATTCATACCCATCATTCCTTGTCCTGTCACTAAAGTTCCTGATGAAGTGTCCCTCTCCAGCTTCCCTGTAGGCCCCCTTCAGATACTGGAAGGTTGCTATAAGATCTCCACACAACCTTTTCTCCAGGCTAAACAGGCCCAACTTCCTCACCCTGTCTTCATAGGGAAAGTGCTCCAGTCCTCTTGTCAGCCTCTTGGCCCTCCTCTGGACTTGCTCCAACAGTTCCATGTCCCTATGTTGGGAGCACCAGAACTGTAGGCAGTACTCCAGGTGGAGTCTCACAAGAGCAGAGAAGGGCAGGAGAATCACCTCTGATCTACTGGCCACACTGCTTTAAAAGCTGCCCAGTTTTTGGTTGGCTTTCTGCACTGCAGCTACACACTGCCAGCTCATATTGAGTTTTTCATCAACCATCACCCCTAAGTCTTCCTCAGCAGAGCTGTGGAGAAAGTTATCTATATTTCCTGAGTCTACTCTACCCAACCACACATATTTGCACTTCATTATTAGCCAAACTCAGTAATTGTCCTTATTCAGTAGCTTTTTTGGGTAGCTCATTCTTCCAAATCTTTTTCAAGCCTATATCAACTTTTAATACTACGAATGTCCTGTAATAACTTAATTACATGAAGAGGCTTTTTTATTGTTTTTTCAAACTTGCCTCATTCAAATTTCATCTGATATCTGCTTTTTCTCTCTAGAAAAGAAAGTACACAATCATCCCCTTTTTCACTCCTTCATAACCTTGATGATTCTGTAAACTGCTGTTACATTCATAATGTCTTTTCTCTAGCCTGAAGAGTCATAAGATGTTTAATTTACAATCATATTGAAACTGTTTCATACGTCTAATCATCCTTGTTTTCTTCTCAGTATCTTTCTGATTGGGGAGGGAGGAGAAAAAACTGAACGAGAAGTATATAAAGTGCTCAAGACAAGAGCATGCTGTGGAATTACAGAGAGGTGCAACAATATTTTCTGTTTTGAGATGACAATTTCATAGAGCTGTTTCTCTATAGTTATAGTAGAGGAACTCTTTATAACTTGAAGACAGCATTCTTGAGTGAAAGGTTGTGTATGTTAAGATAGGATTTAAATATGTAGTTAGAGCTGAAGTTATTTTCCCCCATTAACATCTCTTAACATTTATTTACATTTCATTTCAGTTGCTTTTTATTAACAATGATTATGTTCAACAACTCTTCTCAGCTGGTTCTCATCCTTCTTGTCCTGAATAAATTTGTAATACTAGCAAACTTTATTATCTCTCTTTCCACCTACCTTTCCATTTCACTTTCTGCTATGTTTAAGAGTGCAGATCTGGCATGCACTTTCCTAGTTCTAGTACCCTCCCTCAACTGAGAAAACAGACTGTACAAACTTACTTTGTCCTGAAATTTTCAACAATTATCCATCTATTCAAAGACCTTCCCTGTTACTCAGTGGCAGCATATCTGTTTTACAGGACATTCTAAAAAGGGAAAGGAACATTGGAAAAAGTCTTTTGGCATTGCAAAACAACTTTGGCAGCTGGATTGCTCTTGTCTGTGTGGTTGCTGACTCCTCCAGTGAACTGTATGCAAAATTTTAGATGTGACTTTGCTTTACAAAAGCAACACTAATTCCCCTCAAACATATCATATTTCTTCCATGTTCACTAATACTTCTATTCTGTTTGTAACTGTGCAGTTCAAATGGGAAACAACAGATTCATTGATTCAACTTGGAATTTTTTTTTTTTAACAGCAATATATATGTAAATTCCATTCATCAGGTAGCAATGCAGTTCAAAACAAAAGGTTGTACACTGTAGAAAAGAATCTGGCATCTTCATACCTAAATTTCTCTAAAGTTCTTGATTTCTGACATGCTAAGTTATCTTTTAATCTTAATTTTGTAATTTTGTTCCAGGAACTCTTTTGTGGGAACAGATGCTTTGATGTCAAAACCTGTTTTTCAAGGGCTTCAGACATGATACCATATCCACAGTTAACAGACACAAAAAGCTGTAGTTTGATCTTTATTTTCCTTATATTTTTTTCACATACCCTGACTACCTAATGTCTCTACAAACTCTTGTTTACTTCTTGCAAGCTTCTTGTTCTTTATATGTGAGAAAAAAAACCTTTTTATATCTTCTGCAAGTTTGTCTTTAATTCATGTTAACTCTGTCCTTTCCAGTTTCTTCCTTTTTAGAAGTTTCTTCATTCTGCTGTAATTCACTTTTTTAAAAAACAATGGATTTTTTTGTTTTGTTTTTCGGTCAGTGATTTTGAAATTAGGTACATTATGGCCACTCTGTTCATTCTAAGCTTTCTGTGTTGATTGCAAAAGAGGATTAAAAAATTAAAGCCTGCTATCATTCTGCTTGCAATAACATTTATATTAACACCTTTTATTTTTATATAAGGGGAAATTAAATGAACTCCTGATAATACCTATCCTGCATGGTCATATTAAGGAAATAGTGGGAATCATAGTACAAGCCTGTTAGGATAACATACTGGAATTTAAAATTGTTCTTGGTCATTCCAAAGATATAGAGACTTATAGTAGCCAAAAACTAGTATGACTCAGTGCCAGTGACCTTCACATCAGCTCCAGGCAGTGGCAGTGGGACAATAGCCCCTGCATATGCCTGGGCTGAGGACCATTGTCAGCATCAGTTTTCAACTCTCTGGCCCCGAGATGAACTGATGATTTCTTGCAGAGCACCCACTTGGATATTGCCTCACATGACAACACATTCAACTCTTTCCCAGAACTCCACTTGTTTTTTGCACCTTCCTCTGATCCACATTGTCTTGCCATGCTGTACTGGGGCAGTCAGGTCACTGTGATGGTGAAGAGCAGTGGCAGGTGGAGGCCCTGTACAGAGCTGCTTGCTGAGATGGTGAGTTGCACATGGTGCAGAAGATATGGCTACTAAAGAGAAGTAAAGGACAGGGTGTTAGGGCTGAAACTGTTGTATTGGGCCTTTCATAAGCACAGCCAACCTGCAGTCCAGATGTCAAGATGGTCCTCCAACCTAGAAGAGTCTGTATGTGGCCTCTGACCCCCACAGATGGGGCAATGAATGACCCTAACTGATTAGACTGTGTGAAAAAGCCCAAAATATGAAACCAAATACAGCAGGCAGCACTGACTTTAAAGAGAAAATTTGGCAAAACTAATGTTACATGGGTCAGAGACGGCCATTGACTTTTATTCAGAAAAGTAGAATAAAACTAAGAGGTGGTACAGTACGTTTAGTACATAACGGTGCTATTTTTTACTCATCAGGAAGACGGAATTTGGACACAGACATTTGGCTGATGTGATAACATTCAATGCTCACTGCTAGAGTGTCATTCCATATTGAGCAGGGAGGACTGCCAAAGAGAAGTTTAGAATTTAGTCAGTCATGGAGTACGTTTAACATTTGGCTTACAATTTGAAGAATCCCAGCCAGGTCTGCCACACTGGGCTCTCCATGACTCATCCTTGTGGCTGTTACCTGCACCATTTGTAGTCTCAATCAGCTGTAAATGCTTCTTCAGTAAGATTATAAAATAATTGCAAATAGCTCAGATTAGGAGGTGTAAATGTCACTTAAAGCTCATTTCTGTTTCATGTTCTATCCAGCATTCTCTGTAGGCAGCAGATGAGGATCTACAGAAAAACAGGATCCTAGAAACAAACAATAATAACAAGACCTAATCAGAGTGTAATAATCTTTTGAATTGCACTTATGTTAGAAGGTAATCACTGATATTCACACGACACTGAATAAGTAGCATTTCATATGGACTTCATAGTTGCAGAAAGAAAATAAAGAATATGATTTCCTAAAGAGCATCAGTAGCAAAATATGAAGAAAACACATCTCTGAAGTTTTAACACTGGCTTTCGGGAGAGCTGTATTTTCTCAGTAATTGCATAAGATCCTGTACATGCTTAAGCAAATTTTGCATCAGTTCTTTACAAACCCTGTGCTTGAACACATTTTTCATTTGCAATAGTGCAGCAATGGGGTGTCCACTGGGTCAACAGTATAGAGGCAAGCCTAGGTGAAAACAGGAACCTAGGTAACTTAGCTGGTGGAAACTTCTCTTAGAGAGTATAAGCACCACCCTGATTAGATGGCAGATGAGGGATTGTTATGATAGGTTTCATGACAAAGGGTCCTGAGGGACCCCACCAATGTAAGGAGTTGCCACCCCATGTCTCTTGTTCCAGTGGCAGCAGGGTTTGCCATACACGGGAGAGCTGCTACTGCCACAGCCTCTGTATGTGAGTGTGTGAGTTGGGAGGGCTTCCAGCAACAGACATGCAGTTACACACCCGGGTCTGGGGCTATTACAATATAGTCCAACAGTGTCTCACCTCTTGTGTTTTTAAAGTACAGTAATAATTACTTCAGCAGTGAGTGCAAAAATAAACCTCCTGTTTATGTGAGGTACTTGATGAAAGTGCATTGTTGAGAAAGAATTACTCTTTTATTTATTTATCAAATGCAAGAAAGATGTCACTATTGAGATTTCTTCACAAAATTGAGATGCATGAATAAAGTTAGACATTAATAGCAGAAAATTCAATACTAATTCCAGATGTAGAAGACCAGCATTTTTCACAATATAAATACAGAAAGAATATAAGATTTCAAACCTCTGCTTTATTTTTATATGCATACAGTGAAACAATGTATATACATTACACAGATGCATGGGCATAATGGACGAGTCCTAGGCACTTCAAAACTTTTGATCAAAAAGCTTAAAAACCAAAATGTGTCTGCAGCATCATACTGAATGTATACATTTTGTGCAGGTTTATTTCTTTTTTTTTTTTTTGGTACAAATTTGTTTCTTTTTTAAAATAAGATTAAAAAATTGTGCTTTGGGGTCTACAGTGTAGCAATTAAATAAAGTATCCAGTATATTGTTTATTTATTTACCATATTCCATCACATAATCTTTGCATTCATAAATACGGCAATCAAGGACTGTGGACTTTAAATCAACCATATAGCAGAATGTGAAAAGTAGCATTTTAGTGGTTCATGATAACAGCCATAGTGTGATATGAGATTCTTTATATACACAAATATGATCTTTAAAATGGCCTCTATCAGCTTAAAAATGGACAATATCATGGAACTTGTTAAAACCAAGGTGAACTGTGGCACCATATCCAAATGCAGAAAAAGACAATCACATTTTTCGACATTTCTACTGCTGATGGCATTGAAGTGTCAGCAAAGCTCAAAGCAAAAGTACACAATAAATTTGATATTATACCACATGTTTGATTAAGCCCAAGGGTGAAATTGTAACCTGCAATTTTATTCTGAGTCAGTAGATTTCTGACACATTTTGATTTTTAACAAAGGGAAGCTCAGTCTAAAGACTTCACAGAATTCAGCAGGACTGTCATTGTTTTATTCAGACTCTGCTAAAAACTGGTCTTTACAAGCCTGGTGGACACAAGTACATTGATAAATTTTATTATTGTAAAAACTGTTTCCAAGGAATTCTTTCCAATAGGAAGGCTATGACTATTCTCAAAAGACAGGCTATTAATTAATGGCACATGTGTGATATACGCTTACGGCAACAGTATTTTCTGATGAAAATTAGACTGTTTTCTATTTCAGATTTTTAATATAAAAATATTTTAAAAAGGGTTTTCTACATGTACCTGAAGTTGTTCACATTTAAAATATAGGAATGTTGATGAATGAAAACATCAAGGAGTTTCTAAACTTGCTTGTTTATTTTTAAAAATACATTTATTCTCTTTATATAAATTGTAGGATAATTCAAATAAGATTTAAAAATTCCAACTCTGCCTCATAAGGAAGACACAGGGAAATTGTATCAGTTATTGTGACAGTTCTTGAAGAAGAAAGACTTGACTATGGATAAAAGAAATACAAATGATGAAATCCACTCTGCTTTATGACCATGGAGCATGGTAATTAACTCACACATATTCAAACACTTTTTAAGAAATACCCTATTCAAAAGCCATGTGTTGTTTTTGTTGTTTCCTAATTTTTATCACATTGCTGGATGGCTCAGAAGTGATGCTGTCAAAGTGACAGTCAAGGACTGAAGTAATTGGAACTGCTGGGTGAAAAGACAAGCTCCATACAGGAATTTCCTGCCACTCCAGTGACTGTGACAGAAAAGCTCTGAAAGTGCCAGTAGAGATTTAGAATGATGAATAGCTGCTACGGTTAGTGAGAAATCTTGGAAGTTCAGTTTTGTTTTATTTGCTGAAATATTACCAAAGAAGGCTTGAAGCCTGTGACTTGTAAAATGTGACTCCAGAATGACCTCTGACAGTTGGGGTTCCTGTGGATGTTATGCTTCTATTTATCTGTGGGTATTGTCAGGTCCTTTGTCTCGTTTCTCAAAATAAAAGCACAACCTTTGTTCCACTGTTTGTCATTATTTATACACTACAAGGTCACTTCCTTTATTTTCAGACCTCCTAATTTTCCTGATGGTATTTTTTCGGGCTGTCTTTTCCACCATTTGTAATAATTATCCCTGTATGCCATTCTCCAGTCTTCAGAGATAAACTAACAAGGCTATGTCCACTTAATGGACTTCAAAGTAAATTGTTGCAATATTGAAGGTGATTACCCTGCTGCTCTGTAGAATCTGTAACCCTGTGACTGGCGCATGGGCTCCTGCTACCTTAAAGCTCCTGAAGAAACAGGCTTGTGAGAATGGCATCCACTAAAAGCAGGGAAATGACACCAAGTAGGAAATGCATAATGATATCTATCAGCATTCCCAGGCAAGGGATCTGTCTGTCTCCTGGCTGGACACTGATTGCCTCTTTTTCCCTCCTGAGGTTCTCAGATGTGAACTCCCTTCCGGTTTTAGGTGCTTAACACAGGTTAATGCTCATGACCGAAGCAAAGAGCCAGGAGTAGTAAGTTAGCGAGTATAAATAATACAGCAAACCCAACTAGAGTATTCAGCTACACATTCAAACCCGCATTCAAACCCACATTCAAATCCTATCCCTGAGGTAGGAACTCTTCAGTCTCTCAGGTCTTTGGAGAGCATTCCCCATGATACAGTTAGAGCAACTGAGAACTAAAACAAGCTCTTTGTAAGTCTTTTTCATGTAAGGAATTATATGGTAAGTACAATTCGAGGTTATCAACACAATTAGATGTAAGAAACAAAAAAGATTTGTGAAATATTCTGGTGTTTAACCATTTTTTGGTTGTGATATACAGAAATGTATGTCAAGTACGTTAAAGACAGCACGTTGAACGCATACAAAAGCAGTGGAGTGATAACTTTGAAGGTCTACCAGAAAACTATTAGTCATCTACAAGTTATTTGAAGTGAATAGGCCTTGGCATGATATCACCCAAGTGCATCTAATTGCAGAAACAGGGCCTGAAGACTTACCCAAAGAACATCTTCCCAAAGCACTAAAACTTAAGACTGGTGAAAAATACACTGGTACTGAAAAAGGGTCTGCTAGGCACTCTTGAGACATAAAGCCAGTACCCAAAATAAGCACTGAAACAACTTTATTTTGTATTTGATTTTTCAAAAATGCTACAAGGCATCACAGGAAGCAGACAAAATGAAAGCAGTAATCTTCAAATCCTAACACCACATCCTTTTGCTTCCTAGCATAAATATAAAAATGCAAGCTAAAAGAAGATAACTTCTTGCTGAATGAAACCACTTTCACAGTGACCAGATCTTAACTACTTTCTTCTCTTCTGCCACAGTCTCTTTAAAAAACACAAATACACTAATCTGAGAGATTGAGAAAGAAGGATTGCAGCAAACGTAATACAAAAAGAAAGAAATATATTACATGGGAAATGTAAAATTATTGATATAGTTGCACATAAAAATATTCTGTAACTTCTTTCTAGAAATTACTGTAGATGAACACTTCCAAAGGGAAAAATTCTCTTCAAAGTTATAAATGCAAACATTTACAGTTGATAAAATTAATTGTCAAATATGTAGGCTCTTTCTGTTTCAATTGCAAAATTCAGAATCCTGCAAAAATATAAATTTTTCCCAAAGTTGTAATGAAATTAATTTGCAGGCCTCTAAAACATTTTTCTTCTAGTTTCTGTTATTTCTGTTGTTCTGTTCATATACCACTCTTTTTCCTATACAACTTTCCTTTTCCAATCCTATTTGGCTGTATTTGGCTGTATTCCTCTTTCATTATAACAATAAATTTCTAAAGGATTATGGTAAGTCTCTAAAATTATCTATCCAATATATCAGGAACAAAAAAAATTATGAAATTGTTATCCATTTTTATTTACTAGTTGACTGAAAAAAAGAAATCCTTTCTAAATTTAGAACACAATATATATGCAGAAGATGTGAGTTGAAGAGTCATCATGGCAGTATTTTCAGGACACTTTCATTGGCAGCACTGGCAGTGCTCAGCTACTTACCTTACTGAAACACCAGAAAAAGAGATGAGAACAGAAATGATATAAATACAAGACTGATGCTACTCTTCAAAGTACTAGTCATGTTCAGAGAATAACCTCCCAGCTTTACCTTTGAGACCCATGTCCTCATTTGCCAATGTTTCCAAACTGACTGTGCTGTTTCCTTCTTAGTGTGTTGAAATCATACAGAGCAATCTCTTGCCAGCCTTGGAAAAGATACCGGTAAGAGGAAGATATTTGGAGCTAAGTTGATATTTTCATTTGGTTGACATGTATGTGCATATTGTGATATGTCACTTTGCCTTTGCCTAATCTGACAGATTGATGAAGACTGAAAAAAAAACACCATGGTCACCTTAATCATTCTTTCTGCTCTTAGCCTTCTGGAGCTGCTTTTTTGAGAGAAAGAGTCACAAAATATTGTGGTACTCTTATAAAGGTAAGGTGTTCCTTGTCCAGTGGAAGAACAATAGACTGTTTTCCATTACATTCATATAATGTCTGTAAGTTATTAAAAATTCTCTAAGGCATGCATGTCCCAGGAGAAGTGCCAATTGAAGGGAATATCATTTATATTGTGCCTATTTAAAATATGTTCAAAGAACATTAAATTTGAATAGCCAGTGTTTCCAACAGGATTACCTGTTAGGGACTGCCAGATGAAAGTTTATCTACCCAAATTTTATATACATCTGTATCATAGAATCATATAATATGCTGAGTTGAAAGGGACCCATCAGGATAATGGAGTCTAACTCCTGGCCCTGTGGAGGACACCCCAAAAGTCACACCATGTGCCTGAGAATATTGTCCAAATGCTTTGTGAACTCTGTCAGGCTTGGTGCTGTGACCACTTCCCTGGGGAGGCTGTTCCAGTGCTCAAACACCCTCTGTGTGAAATATGTTTTCCTTATATCCAACCTAAACCTCCCCTGACACAACTCCAGGCCATTCCCCTCGGTCCTGTCACCGGTCACCACAGACAAGAGATCAGTGTCTGCCCCACCTCTTCTGCTCATGAGGAAGTTGTAACTGCAATGAGGTCTCCTCTCAGTCTCCTCTCCTCCAGGCTGAACAGACCAAGTGATGTCAGCAACTCCTCATATGACCTCACTTCCAAATTTTTCACCATCTTTGTTGCCCTCCTTTGGACGTTCTCGAGTAACTTTATAGATTTCTTACATTGTGATGCCCAAAACTGCCCAGAATTTTCAAGGTGAGGCCACCGCAGTGCAGGGCAGAGTGGGACAATCCCCTCCCTTGCCTGGCTGGTGATGCTGTGCCTGGTGCCCCCCAGGAGAGGGTTGGCCCTCTTGGCTTCCATGGCTCTGCTGACTCGTGTTCAACTTGCCATCCACCAGGACCCCCAGGTCCCTTTCTGCAGTGCTGCTTTCCAATATCTCATTCCTCTGTCTGTACAGCCAGGGCTGCCACATCCCAGGTGCAGAATCTGGTACTTGTCTTTGTTAAAATTCATATGATCAGTGATTGCCCAGCTCCCTAATTTATCAAGGCCTCTCTGCAGGACCTCTCAGCTCCTGAGGGAGTCCACAGCTCCTCCCAACTTAGTTTTGTTCCTATAGTGTCATTGACTCCTCAATCATGCATTGTTTTCCACTTCACAGAACATCATTTGGACCTCATATGGAGTTTTTAAACCACCAAAAAAAAGCATTAGTCTTTAAACAGGTATAAATGCTCCTTACCAGTTGCAAGGCAAGCTGTGGAACAAGAATGAAATGCAGGTCAGTTCTCATCCATTCACGAGGAAGAGGTTGATCTGCTGTCTGCAGCCTCTATTAGCTAATAAAGCCAACCACTTTGAATTGGCACATTCATTCTGAAGTGCATTGTGCTTGCATTTAAGTCATGGGTCTTTAATATTAGAAATAAGTATTTTGCTTTTTCTGCTAGATCCCAATTAGATGGATACTAGCTGTCTCAGATTCCTGCAGTTTTACCAAAGTGAAAAGTTTATTTCAGGTTTATCTCATCCACGTCTTGGTGATTTTACCTAGAGTATGATTAAATGTGACAGGGATATCATTGGCAGGATCAGCATATGAAAACTGTCAGCTCAATGCCACATACTCAGATGTGCTTACTCCTGCCGTTTCTTGTCCTCTTTGACTGCCAGGACTTTGGACCTTTCAGAAACCTTATCCTAGTTTTAAAAGAAAGCTTGAGCTCTCAATGTTCTTTAATTGCTTTTCAATTCTCCAAAGAATTTTCTGTTTGGTTGGTTTTCTCCACTTTCTCTGAGAAGGGGAAACTCACATCCAGTAATGACCATCCTTTGTGGATTGGTACAGTCAGAGGGACACAAACTTCAGCAGAGGATACACACAAATTTTACAGAAGTTACTAAATTATTTTATGATTTTTTTCTCCAAATAATCCATGTGCTGAGAATAGTCTCAAAGCCAAAAGGGGAATAGGGAATAGTTAGAGAGACACAGCTGTCATTGATTTGGTGGTTTTAATGAGTGTATATCATCAAATATCATTATCACTTAATAACTTGATACATGACAAGCCGGTGACCATAGCTACACCTGTGTCATTTCTGAAAGCAGGTAGTCTTAGCAGATGCCATAGATATTTATGTTGATGTATAGATCACACAGCTGAAAACAGAGAAAAGCCTTTAAAATGTTCTACTATACATTTTTGCTAGTTAAAATGAAGGGAAATTAAATATTCATACAATATGAAGCTTCCTAGGCTGGAAATAGGGTTTCTCTTGCCAAAGGAAGCAAACACCTTCTGTGAATATTGTGCTTGCCAGAAATATGGAATAAGCATTACCTGACTTCTTAAATTCCCCCTTTTATTTGATTTCTTACCAGACTGAAGTGAAATGTGAACTGTAGCTTTAAGGCCTCTCCCAGGCTTAATACTCTCCAGGTGTACTGGAAGCAGTTAATTGCTTCTGAAGGGGACTAAGAGAATATTGTTCCAAGAGCCTGTTATTTCTGAAAAGACACTAAGATCAGGGTTTGCTGCCTCAGTGAGTTCCTATGGTGAAAGTTATTCATATATAGGAGCTATCTGGCTTGAAAGAGAGAGCTTTTATGGAGAACCTCTTTGTGGAAGGATGAATGCACTGAAGATTCTCTACAGAAGGCTATTTGAATTAGATGCATCTTAAACAGTGTATGTTGAACTAAACCCCTCTGAATTTTATGGAAATGTGGGAAGCCAGGCTCACGATCCAGGCTTCCTTCTAACAGAGGAGGCTAAATTTGGGGTTTACATAAGGCTCCTCTCTAATTCCATTAACAGTGAACTTTCAAAAGTGGACTGAAATCTCTTGATGTAACTAACATTCTTTTGATAAAAATAAAACTTTCCACAATAGTAATTCTGCAGCTCCATGATGTTCTGACAGACTTTCTAATTTTCCAATGCTGTACAACTAAAAATGCATTTGTATTATTTATGGTCATTAATTATAATGGGAAATACATGAAAAAAAAAACCCAAACCCTTCATGATCACTTCCCTCCTTTCTAGCTTTCACATCATCACATCCTGATAACTAGCAACATATTGCAGCCGAGAGATACCACAATTACTTAGTTATTTCCCATGACTATGTGTTATAGTGGGGAGGGGTTGATATTAAAAAAAGCCCAAGCAAACAAACAAAACAAAAAAAAAACCAAAACACTTTGGCAAGTGCTTCTCTCCAGGGGTGCAGATTTTTGGTAAATTACATTAAATTATGAAACACATGTCATGTTGATTTGTAAAAAAGAGCTATTTTGTGATTGAGCCAATGTACTACAATATCTAAGGTGTAGGCTAAGTGCATGTTTTTTAATTTTCCATCGTGGTCCTGGATAAATCATCACATTTTTAAGTCTAATCTTACTCTTGGAAGAAACATATCTGTTGGGATTGAAATTTTCCAAAAAATTATTCTCTATGGGAAATTTTAGAACAGATGTTTCAGGCTTGGCAAAATTACAAGTAAAGAACACAGGCAGTTATTTTGGGAATCATGAATCAGTTTTAATGACTGATGAGCTCTCTCTGAGTGTAAACAGGTTGTACACAAATAGCTTTTTAAAAGTAACTGTCTTTGCCTAATTTTTTTACATCCCACATACTTATCCTTTTTCTGCTGTCTTCTCTGTTCTCATCTGCTTATTTATAATTTCAAGATCTCTGATACTTTCAGAAGACATGAAAATGTCATCCTCAAATCTGGCATGAATCAAGTACTGTAGTATTTGTGTAATTTTCTTCTTATTTAAACTTCCTAAAGACCTTTTCCAGGCAGGAGGTGAAAAATTTCAATGAGACACCATCTCCATATCTAGCTACACTTCAACTCAATTTCTTCACACTTTTTCTCGTGCTAAACTTAAGTATAATATAATATAGATGTGTGACTGGGTTATTATGTATATGGCCTTTCTACACCTTTCCTTTGCACAGCTTTTGACATTACTTGAATTTCTGTCAAGTTAGAAATCTGTTCATAATTCCAAGAAGGTATACAAAATCTCTTGTTTTTTCTGGCTCTCTTTCTCAGGGATTATTCATTGTTTCCAGGTGATTGGTGGCTGAGATATTTCTAAATCCAGGCTTCTCATAAGCATGACTAGAGTGTCATTAAATATTTTTTTAATGTGCCTAAATTGCTGGCTATAAACCCCAACCATCTGGCATTGCTATGTCCTAGTGGTTTGTAAGACAGTAAAACAATACGTCCAACCCATTTTTTTCCTAGAACAACTGTAATAATCCAACAGAAACTCAAAATTTTTTTTTTTCCAGAGAAGTAGTGTTTCAATGCTACTTAGTATAATTTTAAATTTATTATTATCATGCAGTATAAATATAGCTGCAGCTTGGAAGGCCTCCATATCAAGATTTCAGACACACCCTGTAGTATCAGTAGTTCAATAAGACGCCGCCTACTCTCAAATGATGTCGAAGTCAAGAATCTGGAACACTTTGGATTTCCATGAAGTTCCTAAAAGGACTTGTTCTTTGTTTATTTTGTTTTACAACTAGTAAAACGCAAATAGGTTCAAGAAGCAGATGGAGTGTGCTTGGCAAGGAATGTGTAAATAGATAGCTGGGACGCCGCGGCAAAGAAGCCATGACACCATACATGTAGTACCTAAGAGCATTAAATGTGGGGAGAAGGCCCACAACCCCCTTCCCCCCTTCCCCCTTAATAAATTAACTTTTTTTAAAATTAGCTTGAAGGCCTCGCCTAATGTACGCATCTCTTTATCATTGTATTATTTTGATCTTGAAAGAAAAATTTGTTAGGTGCTTCTTCCACAACAGGCATAAGGAAGTAAAAAAAAAAAAAGGAAAAAATCCTACCAGTTTTCTATCATGTCTTAAAGTGCTGTTCCACATCATCATTTGCCTTCATCAGAATCTAAATAAGATCTGTTTTTTCTGTGTTACCTGTACACTGGTCTGTTCGGACTATTTCAGACTGAGGCAACAAGTCAATTTGAAGAACTGCTTTGGAGAACACCAAATACCAGAGCCCCTGCTCATATGGACAAACTTTACATTACACGTCCTTCCAACTGCAGTTTTGGCAATGCATCTCACAGAGAGATAATATCCTCACAAGTAACTTGTTTTCAAACTGTTTAGGGTTGCAAAACCAAAAATTTTAAATTCTATACAAAAGCAAATAGAATCCAGAAACCAATTAATCTCCTGTTTTATTTAACAATTTGATTTATAGTGTATATTCCAGAGAGACTCCAAAATGCTCCATAGCTGAATTGATGAAAGTATGGGTTTTGGTAACATCTGAAACAAAACAAGAGATGTTGTCATTTCAGAAGCTCAACAACAGGACAACCACCCTGGCACTTTTAATTTAAATGACAAGTATTGTGTCCTTTCAGGAGTCCTTATACCCTCATATTTTGACAGTAGGTTGAAGTCTTAGGATGCAGCAGCTCTGTCCTCGTCATAGTATCTCTAAAATTATGCCATCTCAAATTAGTCATGAAGCCATGAATGTGCCACCCAGGAGAATTATTTTTTTAAGATAGTCATCTTGTTCTACTAAGATATTTTAAGCCCTCCAGCAAATTATTCAAAAATCTCATTGCTTTTCCATTCTGCCTAGGCTGTATTTAAATGCAAGCAACTGAACTGAGGCAAAACAGTGTGCCCAGTGGAGTCAGGCTATGACTTCTAGCAACAGCACTGGCCAGATGTGTTACAGGAATTTTACAATATAATGTTTTAAATGTATGTTACTATTCAGCCTGCTCTGTCAATGCTGAAATCCTGCTGAACAGCATCGGCCTCAATCATGAAGCTTTATTCTTCATGTCCTGTAGTGGGGATTGGTAAGAAAATGAACACTGTCTGTGATGTTAATGCTATCACATACATAATAAAGGACAGTCTGTTTGCAGAGTTGGATGGGGTAATGGCCTTTGCATAGCACAAGAAGCAGGCTCAAAAAGTGTTTTACAGTGGTAAAATTTGTAATATTCACATTTCCATCCATGGCAGTGGCTACTAACACTTTGGGACTCCGTATAGGTTACCAGGGCAAGTGACTAAGAATGAAAATCTTGAGAGTGAGGTGGTTCACAGGCATTTCTTAGCATTTGCTAAGGGTCATCCTATTCTCCTTCTATTCCAGGAAGCACCAAATAAAAATAAAGGCTATCTAATGCACATGGAAACTGAAGAGTTAGGCTTTCAAATAAACAATGGAATCCTATTTTCTATAATAAAAACTGTATGCTAAAATCCAGTATCAAAGGCTAAGTATTTTTTCCGGTTTATTACATAAAAGGTACACTGAAAATATATATTTTCTCTGTTTCAAATGTGGCTGTTGTCCAGTGTACAGTACTGACTACTAACTGTCTATTCTAATACCAGTTCTGTAGTTATCCAATTAGGTAGAGCTGGGAAACACACATCAGACATTCACATCCACATCTGTATGTGACAGACAGAACTTCTGATAGTCAGTGAAGCACACGGAAAGTGGCTGATTAAATTCTTCCATCTGAATTTGTAGGCTGAAAATCTGATCTCAAGTTTTTCCACTCTTTCTAAAATCTGACAGTTCAACATCCACCTACCCAACTTCAGCTGATTCTTAATGTGATTTAGAATGACATGAGACTGCATTTTTACTGGATGAAATGTGCACTGTAATTTGTTCTAAATGTTAAAGAAGGAAGATTAGTTAGATTTCTATATTCATAACCACTCAAACTAGGCAAAAAAATCAGTGATTGCTACCTGTTTAGATACAGGTAAAATATGTAAGGATTTCTTCCTATTAAAAAAAATTATAATTAATCTTTCTTTTAACAAAAGTTAAATCAATAAGCATAATAAATACACATCATCTTTCATATGTCTTTTTATGAGAATGTGCAACCCTATTTTTTAATTGTTTTTATTGAGGAAAACTGAGGAATCCTTTAAGAAGATTAATACATGCAATATACTTTTAAATGATAAAAAACCCACAACATTTGAAACATTTTAGAGCAGAAAGCACTTAATAAAATCTATTAGAACTAGTGAGAAAATATTCAAAAAGTCAATTTGTAAAGCATTTACTTATATTTCCTACGTGCAAATCATTTTGTATGGACTACAAGGATCAGAGAATGAAGTGTCAGCAAATAACTTGTGAAATACAAGATATCCTTGTAGTTAAATATTTCATTTCTGCATGAGTGGTCGTGAACATCTATGGATTTACCAGCCTTTTGTAGCCTATATAGCAGGATAATATGAGAATACCTTCTACAAGTGAAATTGAATTTTAAGATATTCAGATAAAGTGGGTCAGAATAGTATGGAATTATCAACAAACTTAAAACACTTCATGTCAATTTTTATTACATTCAGTAGAACACAGCTCTCAAAAATGATATAATCTAACCTTTTCAATAATAAAAAAAGAATACTCCTTCTTTAAAAATCTGATCTCACAAGTATTTTTCTTTAGGGAAATACAGCTCATCTCAGAAATATCCCTCTCTTCCTTTCACTGTCATTTATCATTGAATTCAACTGAATCTCTTTCACTGAGACTTTATAATTTCATCTTTAATACCCCCCACTAATCTCCCTCATGGTGGCCTTCAGCCAACAAATGTTCTTTACATTACAATACCCTCATTTATTCAATTCCCAAGAAACAGATCTGTGAAAGGGTTAACCATTTGATTGTCAAAAGCTTTGGGTTCTGCTGAGCTACTAAATTTCATGTGCACTTATTACCCAGGTTAGGTTCAAGCCATTGCTGGGCTGGCACAGCGTTTGCCTAACAGGGATAGACCCCTGTAGGGAAAACTAGACAATTAGATGATACTCTGCACACCTAGCATTTATTCAGCCTAAGCCATACTGGTATAAACTCAAAGGTAAACCATCGTTCCCTGATTACTCACTGGGAGTGCCGGTTCCACAAGAAAAGGTTGCAACTAAATCTAAATTAGAGGAATGAAATTAGTTTACCAGATCACAGCTCCTGCTGCCCCTCTGTGCAATACCAGGATGACATTTGACTTTGTTTCAAAAAGGGAATGGGGAGAAAGAATTTCCATCCTAAATGGGTAATATTAAAAGACTCATTTTTCACCATTTAATCAAAAGAAAATTACTTTCCAAACAAGCAGATGAAATATCACAGGGTCTGAAGTGACAACAGCAATGTATTTTTCTCCTGTTCAGTCTTCCCATTTTCAGTATGCTTATCTAAAAATTATGAGGTGAAAATTAGTCTCTCTACCAAGTGACCTGCGTTTCATATGAACAATTAAGCATTCTTTGGAACAGGTACATGGGTATAAGTTTACTATGTCCTGGGAGTATTTCCTTGCTTCCTATTCCTTTAACCTTTCTCCTAGTCCATATTTAGTTATTTAAAGCAATCTTAAATAGCCTTAACAGGAAATACTGAGGAAACTCTGACTTCTTTTCAAGATGCCTGATGGTAAAAACGTTAGAGACACTAGATGTGGAAGATTTGGCTTCAGATTCCTGTTTCAAGTTACACAATTTGCAGCATCTTAAGGAAGTCTTGCCCTGTGTATTGAGACTCATGCAAAGTCCGTGTCTCTTTCTGGATATTTTCTGTTACAGTGTCTGATTCCTGTAAGGTCTGAGAACAGTTCTGGAGTTTGAACCTGTGTCTTGGACTCAAGATAGATAATTTTGTTGGTGTTTAGGCAGGTGCTAAGTGGCTGGACTCGGGAGCAACAATACCACACTGTGCTCGCTGCCTGAAACAGGTACTTGCACAGCTAATGAACAGCTACCTGAGCCGAGGATCCACAGTGCAAAATATTTCTGCATGAAGTGGATTCAAGTAGGCAGGTTCCTCTCTCCCCCTGTTTCTTTCACCCAGAGCAGGTCTTCATAATTGGCCACCCACAACCAAACAAAAAAAAAAAAGTGTGTTAACTTTTATCCTCCTGAAAAAGTAGTTTGATAAATGAGGGGTTCTTAACACCCTTGCAAAGTCTATTAACTGAATTTCTGATGAACTGAATTTCACTTTGAAACAAGAAAAGAAAAATAAGCATCCTGTGGTTTATTTGCCAGTTTCTATCATGATATTATGAAAACCTGAGTGCATTGTCCAATTTTACTTGAAGAGAAGAAATTACAGAATCACATGTAAATACAAGGGGTAGCAAGTTCAGGCATTATGGTATCTGTGAGAACAAGGGTGTATCTCACCCATCCCTTCAGTGAAGATGGAGCAGAGAAAATGGAAGAAAGGGCTAAAACTTCCTTTCTTGTACTAAAAGATACTGGCTGCATTCTAGGCATAAAGAAAACTGCTACTTGTGATACCAAATGGCATATAAAGGTTGTTTGATTGCATGGAAGAGGGACTAACCGCTTTTCCAATTTTAAAAATGGTCCTATTAGAGAAAATTGAAGGGGTTCTAATCATCATTGAAACAGCTTTTTTTGATTAAGTCAGAGGAATCATTTAAGATATAGGAGACAACCAACCATGTTCACATTTGAAGAGAGCGTCTAACCGACATAGCACAAAACACAAGAAAGTAATTAAAATTATTTTGTTTATGAAATATCCCTTACTTATTAAATACACATTCATAAAAAAACACAGCACAACAATAATTGATATTTAGGCCAAGATGGGTAGGAATTATTATCTTTGTAATATAGATGGTGACTTAATTAAGACAGAGAGGAGGAAAATTATCTACTTAAGGTCATACAGAAAGCCAGTGAAAATAGTAGGAAGAAGCACCAGATGTCCTGTTTCCGAAATCTCTGTTATAACCATTAGATAGTAATTCCCAGTCTGGCAAGCAGTAAGTTCTTCTAGTGTGCTTCATGCCAGTACACATTAAAAAGCTAAACCCAAAGCCAACAGCAAAACATTGTCTGCAGCATATTACTTGTTTACAATTTGGCTGATAAATGAAGCCCATTAGAGATCACTGACAAAGTGTCTAAATCTGCTTTACGTGTCCCTCATGTAGAGCCAGGTTTTGACCAGTCTGTAAACCTGTCTGTTGACTTGTTAGACAAAAGTAAAAGGCATAAAACACCACCAGCAATGTTTCAGCAACGGAGGAGCCACTGCTATGGTAAGAAAGTGTCAGCAGTCACAGGCAAAAGCACAGGGGGATGGCAGCACCCCTGGCTTCAGCTCCAGCACCCACCCCAGCAGCCCCCAAGCAGCACAGGGTCTCTTCTGCTCTAACACAGACAGCACTTGCATATGACGATCAAGTTCCTCATCAGAGAGATTTTCAAATAGCTGTAAGATAAATTGAAGCAAACGTGATTGACCGCTGCACACTCTTAAATACTATTTCATTCCAGCCTACATTTTTCAGCCTGATTCCTTCTATGAGTTGCAGTGCCACTGGAATAAGAGAGCTAAACATGAATTATAGGCTTTTCTTTACAACTGTTTTTTCAAGCTTGATTGTTGCAGTCACCACAGAAATATTAACCAAGATTCATTGCAAGAGGACATAACAAAATTGACGTAAAATTCTTCTCTATGAAGCTATTAATTGAATATTCTAAGTATGTAAAATGTAGTACCACATTACATCATAGTAATTTTGTTTTGTAGATTGCCATCTCTCCCAGAAATTATGGGTAATAGAAGTTTTAATGTTCTTTAAGTCGCATAAAGTTATATTTCTTTAGGTTTTGCTATTTAATATGAATGTGAATTATAAATTTTGAGATTCTGTTTTTTCCTTACCAGAGTATGTGACCAGAAACATTCTAAAGGAAAACTAAGAACTTTAACAAGGCTACTGTATATCTGGGTTTCCCTGGTCTTGGTGATTTTCCTGCGATAAATTTTGCTTGGACCACATTCATCCTGTTTCATCTAATGCTCCAAAGGTCTGGTAGCACCAGAAAGGTTGAGAGGTTTTGAAGAGTACTAATAGCCTGATGCAATCACATCCACATTCAGAGAAAAGTAAATCAGATACATTGCAGGTAAGATAACCTGATTATGGATCTGTATTCCCATGCAGAAAAAAATTCCCCTGAAAGACTGCAGTCTTATGCCTAAGTGTAGAAATAATGTCCCAAATGCAGCTCTGAAACTCAGATCCTCTGTGGTTTTTTCCCCTCATATGAGAAACATACTTCTTGTTTACCTCTGAGAGTTCACCCACATTACCTTGCAAATATGCCTTTAAGTCAGAACTGGAGACAGACTTGTTTAGCCCCTAAGTCAGAATCACAGAATATTCTGAATTGGGAGGGACCCGCAAGGATAATCAAGTCCAACTCTTGAGTGAATGGCCCATAACCATCACACCCACAACCCTGGCATTATTAGCACCATGCTCTGACCAACTGAGCTAATCTCCAACGTCTCTCCACTGACACTGCAGGTACAGGTGGCCACCAACCCAAAAGCAGTAATAGGCTGCCCACATCATGTGATTGGACACTTGCATAGGAAGAAACTACTGACAAAGATTCATATAGTCGTACAATGATTCTTTCTTTTAAGACTTATGAAGTATGAGTCATTCTTGGTTTCTGAATCTCCCTTTTCCTTTGTCAATAGGTATTTTATATGAGATGAAAGGCACTGAATAAGAAGAATGCTGAGAAAAATATATTTGCCTCTCATACTGGTTCTACCCACCAAATATTGACAGAATATTAACAAGTAATTGAAATTATGTGTAAATGAAAGTGGACTTCTTGTTCTCTGAGAATAAGCTTGAAACTAACTGATGGTTTTTCTCCTCTTTTACATGGAAAATTATACATTTAACTGCATATACTACTACAGTTACTTGAGAAGTTACTTTTATAAATTCCTGATGTCTTGATAAGTGAATGTTACATATGAAGGCAACTCTCCACACATTTTAAACTGCCTATATTTGGAGTCCATTCTGTTCTCATGTGTGAGGAACTATTTAAAAATGCCTATAAGACAGAAACTGTCACTGAGAAGATACCATCAGGTGGAGAATGAATGCTGTCAATATTTCCAAAACCAATCAGTCATTAAGTTTAATATTAGAGTGTACAGATATACTACTAGAGTGTGGGGGGTGGGGGGCAAATTTGGACCTTTTCACTGAATTTCTGCCTGTTTTACTTACAAAGACAGAAAATCATGTCTGAAAAGGACTGAAAACATGACAGAAGTGCACAAAAATATCATGGTATGAAAGTCCAAGTTTCAGTTATCTATCTGTATATCTATCTAGTTAACTCTAGTACTCTGTCTCTCTGTCTCTGTGTATATATATATATATATATCCCTATATCTATATCTATCTATCTTCTCATATATCTATATGTATGTCTATATCTATATATATCCAGACTTTCATATATTAAACTATCTGTTCTGGAAGTTTACTTTCAGGCACTTGAAATATGCAATAAAATAATGCAGAAGACATAAAAATACTCAAAATGGGACCAGAGCAAGTGTTTCATGAGGAGTAAAACATTTCATTAAATGCTGGACATAGATAAAAAATTTGGCAAGTCAGACACAGAGAGAAACTGTTTCCAAGATCTCCAAGGAACAGTCTGTGCCTGTCAGAAGCACTGAATCTACATTTTGTAAGGTTAGATATCTTTGACATTCAAATAAATAAATGTTTCTATATCCTTTTCAAATGAATCCCAGGTTGAGCCACTTTTCATGGAAATGTTTACACTTCCTTCCAGGTAATTCGTCTAAACTTACTTTTTATTGCACTGAGATGAAAAATGATTTATCATTTCCCTGTTTACAGTACTGGACCATTTACAGCCAAATACGTACCACGCAAAAATATAACAAAGACTTAACCAGCTCGAAATTTTTGTACTAAAAGCAACCTGTCGACATAGTCTTTGTCATGAGATTTTTCGTTTGCTTTCAGCAAACACAATCACCTTTTTAAACTACCACTTAACACAGGACAATTAGCAGAGTTTTGGCCCAGTTGTGTAAAGAAGCCAAATCAGGAGCAACATTCCTATACTTTGGTGTCCAAGAAGACAACATAAGTGGTGGCTGTCACTGTGTCAAGTACGCAACCTGTGAGAAACAGCCTTGGCTATAGCTTTGTGATAATGACCACAGGATTCACTGGTTATTTGAAGTACAAATAACACCACTTTCAGAATCTTTTCAACCATCTGCAGGACTCACTAGCAAGTCCAGGCTCCACGAGACCCCCAGGATGGCTGAATTTCCACAGCCTGTCTTTTAGGAATTGGTAGCACTGCCGGTTTGTTTTGAGACATTGTCTGTCATGGCCACAGTTGTCTGAAGCATATTATTAAAGTCACCAACAGGAGTAATGAAGTTTTAGATAAAAGGTAAAAAACAAAGACTAGGCCAAGTGCATGGGTCTCTGGGACATTAATGCAGCATTATGTTTGTATGACATCGGACAAAATGGCTGATAAAATAGACATTTTCTTGATGTACTCAGACATGCGCTAGGAAATAGCTGACAATATCAACAAGTCCAAGGCAGCAATGATAAAGCATTCAGGAGCTGGCAATGAGATTTCCCAACACATATGCCATGCTTCTGATTCTGCCTTTACATGTTAGCAAGATCTCGCTGTCCCCTCAAGCCTCAGACGGAGCCAGGTTCAACAGGGCATGAGGAACATGAACTCAGTTCAGTCCTGTCGTGCAGCAGCCCTACTGCTGTCCCTGCTAGCTCCTGTCCCCTGCCATAACAGGGCAGGATGGAGCTGGGGAGCACAGCAGAGCCAGCACGGAGTGGGGTGCAGCCAGCAGTACCATTGCCCCGTGGTGGAACTGCTTTGCTGCTCCAGCAGCCTGCCGGAGGAACCCCCTGCACTGCTCACACGTATGAACTTCATTCCTCTGGTCCAAAAGGCTGTGCAGGAAAGTGAGGGTTAAGTAGGAGGCACAGCTCTGTGACACAGCTTCAAATGTGAGATTTTTGCTGCTCGGTGCAAGGCTGCCTCTGCGTTTTTGAAAAAAACCCATAAACTTCCTAGTCAGACAGGCGTGAAAATACAGACGTGTGTACGTATGTATGTGTGTGTAAACACAGATGAATTAGCTTTGACATTCAGAGTTCCTTAATTCAGGGGAGCCCTTGCTTGCAGTCATTTCGAGCGACAAAAGCCACCCCTGATAACTTCATTTGATCACCATTTAGTAAATATATATTTCAGTCACTGAAAGGTGTTCAAATGCTGGAAACTGGAAAGAAGTATCAGACATTTTTATAAATACAGTGACTGATTCCATGATTTATTCATGAGGTTATAAGGTACTGTTGGGTTTAACAATCACTCCATAAATAGGGCAATAAAAGCACAGACCAACACCTTTCACTTACCCTAGTAAGTAACTTCATGGTCAGATTTGTATGGTATACTGAGCAGAAAGCCATTTTATATCAGATAATGAAAATATTTAGAAAACCTCTAGAGCAATGAGGACTATAGAACTCCTAAAACTATAATTGTCTTAAGCCATTATCAGAAATGAAAATATTGTGAAATTATGGAGGTTTCCCAGTAAATAGTGTGTTACACCAAAAAAAACCTCAGGTTGCTAAGAAAAGCTTTTTTGAATTGCATGAATAAAAGGGGACAGTTTTTCAGCTATCCATCTGTACTACTTAATAATAACTATATGTGTTACAATATCCCTGTTGTCATAAATATTGCTTTATAAGTAAAGCAGCTATCATTTGGAATACAGTGTACTTTATTTAATTCAAAATCAGAAAAATATGTTAGTATAAGTTTTAAAAAATGTAATTGTGTAAGGCTCACCAGATTCCACCACACATTCACTGCAATAACTTTGAACATCTCCACTCTAAAACATTTAAAGACAAATGATAATGCTCATTATTTTAAAAACTAATAAATTATTTGAGTTGACTTAAAATTTGGGCCTGTTCTAAGCTGATCTATTTTTTCAACATATTGGGGAAATATCTTTTCTCTGAGATGAAACCTGAGTCTAAGTTTTTTTTTCCCCACATGGAAAAAGTAACAGCAGGCATGAGAGATGTGATTCTGATTTTGAGGGGTTTGTGTGAACTCTACTTGGTCAATAGCTGAGGCATCTCCAAGGAAAATCTGGGGAGCCTTGAGTGACAGTGGAAGCTTCATCAGCTAATATAATCCCACCAAACTGATTGAAATAATTTGCATTCACTACACATTAGAAACCTATAAAAACAGATTTTATCCTGTAATTGAAAGTACAACAGACACTCCAGATCTCAAAAAACACCAAAAAACATCCCAAAGGAAGTCAGAAGATTATATTAACATGGCCAAAATTCTCTTAACTGAAAACATTGTTCTGAATTTCTATACTATACTCCAGTCTATTGGAAATATATATTCAGCATGTCTGCTAAACCTTTCTTAACAGATTCAGCTCAACAACTATATGTAATATTCATGTCACATAATGGAACCTGTCCAATATTATTAAAAACAAATATACTTGGTAAAAATTTATTTTACCAGTGCATTAGATCACATAGCTTGTTTTTCATATGGTATTTCTGTATTTTTTTTTAAATGTCATAATAAATTAAATTACTTTTAAAGGATGAGTATGTGGCATTAAAATTATTGGTAGATTCACCAGAAGGTATGTTAATGACTGCAAATCCTGTGTAGGTGGTGTGGTTCAATTAAGGCCAGGCAACCAGACAGTTCAGTGTGGTAATTCCCACCTGGTAAGTCATCCCAGCCCTCACAAGTTTCAGCTTCCCAAGGACAGCTGAATTGGCTTTTGAATACAGGATGGACATATTTAGTTTGCATCTACTTACTTGATTTTGTGGGAATGAAAACAGTGATCCCATCTGCATTTAAAGCAATGACAGTAGCATGCTACCAACACCAGCCACCTCATATCATGTGTGTCTGGGGAGCGAGAGGCTTTCCCTGAGGACACCAGCTGGGCTAGGTGAAGCCAGCTAGGTTTACAGTTGCAGCTAGTCAAGGTAGTTTAGTGGGTGTAAAATACTCTTGGTGATCAGTTCCAGTGGGATTCAAGTGCTAAGGAATAATCTTAACAAAAAGACAAAGTGGATGTAAGTTGGTGGTTGTCAAACTATTGCCAAGGATTAGCCTCATTCTTGGCTATCTTGGAAAGCAGACTCTTGTGAATAAACTGCAATATTTTTTCTCTTTTAAAATGCAGCACTTCAATATCTGTGCCTGATAGAATATCTCCTTCTCCTAAATAAACAAACCAGCAGTCAAATTTGTGCTCAGCTGCTGCCTTCCGAATCTTTCTTCCAGCAATAATAAGAATTTTTTCATATACCAAACACCCTCCTAATTTTCAGACAAATCATTAGCAATGTGAGCTGTTTTACAGCAGGTAAAACTAAGGAAGTTATACATTATTAGCCTAAAACCACAAAAGCAGCCTGTGTCTAAGCAGAATAGAGAGATGAGCTAAATAAAATAATTATGAGTCCAGCTACCTGACTGCCTTCAGAAGCCAGTCAGCTTTGCGCCAGGATGGGAGAAAGTTACTGTTTACATATTTTTATCTTGTATAATATTATGCCAGAAGTAGTTCAGTCAGCTTTTAGGAGCCTGTTTGAAAAATTTTCCACTGTTTTTGGCCACAATTGCACTTCCTGTTTTTATGGATTATTTGTTTCTGGAAGTGCTTATACTGCATAAAATAAACAACTCCATCAAAATAAACCAAACCCAATTGAACCTTTGCTTTTCATGTAAAACCAAAGCACAATCTCATGACTTTGGAGAAAAAGCTTGAATTTTGTGAAACTCCAATAATTTTTTTCAACCTTTTTCAATAACTCACCATTTCCTTTGTTTCTCAGCTACAAAGTTTGTCACTGAACTCACTGAGTTAAAGGAAAGATAAGGTTATTATGTAAAGTGAAAAAGAAACTCACTGCTCTGCACCATCTTTTCACATCAGCCAAAAAAGTTAATTACAAATAATTAATTTACAGAAAATTATTTTTCTCAAGCTCTTTGTAAAGTGAAGTGTATCTCTATAGCTGAAGTACGCTTAGCTTCACATAAAATAATCTACTCCTGTGTTATAAGTATTATCCTGTATGTCAAAGCTGTGTTTTTTTAAATAGTTAGCTTTTCTCCCTAAAATAGATTTAGAAAGAGTCTAAGATTTCTTTTCTTGTCTGATCACCTCTCTAATGTTACAATGTCCTCAGTGTACTCACACCTCAGGATTAAAGTGTTCTGCCAGGTTTTTTCCAAGGCAACTAACAAAAATCATCATTATTTTGGCTACTTACTAACCTTTTAACTGTTGCCCTAACTGCATATTCACCAGCATCTTTCTCATAAAATTTCTGTAAGAATCACAGAAATGCTGAAAAATTATTTTTACAGTGCAGTGGAACTGCTAAGATTGTGCCTCGTTTTTGATTAATTTCATGCCTGACTCAGTCAGAGATTAGGCCCTGACACAGGTTATAATTAAATATTGAAATCATGAAGTGCAAGAATGTTTAATTTTTAAAATATGAGTTTTAATTTACCTCATACAGAGAATAGCTCTGGTCACCTGCAGAGATGCATTACACACTACATTGCCTAATGTAGGATGCCTGAATAAGGCTGAGCATACAGTTAAAGTAAACTAATGCAATTTACTGAACAGCAGTCAAATATTTATCCAGTTGATGAAGCAGACTTTATGTGAAACTCAGACAATAATTAAAGAGAAGCCTTGCTTAAAACATGCTTATTCCAGTTTCCACAAATATGTTATACCACAGCAGCATCTTCCTTTTCTCAAATATTGATGTTCTCCTTACACACAGTGAGCTTGTCCTTGGCATTCTCTTGACTATTTAATGAATACATTTCCTGGCATTTGCCTTATCTTTGTTATGTTGTTCTTTGGAGAGCTAAAACTATTAGTTAGCCCTTGACAGAAAAACATCAGAGCAAGCTAGTAAAAGGTCTTACTGTATCAAAGTTATTAACATGGTATTTGATTAAACCATAGAAAGATGGGGAATAGATACTACAGAATATGTCCCCTGTACTTAGGCTTTCACAGCCTTGAATGTCTTTTCACAGAACTTTCACATTTGTTTTTGTAATTTTATCTGAGAAATAGTCTGTATAGTCACAGGCTGAATACTAATCCAACAATTATTTTCTAGTGCTTTATCATTCCAAATAGAATTGAATATATTATATATTTCCTCTTCTTCAGAATAAATATTTTTGCTTCAAGTTTCAGTTTTCATAGTAAAAGAAATTCAAAACTTTTATACCAACAACAGGAAATACGTGTTGAGGAGATACGTATTTTACACAATGTAGAAAACAATGTAAACTTTTAACATGCAGACATTTATAAAACTGTAAATGGTATCAATTTTTAATTTATCACATTGAAGTTTGTGTACAACATAATTTACAAACGTTTTTAAATCTTCACTCTTCAAAACATTATTAGAATCTGGAAGCCTGAGTATTTGTTCTTCAGAAATGCCTAATATTGACCATAATAATGGAGAAGACAGAGCTTGCACCCAATCTATATTCCTGAACTAGATGGAAGCATATTTCCAAAATAATCTAATGACCAGTAGGTAGTGAAGAATATATGCTCATTGGCTGTTAAAAGTCATTAGGAAGTCCTCAAATTTTTCAATAATAGAAAGCTGATTATATGTCTATGACCATTGCCTTCAAAATAGACCATATTTCAAAATACACTCTACAAATTACAGCACACTTAATCCAAACACTATTTTTGCAGACCTCTGGATAATTCAATATGAAGTGACTGCGTGAGGGTTCTGCGTCCCTGAAGTACCATTTTTGTTTTGACACCTTGTTTTTTATTTGATAAAGTCACACATAAAAACAGTCTCTGCATTTAGGAGGTTAATATTTTTAAGAAATCTTATTGAGTTCAGAAGAGAGACAAAGGCAAATTCTAGCAACACAAGTCAGTGCATGATGAAAACTGTTGAGCAAGAGCCTAACTGGCATAAGCTAGCACAGTTACTTCAGCTGAGCCGTGCCAGTAAACATCAGCTGGGCTTCTGGTCTGGTACTAGAAACTGAATCCAGCCACACTTCATTTCCAGCTGCAGCCTCCAACTCAAACCAGCTGCATCCAGAAGCAGCTGGGAGGCTGCCTCATAAACTGGATTTTTTTCTACTCTTGAACGTGCAGTATCACCTCTGTCCTTGACATGCTTAGAACCAATATACCAGAACCACAGATTTAAGTACAAGGCTGCTGTTCTTACAAGTCCTAGGGTCAAGAAAATTTAGAGGATTTCTGCATGTATAAGTTCTGTAAAGTCAGAAAATGAATGCTTATTAGCAGTTGGACATCACAGCAGCCAGATTGAGCTGCAGAGGATTTGTTATTGTATTGTGCCATTCTCTTTGCAGTATTGAAGTCATTGCTCAAAGCATGTAGGAAAATGACAAATCAAAAAGTCTTAACTGCTCTCTACTCATCAATAAACTCATTGGGGGATTAACAACCAGTATGTTTTGTAGGTTAAGGCAAAATCCCACCTAACTTGTTTCCTCTCATCTAATGGGTGAGGTTGTTGTCAGTCCTTCCTTCTACTTGCCTATTCTCTGATGATTGAGACACTGAAAAAAGGCAGCTGGTTTAATGCTTTACTGTTCATATCATTCCATAAAGAACCTCCTTGAAAACACAGGGTCAACACATATGAAGAACCAAAGTACCAGAAGCACAGATAAGCCACTAGTACTGTCATGTTGTATATTGTATCTGATTTTGTGGTGATTTTTAAAATCTGCTGTTGTAGTTGATTTTTACAGGATCTTCAGACTTATCTTATGATTTAAGGGTGGCTTGGACCCTCAGATTTCCGGTATTAATTGGGTGAGCGCCCAATTAGGCAATAAAGTTATTGATGATATTTTAAAATAATGAAGTAAATTTGAAACTGTTTTGGCTACAGTATTTCATAAGTAAACATGTTTGAACCTTTTAAAATGCTTTTCAGTATGGTTGGGTTTTTGTTCTCCCTAAAAAGCTTCAGAGCTAATAAAACTATTTGAGTAACTATTGTGTACCACCAAACAGATGAAACCCTGACCTTTTAGCTGGAAGAAAGGCAGGGGCAGATTATAGGACATCTGCCACTTTTGGAGAATCACTTCAGTTTGTCACCAAACATTGTTGAATATCCATAAACTCTGGATCCTATTCACAGTCAGCTCTGTGCTGATTCACATTAAATAATATTACACTGTTTTGTTGTTTTTTTTCTTTTCAGCTATTTTCCTTTGAAGTCCCCATTTTAACAGGATAAAACTTTTTCAAGGACATAGGAAATTCATTGCCCATTTTTCTTACAAAGCCACTGAGAACCATCTAGTCCCTGCCATTCTATCTGTAAACACACATAGGCAATCCCAGGAAATCACATAGTAGCTGATCAATCCACAAAGCTTCCAATCTACATTTCTTTGTACTGTAACTACAGAGTGTTCCCCATGACCATATGAAAACTCACACTACTGCTCCCATAATTACTGACACTGCAAAAGGTGCAATTTATTCCAGCAGGAAATATCCAATACATGTAGGTGCCTTAGGTGAAAGTATCCGAAGATTCTTGTCTTTAAGACTCGCTTTTTTTACACTTTTATACCTCCTTTGTGTATATATAACACTGACTTACTTTCCTTCTATTTATGCCTATTTACTCCACAGATTTGTCTGAGTGTGGTTTGTGTAAAAGCATCTCATGCTTTGCTGACTTTCACATAATTTTAACTATAATCCTCGCACTTAGTTGAACAAGATCTAAGACTGTATGGCAGGGAAGCTGTCACAAGATTGATTCTGTGTTGTCAAAAAGAGAAAAAAATAATGCTTGAAGTGTCTAATACTGTGGCCCTTAATTACGAGACTAATTGTACTTAATAGATCCACTCATGGGGGCTGTAGAAGTGGGTCTGAACAGATTGTGTATTACCCCCTAGAAACCTGTGCTTGCTTGGCATACACCCACTAAGAGCAAGGCAGATTCACATGCCATAGCAGATGCCACTAATACAGAGGGCCGTGAGTTTAGCCTGCCAGAAAGAATTCATTTTCACATTTAACCATTCACTGCAGCAAGATACATGGGTACACAGTGGCTTGTGACTGTTACAGCCCCATGCTATTTTACAGTGCATAGAATCTGTAATGGAAGAAATCATTCCACAATAAAAATTATTTAAGATGGCCTTACTTAGTCTGTATGCATCACAGGACTTCAAATTATTTTACATGATGCATAATGACCAGCTATTGAGGTTCTCCACTCAGGCTTACCAAGTGAATGGAAAACTTCACCTATGCTAAAAGAGGGTTCATCGTGCCATCGTGTACATGTCTTGCTTTGATGGCTACTACTAAAGATTAAATAACAGCTAATGGCTACTCAGACTGTTTCCAATGTTCTTACAAGTATTTCTTTTGTACCTCTAGATATGATTACACACATATGTGTACATGTACATGTATACATACAAATCCATACGTGTAGGTTCTAGTGTTTAGATCACAATAACACAGTGTAAATGTTTTAGTTGTCACCTCAGAACTAGAATCCTTTTGATAATTACAATGAACCATCATCTCAATATTCCAGAGTAAAATTTTAAGTAAATAAATAAATAAAGCTTTAGAAGGCTTCAGTTTTCCTTCAATGACCATTTTTTGTTTCATGAGAAATATGCTTCTTAAAAAAGGTTCCACTGATATAGTCTAATTTGGAGGGTATCTTCTTGACCAATCAGTTAGATTGGTTTCCCATCTCTATATGTAAATGTGTAAAAATAATGCCAAACTCTTGTTTGAAGTTGTTAGATGACAATCGCTCACAGAACTATAACCTTACCTATGCAAATCACTAGAGTTCGTGGTAAGCCTGACATTTACAGAATTAATGAGCTAAATAATTAAGTGACCTGGTAAGTGAATTGGTAAACCAGAACCATTAATCTCTTAATTAATTCTTTACTATCACTTAAATAATAACTTTTTTGCATAATTTTAAAGGATTATGGTAAAGAAACATTAGAATAGAAAATCCATTATGTAAAGGAACGTTACTTTTATAAATCTGTCATTATGTCTCATTTTATTGAATTCATTTCTGTTCAAGATTTAGAAAAGTGGAAATTCCTGCACTGGTGACTAACAGTCCCCAACATTTCAGTGGTAAGATTTTTTTCTTGCTAAGTCTGGGATCATTTACTTCTTCAGACAAACCACTGCCTAAAGTGAGTAATTAGCATACAACTGTAATTTAAGAAATCCACTATTTGATGGTGTGCATCACACGTTTCAGATTTTCAAAGCACTAGTAAGTTAACCAGGCACAGTAAATGACGTCTTGGAACCAGTTCCTCTTAGAGATATTTTTTCCTTTTTACATGTTGTTGTCTTTCACCCTTATGACAGTTTTGCATCACATCTCTTACTTTTTCATTTTAGAGTATTCTAAACTCAAATAGTTTCTTAAACTTCAACTTACCAGTATTCTTGTGGTATGAGTGGTATGAATATTTGTCTTTCCTCATCTTCCTCTCTATCAGTGTCCACAATGGAGTCAGATATATCAGAGTGGAAATTGGGAAATACCTAATGCTTCTGCAGGTACCATTTATTCCATTAGTTTCTGCATGGACTTGAAGTACTCTTTCTATTCTACTATGTCTACATGTATATATGTACCAGAGATAACATATGGTATGATACATGTGATTTTCTTAAATTTTTTTTTCTCTACATAACCTGGTTTGGCACGGCAGCTAAAGAATTCAAGAATGTCTTCAATGTTTATTCCCACTTTAGCATTAGTCCTTGAAAGCAGACAGGTAAAAGCAACAGAATGTACCCAAAATTGTTAAAACAACATTTCAAGTAATTTTTTTCCAAATTAGTACTTAACTTTCAATTTGTCTCTTCTGAAAGGTGCTACATGGTGTCACTTGTCTCAATGTTACAAAACATTTCAAATTGATATTGGAATGTCATAGGGTGAAAAAAGTAATAATGAAAATAATGAAATTAGCTTCTGAATAAGATCTTTCTTTCAAAAAACTATCTCCGAAAACATAAAAAGAGCAGAAGAGTTACCTGTTGTGAAAACAAATATAGCACTTAGTGGCTCAAGAAAGAAAGAATGGGGTTCTACACCATTTCATTGGCACATGCCAGATACTCAAGCGTATTTCATTGCAAACCATTAAGTGGATCATGTCCACACAACAATCCAGTGGGTTTTCTGAGCACCATGAAACCACCAGAGGTATCTTTAACATAATGCAAAGACACTAAGTTTTGATCTTAAAAGCATTCCTAATCATGTTTCCTTTGTGAGTACAAAGGAATGCACCAAAAGCTGGCCATGGCTGATGTTTACTCCAGCTGGGTTTAGTTTTTATGAATAGATATACTTAAATGACAGCAAACAAAAAGAGAAAGACTGCATAAATATGCTACAGCTACAAGTGTACTTTGGGAACAAAATCCCAAAAATGAAACCCCATAGTTGATAGAACTTTACTCTTTGAAGTGAGTTCAACATATTTTCAGGAAACTGGTGGAACTTCATCAAGAGAAAATCTAATTCTGCTGACCTACGCTGCACCCACACCATAGGGCTTTTGCAGTTCATTATGCAGACATAGCAACTACAGCAGGCAGTAACACCCACAAAAGAATTTCTGAAATCACAGAGGACTATTTTGTCCCACAGAACACTCTGTCATTAAAATATGAGGAACCAAGAAGCAAAACACGGGTGCTATGCTATTCTGCAAGTCCAGTCACTAATTGTAGCTGATCAAAAATTTTCAAGACAAAAACATTTAAATCAAAATAAAATAAAACAAAACAAAAAACATGAATACTTAAGGTTTGAATATATTTCATTGTGAATAGGGTTCAATTCACATGGGTGTTTGGTCTTCAGATGTGCACATTTGTGGTTCTCTAACTACTCTGAAGTAACATCCATGCAGAAATTTACTCTGGGTTAAACATCAGACAAGCTATTCAACTGTTCAAGTTAAAAGAAATGTCTAGAACAAAATATCTGCCATACAGAAAAGGCTTTGTATTTTGCACATGGTAATGTGATACAAGCACGAACTAGAGGATTCAAGGACTAGAGGAAATTGGAAACCAAATAGAAAGAACTAAGGAGTTGTGTGAACTGTGAAACTAAGACAGACTGCTTTCAAAAGAAATTGTGTTGGTTGACATTTTTTTTATTTAATTATATTAGGGCAGCAGTGTAAGCCAAGGCTAGATATCTAATAATCCATATGGGGGAAAATAGCTCAATGACCTAATCACAGCAAAAATATATGTCAAGATATGATCTCCAATAGAAAATAAAGACTACACAGGACAGAGAAATATAGATGAAGATATGATTGTTTGATTTGTAATATGGTGCAAATGTCAGTTTTGTAGAAGTACTTAATTTTTAGAAAAATTCTTTCCTTCTTTCCCACAACTTAACTGTTGATTCTCTGGTGTCTAATACAAAATAAGCTTCTGCAACTGCAGCTGTTTCTGCACTAGAGAAATTACCAGGATCTGTTTAAAGTATTTTGATGAAGGTGGTAGGCTTTTGCAGGTAATCAGTTCAGTAGGTTTTATAGTTCTTGGATCTCGCATACGTGTAATACAAACACAGTGTGAGCAGAGTCTATAGAAAACAGGCTGAAAACAAGAACAAAATATTCGAGCATAAGCTAGAACAGTGGAAAATAAAGACTTGGCAGAGAGAGTATCCTTGGAGATTTAAAAATGTATAGGTATATATCAAAAGGTCAGTTTTAAAGAACAGAACTTAATTTTGACCCTGAAACCAAGGGAGAAATTCACAGAAACTGTTTACATCCCATTTAAGCTATAGATGAAATTACTTTTTTCTGAGTACAAAGAAACTGGGGGAGGGAGTAGTGGAAATTCTGTGTAATTTATTTGAAAAGTGTTCTAGATATCATCTAATACAATTTTTATGTTATTCTGCTAATGCTGATAATTGCACTTTATCTCTCTAGCAACCTCTGGAGGAGGTTTTGAGCCATAGCAATTGCAACTGCCTGTAGCTCACTTGGAAAATAGAGTATCAGGCTGTAAAGGATAAATATGTAATGGAAAATACAGTGTAAATGAGTAAAAGAATTATCAGAGTGACCAAAGCAAGCATAATATGTTAGAAAGACTCTGAAATAATTTTTGAGCTCATTATTTTAAGATCACAGATAAAGTGACTCCAAAATGGTATCAGTTTAATGTGCACTGGCAGAACACAATTGGCAGCTCTTTGGATTGACCACAGACAGCGTATGAGAGGATTCCCTGGGCTGCTGGTGCCTTCAAACAGAAGATCTTCAGACTGGCAGCATGGGAATACTCCCTTTGAACAGCTGAATGATATGCAAAAGATGTAAAAACAGATCTAAATGCTAATAATTAAAAACTAAATGAATGATACCCAATGCAGATTTTTTAAGAGGGTTGAGAAGGCTTTGGCATTCAGAGGCTGTGCCAGCCAACTGTAATAATCATCTTTAAACACTCCCAGAAAGAAGGAAGACATTATTAGCGTTATGGAAACAAAGCAAGCATCCCATGGATAAAAGCATGTTTCTATAGTAAAAGCTTCTGTAGTAAACTGGAATTGTTATGTAGTTGAATCTCACTTCTCTGAATGAGCAAAACAACATTACATTTATTGGTCTGAAGAGACCTCACTAGAAACATATGGCCTTTTATCCAAGTCTACCCAGACCAATAAACTCTGAAATACCATAGATGTGTTTGTTACTTTATAGGCATAAGTGTATTAAGGAATAAATATTTTTAGCACTGCAATTTTATAAAATGGAAAACATTCAGTCTCCTCTGGAACTACCTAAAATTTTGCTTTCATTTGACAGTGTATGTTCCTCAGATGAAAACCTTTGCTTAATTTAAAATAACAAAAACCCAAATTAAACAGCTGAAATAATTTATCTTGAAAACTGTGAACTAAGCACGCTTTGTATGAGCTCTGAGATAAGTTTGATTTATGCGTGTGCTGTACAATTGTGTCAGGGATATCTGCCCTGCAGGCTTTTGGCTCGTGTTCCTCATCCCACTTTGCTCTTCCAGTGTATGTGAGTACCAACAGCTTCTGCAGGATGTCTGGTCTGTTCCCAGCCACCACACAACTCTGCCCACTGCTACAAACACTCCAGGTAAATGTCCACCACCTTGGACATAAATCCCCCAAAATATTTTCAGACTACAGGTTACCATTGATGTGCGCTTCTTAATTCTTTTTTTCATGTATGTCTGTGCCTACACAATACATCTTCCCCTGATGAAAGCCAGAAGTTCCACCTCAAATGTGAAGGTTGATAACAAAGATAAAGTGTGACTAGTGTTTGAAATCTCACTTTTTTTTCTCCTTCAAATGCAAAGAGGTTCAGTTAAACAAGCACAAAATACAAAATAAATAAAGATAACTGGTGGATGACTTATGTTGTCCAGGCTGGGAATTAATTATTGCAACAGAAGCAGAATCCAATATGAAAATGCCACCATCATGGTGACTGGAAAGAAAGGTAAGATTCACACTGGGAACTCTAATTCTATATGGGTTTTGAGCTGTGTTTTCTCTAAAAAGAGAAACGGGCATGGCCACCAGAAAAACCCAAACCCAAGTGTGCCCAGAGACCCCGAATTTTAGTGAGACTTAAAAAATATACAAATTGACATGCAAACCTACAGATCTAACATACACTTACTGTTCTGACAGAGAGGTAACATATAGAGCATATGGGCAACAAAACCTGCCTCTGTAGACTTACTGGTGAAATAAAAACCCATAGACCAAAAATGCATTTATTACCAAAACCTGGGAAGAACAGTGGGTATATTTTGGTGTTGATCTTATCCTTGAATAAAACTACCATGTCACATAAGCAGTAAAAAGAAGCACAACTATGTTATGTTTTCTTTTATTATCTAGGGATTGCTTGACTGGGAAATCACTAAGAAAATCACACCATAGCTGATCAATGGCTGCAGCACAAATGTCATAGCATTAACAACTTCTCGCTTAAAGCTGAAAACTTTGCACTGTGTCTGAAATATAACACAGTGGTAGAAACCCTCTGGTCTGCAAGGTCTTTCCTCCAGCAGAGAATGGCAGGTCTGGGTACTCAGACCGTGGAGAGGATGGGGACAGGAGATGATAAGTCCTTTCTCAGCCCCTCTTTCCAAAGGTTAATTTTCAAGCTCATATTTTATTTTCTGACCTTAATACCACTGGGAAGAGAGAGAATGTGTGCCATTTCCTGGTCTGTGGCCCAAGCTACTTCGATGAGGACAGAGAACCAGTGTCTGCAACATAGCTGGCTATTTCTGCTTTGTGGTATTTTCTGAGCACTAATACTGCAACCTCTTGCTGCTGATGTTCAGCTCTCTCGTGTGCAGTTACATGAAAAAAAACAAACAACTGGGTTGTTTTCATTTTTTGGAGCCTACTAAGATGAAATGTTTTAATAAGAGATGGCCAGGAATAAGAAAATTATGGGGAGCAGCAGTGCTGGGAAGCAGCTGTGGTGCAGGGATTGCTATACCACAGAGAAAATACACAACAGAAGAAAACTGAACTGAACTGTTGTATCTTGACATTGATCTTAGAAACATAAACCACTGCCCTTCCTTTGAAAAAAATAAAAATTGTATTTTTAGGAAGCTAAAACAAGGAAAAAGAAGAGGGGGACTGGGGCTGAGGCCAACTCAAGCCCAAAGAAAAACCCCAAACCAACTCCAGCATTTACTGTTAAATTGATAAAATGCGTGAGAACTCACTGCCATGAAAAGTATAGCTTACTGTGTCAGCAGACCCCAGATCATACTGTACCAGCTGGATACTCTGAGATTTTTCTTTCCTTTTCCAGAAGTAGAGGATACACTTGGATATTTGTATATTGCCTGAATGATAAGGGAGACAGAGCTTTCCTCAGTTTAGATTGTGTCTTCCAAGCCCAGTGCAACCCTCAAGGTCAGCCACCCTGGGACACCCATCAAAGTTCCTGCATGGGACATGCTGTTGAGCCTTGGGGAAGAACAGGGAGGCTTGAAGGGGCCCTCCAGAATGGAAGGGGTTGAAGGGCAGCTGTCTGCAAGTGGCAGTCGTTTGTTCTCAGGAGAATGAGGGATAGGAGGGGCACATCTGAGGATGTGGCAGCCCTCACCTTGAGGGGGAGCACCAGGCTTTTCCTATTTAATTGATTTTGAAGTCTCATACAGCTCCGAGTATAAGCCAGCTTTTCACAAAGCTAATAAAGCACCTTCCAGAGGTAACTTATAAACACTTTCAAGGCTTTTTCCTGCTGCGGGCATGATTTCCTCTTTTGAGCAGACCAGATTGCTCAGGCCAAACACTGTCCCTTCAAGTCTGCCTTCCCTTGCTACTTGGAAGTGTATGCCTTCAGCAGGCAACATCATGTCCAGCAACACAATACTTTCAAGGTATGACATTCATGCTTCATGTTGGCCAGTTTGCAGTTTTCCATTTTGTAGCTGCAGCCCTTATACCCAAAATTATTTTCTGTCCCCTGGAATTTTCCAGGGATTTATGCTGCTTAGAGACAACTTTAGCTCTTACTGCAATTCACAACAACATTTGGTAGACTTATGCAAGCCAGCTGACTGTGAAGGCTGAGCTAGAACTGCACTTGGATCACAGGGAATCCAGAGGTACGTGTGCTAGCCTGTAGCTGTGGATGTGGCACCTAGCAGGGCATCTTTTATCTGTCCAGAAACTATTGATAACACTTGAGATTATGGAGCCAGGGAAAAGCATTGGCATTAGCTGTAAATGCACAGGACATAATTCCACTTTTCAGGACGGAAAGAGATGACCCGAATTGCACCCTCAATATTCAAGGTGTCACGAGCCAGTTGAGGAACCATTTCATTAACTAGAAGAGAGCAGCATAGCAAAATACCTCCCACTGCCAGGCCAGACCGCCCAATCCAAAAATGCTCCCTTGCCTACTTAGGACAGCTTTATAGCTCCTGTACACTACCAGGGCAGTGCCAATAGACTCTGATCCAATCCTTGCCTTACTGATGTTTGCTGTGGCTCTAAGATGGTATCAATTGCAACAACTCAGCCTTCTCTTTGCTCCTTCAGGATGGCAAGATTCATGTTTCTAAGATCTCAGTAGCAGGAGACCATTATTATTACAGGTGATTATTTTATTTTGGGGTCCAGAAAAATCCATTGTATTTTGCATTGTGAATATTTAACATACTTTCACAAATGAAAATCCATAGTCATTTTCACATGAAGAAACCTAGATCTGACTGCTGAGCACATACCTAGTATACGTAATGATTATAGGAAATTCCGTCTATCTTATATAGTCTTCTCTTGTTAATTTCCCAGATCCCCAGAGAATTTTCTGAACAGCCTTGGAGGACTGGAAAAGGTCTCTAAAGGATTTCCAATGCTCTAGAAGGTCCAAAGCAGCATTTCCAATGCTAGAAGGTGAACAAAAGTCTGTATTAGCCTGTAAGTTAGGCTGTGATGACTAATGGCAGTATTGTGAGATGAAAAAATAGTGTACAAGGCAAAGCTCAGATAAAACAGATTCTGACTTATCTGGAAGGTCTAAATAATTTAAAAGCACAAATCATACATAGCTAGTTTGCTAGAATGAGTAAAACACATCCCGCTGTGAATAAGACCTACATTATTTCAGTTTAAAATTATGGACTACAAGAAAAGATATTGGGGGGTTCAGAGAAGTGCAAGGATAATAAACTAATACTTGCTCACAGTGGCAAGAAAGAGCTGCAATTCCAGAGTACTCAAATGATGTGTCACATCAGTCATTATTTCTGTCACAGGGGTCTTCTGAAACTGTTGCCAAGGTTGAAGTCTTACTCATCCAAATGGTAGCTCCCACAATTGTTTCCCTTAAACAAATGCATTGTGAGACAGACAGAAGTAGATTCACTGCCCTGTGACATACAGGCATGAGAGACACTGTGACCTTGGATAAGACAATAGAAAACTGGGAGGAGCTGTTGACTCCCTCGAAGGCAGGGAGGCCCTGGAGGAAGATCTCAACAAGTTAGAGGGCTGGGCAATCGCCAACCATATGAAGTTCAACAATGGAAAGTGACAGATCTGCACCTGGGATGGGGCAACCCTGAATGTACAGACAGACTGGGGGATGAGATACTGGAAAGCAGCACTGCAGAAAGGGACCTGGGGGTCCTGGTGGATGGCAAGTTGAACACGAGTCAGCAGAGCCCTGGCAGCCAGGAGGGCCAATCCTGTCCTGGGGGACATCAGGCACAGCATCGCCAGCCGGGCAAGGGAGAGGATTGCCCCACTCTGCTCTGCACTGGGGCAGCCTCACCTTGAATATTCTGGGCAGTTTTGGGCACCACAATGTAAAAAAAGATATAAAGCTACTAGAGGGTGTCCAAAGGAGAGCCACAAGGAAGGTGAAGGGCCTTGAGGGGAAGCCATATGAGGGGCAGCTGAGGTCACTTGGTCTGTTCAGCCTGGAGGAGACTGAGGGGAGACCTCATTGCAGTTACAGTGTCCTTGTGAGGGGAAGAGGCAGGGCAGGCACTGATCTCTTCTCTGTGGTGACCAGGGACAGAACCCAAGGGAATGGCCTGAAGTTGTGTCAGGGGAGGTTTAGGTTGGATATTATGAAAAGTTTCTTCACCCAGAGGGTGTTTGAGCACTGGCACAGGCTCCCCAGTGAAGTGGTCACAGCACCAAGCCTGACAGAGTTCAAGAAGGATTTGGTTAATGCTCCCAGGCACAAGGTGTGACTCTTGGGGATGGTGTCGTGCAGGGCCAGGAGTTGGACTCAATGATCCATGTGGGTCCATTGCAACTCAGCTTAGTCTGTGATTCTGTGAAGTATCAGGCTACAAACATAAGACTATTTACTGCCTCCTGTCTTAGTATTTTACTCCATTATCATTCCCAAACCCTCCATAACCTGTAAATTCTGTCATTCCTTCAGTATAAAGAGCAGAGAATATTTTTATGTGAGCACAGAATATATGTATGCCTCTCCTAGCCTAGGCCTGTAGCTTCCATCTCCTTGGGTCTCTCCCAAGGAAGTACAGCCATGTGCCTCCCTTCTAAACCTCCTTTTGCCCGTTGAGTCTACCTGCCAGACACCAAACCCCTTACATCACAACTCACTTTTCTGAGTTGCTTATAGATGGGTAGTTCTATTTTTGAAGCTTTCCAGGCTGCTGTTTTCCTACCAGTCCAGCCCAGCCCTCACAGAAATTGGCTGTCCTGATCATCAGACACTCTCTGCAAGACATTAGTGAAGTAATTTCCCAGGGATGTACAGCAGTCTGCCCACTGGTGCTTTACTTACAAGCTCATTTTGATCATTAATGATGCTAAGCACGTAAGAGATTCTAACTAAAATAATGTACAGGGCAAAGTTACTGTATTCTGTCCATGGCCTTCACATTCCAAAAACCTCTACAACTATGATGAATAAAAGGAAACTCTTAAAAAAATAAGAAATTTGTTGTATTTAAAGTTTCAGCGTTGATGTCTGTTTTACTGAGCTGTTGTACATAAATATTTTTATAGAATCATTGCCTAAAGAATGTATTCCTCCCTTTCTTTTTCAAAACTCCCCTAGAAAAAAATACAACTTTTGCCTGTTAAGGATTAAATAAGGGGTTTATGATTTAGTGCACACTTCACAAAACTCCTGTGATGTAGCTAAGATATTATTTGTGTTTCCAAAGTGAAGCAGTACATGAAGTAGCATGAGCTGGTTATTTTTTAATTTTTAAATCCAATTAATTGTTCTAGTTACAGTACCACTAATTTTTATCTAGCTGATTAACTAGAGAATAATCCAAATACATTTCAAATTATAAATCTTTCATGATTTGGGAGATTTTATACTAATGTACATTTGACAGTGCTAATTTAAAGCAAATATCAAGCTTGATTAAACATTCCCAAGATAAGAAGGATAAATGATTGAATTATTTTATAGATTTAACTACTATTGATATGATGTTATAAACAGAAATATTTTGATGTTCATCATTAATTTTTAAAAATAATTCTTTGGGAAACAGCCAAGAAGGACCGGAGAAGTAGGTCAGAATGTATGCACAAAACATTTGTATTCTTTACTATATAAACACTAATTTATTTATTGAAATAATACACTGTTAATTATTTATTAAAGAAATTACAATTTTGCTGAGCTTCTCTCTGAAAAAAAAAAAATCATTAAAATGTGGCTAATGCAATGGATTGTTTCACATCTCTGCCTCCCAACTGTTTGCCAAGTGTTTATTGGCAAATCACTATCTGTTAAAACATAATCTGCATCAGAGCATCTCCAGCAAGCAAGTGAATTACAAAGTGTTTTAGTAAGCTTGAAATACTGTAAAAATAGTCAGCATTCCCCATGATATTTTCAGTCCCCATATTCATATGTGGGAGACTATAGATATATATATATATATGTATGTATATATACATACATACTATATATGTATGTATGTATATATACATACATATATATATACAGGGGAGAAAAGCTCTTTGGGCATCAGTTTTCTGTAATTGTTGCTAAAGGTGAATTTCACAATACTCCTGGCTATTTCCCCAAATCCAGGCTTTTAAAAATGCAGATATACCAAACAGTATTAAGTAATGTTGGAAAAAGAGACAAAAGGGTCTTTGTGAGAAGTTACATTACACACATAGAAGCTTTTTTTCTGTTTTCGTTTTCTTTTTTGTTTCCCCTTTTATTTTTTTTTAAACCAAGGAACATTACTGATTCTCCCAAATGTCTGAGTACAATCTATCATCCATCCAAAAATTAGTAGACTTCATGCAAGCGCTCAGGTAAACAGAGAAAGTGAAAGAATGAAGACACCGATTACCAATAAAAAATTGAGTACAGGTTCCCAGCTGGAGAGTGAGCAGAACCCATAGTCAACAGCACAGAAATATGCGCCAGCACGTTATTCTCCAAGGCAGTGCTGTAAATGAGACAGCATCCAGGGATGACTTGCCTCTACTAATCTCAGCTGGCCTCTCTAGTTAATACATTTAAACAAAAATGTAGATTTTCTGGCATCTATTATTATGCTCGATTAATTTGGGCAAAGAGGTAGGTAACTATTTTTCTCTCATTTTCCATATGATGCACTTAAAATCAACATATTTTTCTAATGATGTAATTTCATTTTCTTTCATTAGTTCTACTGAAAAACAAGCAATATTGTCCAGCTAGAGCATTAATAAATATAACATGAAATTGGTTAATGCAACATACATTTCTCTCAATATCACTTATTTCTGTATTCTAGCGCAAAACAAAATTAAAATCTGGTGGATTCAGTTTACTTTTGCTTTTTCCAATAGTATGAACTGAGTCAGTGGGGGGAAAGGAGAGCAGGTTGCTTCTGGGTCAGACTTACTGTATTTATTCTTTCTTATTTTGAGTAGCCTGGTTATGTGTATGTTACTAAATTTCATTGAACAACTTTGCAAGTGGCAATAAACCAAAATGTTTACTGAACTCCAGATAGATTAGATCTACTGCATTTCCCTCATCTAAGAAATCAGTTATCAAATAAACAATGAATTTAGTCTGGGAAGACATCCCTTTGGAAGGTCTGTGATGCATTTTTGGTGTTACCCCTCCTTTCTAAATTTCTCTTTCAAGACTTCTCCTATAGCCTTGTATAATACTGGAATCAAACTAATTTGGCCTCCCGTGTTTAAGCTACCCTATGTTCTCATCATTATCATTAAAATATAAGGACTCTATTTGCTGATCCCTGTCAGGATCTTTGTTGCTCAACAGATGCACTCAGATCACTGACACTGTACCTGCACTTTCATGCACTTACTTAGTTGGCTGGTTTGGGGATGGAAATGGTGAGACTTATGTGATGTAATTGCACTGGTCTTTTAGCTTTAATTTTAGCCTGGATATTCTAATTTACAGCCCATCCTCACTTCCCATAGTCAGTCCTTCTGTCATTACAGAAAGTAATATATTTGATTTAAATTTGATGCCACAGATGAAACATTTTTTTCTTGACCCCCTGTTCATTACACTGTGGTTGAGTGTCTCCCTCTGTGTTCTCTTTTATATTTATATGTACATGGCTGGGGAAAGAAAAACAACAAACAAAAAAAAAACCCTCAACTTTTTGCTGTTTGTCTCAATTTACAAAGTCTAATTCAGCTTTACTTTCGGCACTTATCCCTACTTCTCTGTTTCCTGGCCTCTCAGACATAGAATACTCCATATCCCTTCAGGCTAACTGCTCATTTCTTCTGCCCTTTCAGAAGTGGTTATTTAACCAGGCAGCTCTGGAGCCATTCCCTACAAGATTTTCCTCTTGATTAAGATGCAAGTTCCAGACAGTTTTCACACCTTTGATTTAAAGAAATTTCACGCCTTCTCTACATTAAAATCCCTGAGCTCTTTAATCCAGTTGACCTCATTAACTAGTTTCCTTAATTTTTCAAAGTTTATCTTTTTGAAATTGAGATCCTTTACAAGCTTGATTGCAGCTGTGCTGGTGGGGGTGGCAGCTGCATTGCAGTGCAGCTGCTGTGCTGACACATTGGTTGGTGCCCGTGTCGCAACCTGTGGTTCTAATGGGAAAGGATGCAGCCCCCCCACCCCACAAGCAACTACTCTTCTGCTTAATTAAGCTGAATAATTTTATGATCATTTGATACTAGGCTATTTTCCAGCAGCCCTTTCTTTAGGCTCCCATTGCAAAAACACAAGATACAACTAAATTTTTTGTTGCCTGGAGGGAGAAAGACTCCGTCAGTGTTACGGATACTTTTTAACCAGCTGTATTACCTTGGTCATGACTGCAATGTTTTTATTTATTTGGTCTTATCTTCAAATCCAGGTTTTACTTTATGATTTAAAGTAAAACAGTCCAAGCACTTCTGGAGTTGACTTGCAGAAGTACAAACAGTGAAACTTCTCCGTTACCTGTGAAAGAACTTTGTTGTCTTATGATCCAAGTCACTGAGGAGTTGTATTAGGAGCCTGTTCAAAGTGGAAGTTTTCACCAAAGTATCATAGCATTTGGAACTGAAAGGTGACTGTTACTGCTGACTTGCCATTCTACCTGCTAATACTGAGAAAGTATGTCATCTCAAGCATTGATTGCTTACAAGATTTTTAAATCTAGAGATACACAAATAGGAACTAACATCATAAAGCTAGAAGACAGGGAAAGCTTATTATTGCACATAGGTCTTCCTAAGAGTCGAGAATGATTCATTCTCATGTGTTCTCTGTACATGTTGCAAGCAAAGGGATCTCTGTTGTTTCTCTTGGGAGACTACTCCAAAACTTAGAAGGTTTCAGTGAGTACAAGATTTTAACTGGCCTTTAGCACTATTTTTCCTTTCTTAACTTAGTCTCAGCCTTCCAACCATGGGCAAGAAAACACAGCTTAAGCACTCATAGACATACCTATATAATCACAGTAATAACAGAAAGACATCACCTCACAGACTTCTCCTTCACCAGCTTTTAAATGGCTCAACTACTACGCATATGTGTTTGCTGGATCAGACTTGGGAACTGGGAATGTACACCATCCATTAACTGTCAGGCTCCCCTATGTTAGATACTAGCCCCAAGGGAATAGCTAAAACACAGTAGAGCAAACCTAACAGCAAAATGAAATGCACTTGTGAACTTGCCTGTTAATATGGGTGCACAGTTCAGTGGGTATAGCCTTGCGTTGCAAAGAACAGGGTAGTGGCATGTTGTCTTCTATGTGGGGCAAGTAAACAAGAACATATATGTGTTGATGCTGCTCTGATTCTGTGAAGTATAATGAAAGATAAAAGTACACAAGGCAGAGCATGTGTCTCCTAGGCACAGTCATGCTGTGGAGAGAGGTAATTTATCCCTGCTGGGTACATCCATTATAATCCAGAGTCTGGAAATATCTGTTATTAGAGTGCATTCATTCCAGAGCTTACACTATGTATGCTTGCTATTTAAGTTGATCTGCTGCAATGGTGGTGTCAATTAGTTGCTGAGATCCCTTCCTATGATTTTGGCAGTAATGAGCATGTTCACCTGGATAGAGTTAACAAACTATACGCAATATTGCAAACGCGGGCAAGTGTGAAAGTTGTCCCTGTGCTTCATCATAGCTTAGAGTCTGAGCCAAAAGAAAGCAAACTAGAAGAAAAATGGCTCCTAAGTTGGAGTTAATACTTTCCTCATCTGTAACCCCTAAAAATCCAGAGGCACACATCATGAAGTTTATGACAACGTGAATTCAGAATTTAGCTAATCTTACCAGAAATCATTAGGAGTCTTGGGCAACTGAGTGTTGTTTTTACTTGAGAGCTCTGTGGAAAGCAAATGCAAATACTTACTTCTTAGTTATGAGTTACATTTGCAGGCAGGCAAATAAATTTTCTCCCTTTTTTTTAAAAAAAAAAGTATGTCTTATTAAAAGTTTTTAAACTGGGTCTCAAATAAATTTAGATCTCAACTTATGCTGTGAAAGAAAATAAAAAGACTGAAACCCAAAACTTATGGTTTTAGATTTCCTTACATCAGGAAACCAGTGTGGATTTAAATTTAAAAAAAATTAAAAAAAAAAAATAAGGAAAATGTTAAGATTTTGAAGCAGAAAGAGAAAAAATAACCTCTGATGTCCACTAAAAAATAGACACAGATGAACATTGCCAATTGTCCTTTTACATGATGAAACCTAGAAGTGAGGAATTAAGTGCAAGTAATGACGGGAAAAAATGTGATACATATCAGAAATTTTGAATTCATAGAAGCTAATCAGGGCCAAAGGCTCCTCTCTCTGTCTAGCAGCAAAGAGGAAGGTGGTATTGACTTCAGATGGGGAAGTACTGAGGAGGGAAATGCTGGTTCTTGGGAGTGGCATTCCTTACAGCCCTGAATTTGCAGGACTCAGGGGATGAGTGATCTGCAGAATGGGGACAGTGTCAGCATTGGGAGCTACCAGTTGGGGATTATTCTCTGAAGAACACGGTCCTCTTGTCTGCTCAACAAAACAAACCAATCAACATCATTATTATTCTTTAATCTTGATTCCTGGGACTCAAAATACAGTCAGCCCCTTCAGATCCATTCTTGCCATCTGTCCAGGGATTCAAACAACCAAACAGCAGAAGTCTCCTTCCCAAATATAAATGTCCTAAAACATGCTGGTGTTTTCTTTACTGAATAGCTATGCTTTAATGCTGACTCTGAGTAGAGGAAGTATTCATGAAGCCAAGGTTTCAATAATATGATTAATATTTTTGGCTTGACAGTGTAGGGGTAAGCATAGCCAATAGTTAAATAAACAACTGAAGCTCATTTATGCAATATTCTATCAAAGCTTTTAACTAATCATTAAATAAAACAGAGCTAGCACATTGCTGTGAGCAAAATAATCTTTCTAACACGACTCTTAAACAACTCTGTAAATCACTCTTCAGTTATTTCTTTATCTAACTGGCTCAGTATCCTTGATAGATCCTCGATAGCCCTGAGAAATATTTGATCAGTGGGTTGCCTGTGTGTATAATCTTTACTTATTTGCTACACTAGTTTATCTCGTTTTTTCCTAACTGAAATCCCATTTTATTATTTCATTGTGAAACATTTTCTCCATGCAAAGGGTGAATTTAGTAGATGTCTCTGACTCCTTCAGTTCTCTGAAGGATTCAGTCTTCTGTGGCGACTATGTGACAAATTAGACAAGAGAAATACCTTCGCCTGCTACTGCATAGTGGCTGAGTAGCTGTGTAATGCAGTAGCACACATGAAGCCCAGTTTTTAAATGAAAACACTGCTTACACTCCCATTTACACAGAGAGAAGGAGGAGCTGGAATGAGTGATATGCATGTTATAATGTTGCACAGTTTTCAAACCAGCATGGCTGAAGCCTTTTCAGAGACATCAGTTTTTAAAAGAATTGCCTAGATACAAACAAAAGTCTCTTGTGGTTAAAATTCCCAAATGTGTCTAAGCAGGTTAACTATTTGAGTGATGTAAGATTTCCAGACACTAGAGATCAAATAAAAGGACAAGCCTGTAGCTTTGTGCACACAGAGTGTGTTGGACTTCGCCCCTGCAACTTTCTAAGGACAACATTCAAATACCTTAAAGTGGCTACCCCAGGGCACATCTCCTGTGTGTCAGGAGAAAGGTTAATGTTGCATGTAGCAGTTTCTGTCTTCTGTCAGTACTTAGCAGTTTATTCTCACTAAAATTAAACAAAATCGGCATCCATTTAATGGCCTGACATTCAGATGGCCTCTGGTGTTTTGCTTGTTTAAGAATTAAATCTAACTGCACTATTAAATCTAATATATCATCGATCAGAGAGAAATTATTTGCTGGAAGGTTGTTTAGGATTAAGTTTAAGTTGCAGCATTTAAATAATTTATTCTTCAAAATACAATATCTCCTCAAAATTATTTATAACTTTAAGTAGCAAATTGCATACGTGAAATACAAAGACCCTGAAGAAATGCATGACTTCTAAAACACAGAAGACCAGAATAAGGAAATATGTGAATATTATATAACATTTTCCTGCACTCTTATGTCATTAAAAAATTCCCACCCTTAAAGTGCTGTGTTAGATTAGTGAAGATAGAAAATGCTTAAGGACCTGCACTCATGGCTTTGGTTACATTCTTGTACCAAACAGATGGAAACTGGACAGTGCAAAATGTGCTGTAAGGGGAAAAAGTGTGCAACATATAACTACAGTTGCAGGTACAAAAACCCACATTTCTCCATTAATTACATAGCTGCCACTGTAAAGTTAGTAATAATAAAAGTATTTGTTAACCAAATATACACAGGATTATTTACCTTCAGAAAAAATTGTTTGGATGCATAGGATTCAGTTAACTAAAAATCACTTATTTGTATCTGTCAAGAGGTCTTTTGACATGAAAAGGATGAAGGGGCTCTGTCCACTGTCTAAAGTAGGGTAAAAACACAAGCAAAACCTGAAACTTCTACTTCATTCTAATTATTGTAATTAGTAATTTTAGTTCTAAGGTTCTTTTCTGATACATTTAGCTTCCAACAAAAGGAGAAATTAACGGAAATCCCAAATTGTTAAAAAAGGAACAACCCCCTTAATCAAGCTTAGCTTTCCAAATGAGGTTATCAGTCTCAGAATGCTTTTCTAGAGCTCCTACTGGGCAGATTTCAATATTGCATCATCTGAAGAACTCAATCCACAAAAAAAAAAAAAAAATTCTAAGGGAAATCCACAAAATATGTCCTGCTGCTTGCTATGCTTTCATTTTTTTCAGTTTATCCCAAATCTGGTGATATTTGCCTCTCTTTCTTAAGAGCTATGCTTCAGACACCATACTATACACAAGTGCTAATTTGCACTCATAAAGGTAACTTTATATGTTCTATTTCTTCTTTTCTTTGAAGAATAATTTGGAAAATACAAGCTACAAAGCCTCCTGAACTGATTGTAAATAAAATGCCCTTATATTAGATTAAAGTATTGAATAAAAATAAATAGCCGGTTCCTTATTTGGGACTATCATTACTGCTTTTCCACCTCTTTTGTGATGAGGAGGAACAAGCTAAAAGTCATCCCAGCATTTTTAGAGCTATACCTGTCGGCTTAGTTTTCCAGGTGCAGATGTTGATCCCCATATGAAGAAATTTACTGCATGTGTGCAGCACCTCACATGTCCAAGAGATGTTATATTCATGGGAGCTGCCAGATGCAATTGCTGTACAGGCTGTGGCTTGTTGAGCCTGATGTTTGCTGATGGTAGAAAAGGAATCATAAAGGCTGAAGTACAGAAAGGCTTGCAGATTGATGGAGTCAGCAGAGGCTTAGGAAGTGTGAGCACATGAGCGTAAGTCATCCAAAAGTTAGTGGGTACCACCATCTTCTCCAATGGTCTCTGCAAGGAGTCAATGGTTGTGACTCAATTCTCTGCTGCCACTTCAGTGCTAGTTTGCCCATCCTCCTTGGATTTCATGTCATTCACATTTCAAAAAAGATTAAAAAATTGATAAATTTTGAATCTAGACCACTGCCATTTTGTTTGACATTCACATCAGTGGATTCTAACACAAATCAATTTCTACTTTACACTGACTATTCTAAATGTATATCTGTCTATCTACAGAGACATAGAAAAGAGAAAGAAAACCCAACAGCAGACCTAATGAAGCTGGTCTTCTACTACAAAAGTAACATCTTCAATAGCCACACTAATACAATAAAATCCATATTTCCCTTTCTTCCCTGATGATCAGATCATTATCACATCAAAAATTTGTTTGGTTGTAGCTGTGCTTATAAGCTTTTTTTGACATTAAGATCTTCAGAGATGTTAAGTGGGGTTGTGTCAAAAGGACAAAGAAACCTTAAACATGCTGTCTTTGGTAGAATGAGTTCCAGCCTTTACAAATCTATCTCAATTAGGCTTTTCATTTCAAGGAACAGACAGATTTTAATTCTGACATGTAGAGACCTCATGCATCAGTACATTTACACTTGCATTTACTACTGCAAAGCTGTTGCAATAGCAATGCAATAACAAACTTCTAAACAACAGCAACAACAGCAACAACAAAATAGAAAGGGGTTATTTATGAATTGATAGGGCAAGTATCACATTTATTGCTTTAGTGCATCTAAAATGACTTTGTTACTAGTGACGTCGAATACAATCACTACAATGTGGTCTACAAATACAGGTCTCAGCTTAAAATACACAAACCCTGTGACAGGATTGTAGGATGAAGCATAGAAATATTACGCATGCTCATTTTTAGCATAATTACACTTCTTTTTTTTCAGGAAGTGCCTATTTCAAGATTATTCTACCATAAAACACCTGAATTTCCTAATGAGGTCTGAGCTGAAATGTGGCTGCACCTCTGTTGGTGTCTTACTAGCTAAGATTTGCTCTTATTTGTTATTTTGTTATTACTGTATATACCATACACTGTAATCACTCCAGCTATCTCAGTTTAAACTGCACTGAAAATCTTTACCTGAATATTTTTTAGGAGTGTCTGACTCTCTGAAAAACACAGTGATGTTAAGTCTAGATAGTTTAAATAAATATCTCTATGTGAGTAAAAGCTCTTGCAGAAGCACTGTAATGATGAGACCTACAGTAATTTTTGGAGACAAGACACGTCTTGCACATCTAAATATTCCAGATAGGTCAGAGCATCCTCTTGGATGGGATGGTAACAGTTGACAGAGCACAGCAGTTTTAATACAGCACCAGAAACAAATACATTCACAAGCAAAGGCCAGACTCTGAGGAAACGATAATGTATATTACTTTGTTTATTGCAGTTAACTAAATATGATTGCAATAGGAATTATAGTTTATCAAAAAGATATACAATATCTGCCCTTTCATGTTTTCAGCTATTTAAAAATAATGAGATTCAGTGCCGTTTACTTTTCAACAGAAAATAAATGAAATCTAAAGTTATGGGTGTTTTTCATTAGCTGTTAGATACAGCGGCTGTGCCAGAAACCATTATCTAGTACATTTTGCTTTCCAGATAAAACTTTCAAATGCTTACATTTCACTGCACGTTGGTTGATTGGATAATTTGAACATCAAAGGAACCTTTCATTTAATTTAAGCCGAAAAGTTGTCTTTTGCTTTATTAACTTTCGATCAATAAACAAGCAATTTGGAAATGTAATCAGGAAATGCTTCCAATTGGCTGACAATGTATCAAAGCCAGTGCTTGAAGGCAAGAGCAAGCTGTAACAAGCAGTTTATTACCAGTAGCTGTTACTGACATTAGTCAAAACCAAGAAAGATAAAATGGAATAAGAAATGTAATGCTGGAAGAGCCTTGGGCACTGTGTTCTCTTCTTCCTTTTGAAAACTGCAAGCCTGTCTTTGATATGATAACAAATATAAACTGTTTAAAAACACCAAATGCAGAAAAACTGAGACTAGCCTGTCATGGAGTTAATCCATTCTAGAGTGACATACAAATAGTGTAACATCCAGCGGATATATGTTATGGAAATATTTTGAATTGGATTTACATGTAGTGAACAAATTGGAACTTTTGATTTTATGTGATATTGTAATGTACATGTTCTCATATTAACTGAGTGTAATCCTATTTGAAGATAATGAGTTCTCAATAGGCTCTCCAGTCTGAAACTGCATCAGAAAATTTTGATTTTGGCTGGAGAAGGTCCAAATGGACTTAAAAAAAAAATCCACAGACTTGGGGGTAACCCTCATTTCTGAGGGGAATTTGCTTTTTTTTTTTTTTTTTCCAACACATCATCCATAAAACTAACCAAATGGTGAGCTTTTCTAGTTTTTATTGATAGTGTACTATTTGTTTTGCTCTGTGTTGTCTGTAGCCCAAAGCAGAACACTGGGCTGAATTTCAGCTCTGTTTTATTGAACATGTCACTGAAAGTATCTTGTAGTTATTTCACAATCATCTGTACATATTTTAAACTCAATTAGAAATAAAAAAAAAAGGAAAGAAAAGAAAATATATTTGACTGGAATGGATTTGAGAGGTGAGTAATGAGCATAGTGTAACAGATTTAATTTCCCTGTTCTACAATGAAACAAAGTCATGGAGACTTAGCACAAAGGGATTCAGGAAAAGAACAAAGAGAGAAAATGTTTTGGCTGCTTTGTGAAAGTTCTGTGTGTTGGCACACTGGGCATGCTGAGCACATCACAAGGCATGCTGACACACAAGTCACATATTTCATCACCTCAAAGGGAAGCAATATTCTTACGGTAGAGAATTATTTATCTGGTCCTTCCAGTTAACTGTTTTGCAGGTTTCATGAAAGCAGCTACTCCATGTGAAACTATAATCATAGATGTATACAAAGCATTAACAGCTCTGAATTTCATCTCATTACTGCTTTCCAGTAATGCCTGAAAATTCGCTTTTCCCTGGGGCAATGAAATCTGGACACCGGCTACACTGATGCTGCATCAGCTGGCTGTGCTGCTAGTCCTTCCTCAGGCAGGGAATGCAGTGCTATTAGGACAGGGCTTCCATCCTCACTGCTCGCCTGTTTAGACTCCACATTCTTTGATAACTTTGCCCTTGACCAGTATTATGGTTTTTCTTTAATTCCACCATATTTGGGATATTTCATTTGCAACCATTGTGGAGTACTCAGGAGTTCCAAATAGCTGTACCTCATACAGCTAGACCTCCCATAAACTGTAGTAATATTAGTAGTAACTTATTATAAGCTCAGAACCATTAAAACTGGCATGTTCTGGAAAAAAAATAAAGAGAAAAGAGAAATTAAAATATCATGTTTGAGGAAATGAACCAATGTAGGTCCACAGGTACTCATGATGTTATACCATCTTACGCCATCTGAAATCCCATCTAAAGTTTCTTTGCATAAGTTCCAGTATTGTTCTTGTAATATTTTTGATTCCAAAACATCTAGTGCTGAAAGACAACCACCCAATGAATCCAGAGAGTAATTCTTGTGTCCAGCATGTGCACCTATCACTACACCAAAGTTTCATATCATTGATCACATACATTGAAATCACCATACTGATAAAGTGACACGAATAGATATGTTCAAGTGATTTCTTATTCATCAGCCAAAATTTAAGAGGAGGAAAAGAAAACCTCATCTAATGTATAGGTAATTTCCATTATCACAATATTTTGCTCATCAAAAAGAATTCTGAAAATTAGCCAACCTTCACACCCATCTGAAAGTTTGGGACAAATACTGCAATCACCCTGTTACAACATACCAAAAAGTAATTTCAGTTTTCTCCTTATTGCTTTATTAGTATTTAAAACCCCCCAACCAACTACTGTTGTAGGGATAACAAGAAGAGAAAAACTTGTACCTGAAAGAAGCAAAAAAATATTTATAATATCTCTTCCTGTCTAACAAGGTCATATAATTTTACTCTCACCTATTTCTGCATGCTTAATAGGATATCTGGAAGAGATTTGTTGTGAGATATGAAACATTTGTGCTAACCTCATCTGCAAAAACATGGCAAGTTAGACTATTCAATGCAGTAGATACAAAAATTACTGGTAGTGATCTCTGGCACTACAATTCCAGTCGGAGTGGTATGTTCTTTTGTATTCATATATGCACATTTTTAAAAAAAGTTTATTTCATAACTTTATGCATCTCTATGCATCTTCATACAGATCATTGTTGAATGACCAATAATTCACACAAGTCCTGCTTAGTAGTCTCAAAAAATATACTGAGTCATTCATCTGAACATCATGTAGTCCTAAATGTAGGTTTTGGATACTTTGTAGAATTTCCAATGGCAATGAATATGATTGTGAACCAAGACTAGCTCATCCCTAAGCAAATATTTAGGGTTTGATTTTGCTGTCCAAACAAAAGCATCTGGCGTCTTTTGATAAGGCTTCTCTGTTTCGGCTGGAAATGGTGCAGGTATATCTGTACGAAGTCAAGACCATCCACATGCATTATGCCTTGGGCTGATCATTGAGTGAAATTCAGCTTTCACGTTGGAGCTGGTTTGTGCTTAACCAGTTTGGAAAATGAGCAAAGCAAGTTTGGGACTTCCTGAGAAATACAGACAGGATATGATCTGAGAAATATCCATAACAAAAAAGGTCCCTAAACATTAAGTGCCTT
>VZTX01014941.1:252140-272140 GCA_013400915.1 Pardalotus punctatus
GTTTTAGCTGAAGAACACTTGGGGCTCTACAAGCCTTCCTTTCTCTGCTATGTCACTTCAGACTTGAGGATCTGAAGATTTGCAAATAGTTTGAACAAGCAAATGTAGTGCCAAAGCTGTATTCATAGCAAATCACGATACAGAATATAAGTTACTATTGCATTGTGGCATATTTTCTAAGATCAGCAGACTAAAATACACAAGCAGGCATCTCCAAATATTTCACACTTAGTTTGCCAGTTTGTTAATTGAGAGGAGCCTCAAAGGCAAAACTACTCTAGGAACTCTGTGTCTGAGTGAGCAAGGCACTGTGTACCCTGATGGGGACTGGTTAGGGCCACCTGTGTGTGCAGTACCCTCATGCACCACCTGTATGCAGCAGGTGCATTTGTGCCTTCTTTATTTCTCAGACATTCCCTCAACATATTTCCTTATTACTGAAAATGGCCAGTTTACTTCTGGTTTTATAAAATGCTGTTGGAACAATGGGATTCTTCAGTGTTCCAGTGAATCCAACATGACTGCAGCAGAGGAGGAGTCCATGCAGGCTTTTGCAGACTGGAGAAGAAAAGATCAAGCAGAATTATTGCTCTCTTAGCTTCAAATGCGGTTGAGCCATTAATTTAAATAAGCTCTGAACTTCAACCCTCAGACCTGTAAATTTTTATTGGTGTGAGTACAGGTATCAGTGAAGCCTGTTAGTTGTTCAGCAAGTTCAATGCAACTTCTTTAAAAAGCAGGTATGGTTGAAACCAACATTCCCCTTCCTCCAACACCTTGATTCCTGATGACATTAATGTCTAGTTTGGCAGCTTGACAGCTTGAATCCTCCATAGTGTATTTTTTTAGCTAAAAGAAACTGTTGACAATATCTGTCTGCCTGCATGTTAATAGAGTATGCCTAAAATGAGTGTCATGAACACAGGGAATTTTTACCTGTCAATATCTGGCTAAGATTGGAGGCTTATGAACAACTTATGGATACATAATATTCTTATATGTGAATCTATAATGTATTAATAAACAATATTTCATTCTAAAACAACAATCTTAATGAATGGCATTTATTTTCATGGAAATATATGGTGAGAAAAGAGTTTTACAGAGCTGTCTTTAAACAATACACTTACTGTTTCTACTTCCTCACATTTTCAATATGCATTCTTTATCCAACAAAGTGGTTTAGGCTTCATCTGTGGAGTTTTCTAGGAGAAAATATTGTTGCTTGTTATTAAAAGATTTTATAAAAATAACGTAACATTTCCAATGTGTGTAACTCTCTTATTCACAGAGAAATGCTACTTCATGCATGTGTGGAATAAAAAATTGCAATTTCTGCAATAATCATTGTGGCAGTAAGTAGTTAAAATTTCACACTGAGCCAAGAGCATTGATTAAAATTTTGATTTACAGTCCTTTTACATTTAATGCAAAATCTACTGAAAGAAATAGGTGAAAAAAATAAGGTATTTTTCCATGTGTTACAAAAATATCTGCATTTCTTTACCACAAATAGTCAATGTTTTGTTTGGGTCAATGTTTTACTTCTGCTGAAAGTTGTGATTTGTTTATGTTGTTTATTTTACAGTACAACTTGGAAGATCCAAGTCAAGACTAATCTCTTTTGTACTAGGAATATTTAATATATGTACCAGAAAAGAGATGCTACCAATGGCATTTTGAGCTGGTGTCAGACTACTACTCAAACTGGTGCCAAGAAGAGATATATTAGGCTTGGGAAGTGGGGTAAAAGGAGATTATATTTATCAAAGTTCTTACAAAGAGGCACATGCAAAATCACCCTTGAAGTGGCTCAGATACACATATCCAGAAAAAGCCCAGAGTGAAATTAACATGACTGACTGAGAACAGTGAGGATAAGGAGAGACAGGGAGGGGATCTCTAAGGGTACAGCAAATGTTCATTGTTTCTTATGTACCCTGCAGAAATCCCTTTGAGGCATTGGCTGCAGTTTCTCTGAGTTCAGTGAAGAACTAACGCACCTCAAATGCCTATAGTTTCGGCTATAGGCAAATGGCTAGTCGATTGGCTAGTCAATTCTCTTATTAATAATGAAAACTTTTGCACATTTCCCAGCTCACATCCACACCCTGTGTACATTTTAGTACACAGATAGCCTACTAAATAAACCCAGATTAGTTTACCTGTGTAGAGTACGTTGATATATCTGCTACCAGATAAAGAAGGCTATCCATTGGCTGTCTGCCCCCAAGAGATACTTTGTAGTCTTTTCCCCACCATTACTATGAATAAATCAATCTGTAGTTTCTGTTGGTCCTAGCCTGTCTGCTTATTACACATCTGCTTCCAATACTCCACTTCTGCATATGCTTCTAACCATGGGTTTCTTGCTGGGTTCGTGTTTTACAGTCTTCCCACTTAGCCTTGAGGCCAACCAGGAGAGTCAGAAGAGATGAGGTAAGGTACTTTTCGTTTGGCTGATTCATTGCACAACATTATCAGGTAAGAAAGTCCAACTCAATCTGATATTTCTCCAGAGGGAAAAAAAAGATAAAATCTTAGATGAGAATTGTCAAATTCACTCTGTATGGATGGATGTCTGAGTTATATTAAGAAGTGGAAAATGTCTAGTCAGAACAATGAAGAAAACTACATTAAGCAAAAATGAATAAGGTGCCAAGGATCTTACATGAGGACAAATCATAACCAGTGCTCAAAGTGCAATGGATCTGGGATATTGAGTAATAAGAAGATAAGGATCTAAATACAGATATTTAACCTCTGAAGGCCTTCAAGGGCCTTGTTCTGTAACAGCTAGATTGTAGCTATAAAAGGCTTAGACATACATGAACTCTGGTACTATCAAAGAGTTTTTCTTTTCTCTTTTTTAAGGTTAAGTAATTTTTATGAATACTGGTGAAAAATGAAGCCAGTTCAGCAATAAGGTGAAGAGAAGTGAATGGAATGATGAGGTGGTCGTCTTTCCAAGAAGACCATTAGAAAAAAACCTGTATTGAGGTTAATTTCTTTGAAATGGTGATTATAGTTATTCATGAGAAAGTCCAAGGACTCTTATAAATAAGCAGTGTTTGCCCTCCCGGAATAGAGAGATGCAGCAAACATACCAGATATTAAGCTAGTGACTTAGTACAGAATTTTTTCTCTACATATGTTTAATTAGCCCTTGTTACCACAAAACTTCTTAGTGGCTCATTTACGATCGCACAGCAGAAACAGCAGACCTGTTTTGTGTAAAGCTCTGCATCCAAACCACCCTCCATCTGGGTGTGACACAAACTGAGTGAATGTAGGTACTAGTGGTCTCCTGCAGAGCAGATTTAGACAAATTCAGATGGGATGTGTCTCTGAAGATGTAATCAAGCTGTAAAAGGGCTAAAAATGCTACAGCAGGTGCAGAAAACAACAAAGCATTGGGGAAAAGCAGTAAAGGTAAGAAGTATATGAATATCTCAAGTAGAACCATTATTCCAGAAATTTGTTTGGATGCTAACAGTTCCAATTTTACAAGTATGAAAAATATGAGATTTACATCACACAAGCTGCCTAGTTGGCTCTATCCTTGTTGCTTGATATTTCTTAGTTGTAAAGCCTTAATCTATATTAGATGTGATTTCTTTTATCACCATAAAATTACTTCAACATAAGAAAGCAGAAGTGCATCTAATTTTCTATTAAAAACTCTCAGTTTTTAAACTAGAAACCTAAGAATTCTAAACAAAAACAAAGGTTTTAAAAAGGTAAAACATAAGCCTTTTGAAAAAAAGTATTCCAACCTACTGTTATTCATGAACACAGATTTAAATTTGGGTTTTTAATACACAAGTTCGCTTGCTTGAAAACATATACTGCAACTTCTCTGTGACAGTATTTGTTATGTCAGTCGACATAAAGTGCATGGACATAGTATTCTTTATGAATAGCATACTGGGGTCGGAAATGGAGGGAATCCCTATCATTCTGCCTTGTGAATTCCCTTGTGGTAGTAGAGATTCTCCTGCTTTCCCTTAATTTATGTAAAGGGCTGTTAAACAAATTACTACATATGAAGATAAGCTGGCATAATGCACTAGTATATTTTTGTTGTGATTCTGAACATTACAGAAAGTAATAATACAGTTAATATGATAAAATTTTTAAAATTAGGTATAATTTGTAATTACAAATTGATATTCTCGATCCAATCTCTCTCATGAAGATATTCCCTTGTGTTTGATACCAAAATGCTACACAGAATAATCTGCTTGGCAGGACCAATATTCTTATCTGCTGTGAGTTACGTAAGAATATTTTGATGCTGAGTAATATGCATCTTGAGGAACATGTAATAAAATGTAAATTTTTAAAGCATGAAAAATTAATAGCTGAAAATAGCAAGTCAAAAACCTGTAACAGGTTTTGTGTCATACACCTCTTGAAGACCAAACCTAAAAAAATGTTGCAGTTGTTTTTTTCTTTAAAAACTTGAATTTATAATTTTAAAGCAGGGATTCAAGTCTAACTCCACATCTCTCTGTCAGAGCACAACAGAGTTTCTGGAGTAAAAGTATAGTTGAGCTCTCAGGACTACTGAAGATTTAATGTTTGTTGCACTTGTGCTTTCCAGCCTCTCTGCTTTCCTAGATTGGAATGGCTGAAGCAGAATTTTATTGTTAGCAGACACAGAGCTACAAGGAGTGTGAGTTCTCTTGTACATCCAACATTAACACCTGGGGTTTTGGTGCAGCAGATCTGTGTTGCCTTCCCTTTTCCTGCAGACATGGGGAAAAGCCTGCTTTTTCCAGCTTCACCCTGAAACAGGGTACCATGGGCAAGAAGAAAAATTATTTCAAATTATTTATTTTCCTCCACTTCATGTTGCAGATCTGAGTTTTTTTAAGTTCCCTTGCTCTGATTTTTGTCAAATTAAAAGAAAATGTGTGAAATAAAAATCTCGATGATATTTTTATTGGGCTTTTCCTAAGGAAAATGTGACCAATTTCTATCTTGGAAATTAGGAATCCCCTCACAGAAGAAGGGTAAAGGCTGTAAAAATTGTCTTTGTATTAGAAGTAATACCTACTTTTAGGACAGTGGAACTATAATGGATAGTTTCATTTTTTCATGTTGGGTTGAACTCTTAAATACTAGACTTACAAAAATATATGCAGAATTTCTCATATCAAAAGACACTGCTCCATTTTTATCAGACATTTTATGTATGTGTTGGTGCTCAGATCTCATTTTTGGAGCTTATATGTCAAACCCTATTGCAACTAGCAGTTTACCAGACTTGTTTTGACCTCAGCATCATTATTACCTATGGAGAACCTGATCTGCTAAAACAGATGGTGATATACTTAGAATACGTCACTTCGTAGGAGTCAAATGCAATAACAAAATAATGCCATGTGAAAAGAGATTGGGTTTTTTCTTCCATTTCAGCTCATTTCAAGAAGTCATATGTATAAGCATGGTTTGAATAATGGTTTGGTGACAGTACCTGTGTGAATGAGTAGGTGTACAGCTTGAAATGTTGGCACTGTGAAGATGAGCATGTATTTTGTTGGTCATACTTTAAGGAAACTGCTTTAGATTTGTGAGGCTTTTTTTGCCCAGGTGGTTGTAAACATCAACCAAGTGACCTCATTTTTCTTCCTCTTCTGTCCTTGCCTGCTGTCTTCTTTAGGAAAAATTTAAATGCTGTAAAAGCCATCCCCAAACCCTTTTTTCCTCTTCATCAGCTGCCCCTCTGCTTCCTTATGAAGAGTTCTTCTAATCCCACTATGGACCTCATACCCTTCTTACCTCTTCTGCTGATCACTGTGAACTCTTTAGTTGCAGCATAAGAGGAACTTCAGGGAGTGGGGAGAAAGCACAAATGAAGGGGCAATTTGGGAAAAGGTACGAGAAAGAGGCAGGGATGCTTGGCTCCTAGTGGGAGAAAGAAAGAGACCACTAATATCAGTCTGAAGGCCTTCACTGCTACTGTCTTAAACCAAACTACTAGAGAAAAGAAAGGTTTTCACAATGCTGGGAAAACCCTGTGAATTAATTTGAGTAATGTTTATTAGTTTAAAAAAAAAAATGAGGTAAAAACCAACAATATGTTGGAAAAGTATAGATATGATTATTCAATAGAAATTTGAGGAAATTATCCTAGCACAGTCCAAGAGACTAATGAGTCCATATTAAGAAAATGGCACAGTGCAGGTCACCCTATTATAAAACAGGATATTACAGAAATGGAAAAGGTGCAGCTAAGGGCAAGCAGAGTGCCACAGCAATACAATGATCTTAGTTATTCAGAAAGGTTACAGAAACAAGATCCATAAGCTAGAGAAAAGAATTAAAATTAAGACAGACCCTCAGCAAAGTCTGCCAGAGTATTTGTATGCAATAGGTATAACAGCTTTGAAGACAATACCTACAAGAGGATATTTGAACTCCTATCACTATAAAGTAAGGGCATTGTCATTTAGATTTGTTGGTTTCGTCAATGTATAGTAAGTAATATATAGGGTATGAATAATGATAAAATGGATTTAAGTGATTTAAAATAGACACTAAACTAAATAGATAGGTTTTTTCCCACTTCTTGGGGACTGCCTGAGCATTTTTACAACATCCCTTAAAAGTCTTTTTGAAAGCTATGTGGCCTTATATATCTAGCCAAACCCACAGTCAAATTTGGCTTTAGGATAGGCCAAACAATAAGACAGCAAATGTTGCATAAACACAGGAGTTAAGCAGACATGTTTTATGATGATATTTGTAATTGAGCTTCTTATAAAATAATAACACGATCCTTTAAAGAAAAATAATGTCACAGACAATGTATTACTGCAAAAACATTATCTATGAATACAGATTTAGTTGGAAATATCCTGTAGTATTGAGTCAACAATTAAAAAAAAAAAAGTCCTACAACATTGCTCCTTTACAAGGCGTGAAAGGTAATTTTATTCACTAAATGTGCTGCTGGTTTCATGTGTTACAACAATTAAAACTTTCATGAATATTAAAACTTTGATGAGAATATTGATTAGTCCCAAATGTTGTCTACACCATTTAGAACAGCAATTGTTGCTCATTGCAGTCTTTTAATCTGTGCTTTTTAAACATGTCTATACTTTGGAGCAATGGCAGTCTCCACTCAATGGACAACAGCCACGAAGAACATAGATATATAATCCTAGAAATACAATGTCAGTCCAAGGGATAAGGAGCATTTGATAAGTAGTTTCAACATTGCCTTTTCAGCAAGCAAGTTACATTCTCTGTACATGCTGGATCCCTGATAATTAGTCTTGTCTATCTGCAATATGATCAAACTACAGGAACTAAGTATGACCTCTGGTGTGGAGAGAATATATTTAATTTGGTTTTAAATTTGTAAAATTTTATTAATATCATTAAATACAAAATGTTTAGCTTATAAAAGAAGTTTTTAAAGAGTGAATGAGATAGCATTTTTTTTAGAGAAAAACAGATTAACTAATCCATTTAGATGTTTCTGCAATTATTGGCATTTAAAAAAAAAAAAAGTAGATTAAGAAGAATTAGCATTTCATTGTGTGCTTGGGAATTAGGTACCAGAAGGGTGTAGAAGTAGGTTTGAAATAGAGGAAACCCATGTATTTGGGGAGAAAAAGCGATCACTTAAGAATCCATGGTGTGCATCTGAAAATCCCATTAGAGACTGTCAAGCTGCATTGGTCAGACAAAAAGAATATGAAATGGGACCAATTAATACGATGCTGTTGAGTGCATGGCAATAGCTTCTAGTTCCTGATTTACAGAGGAGAATACAGTTGAGTGGAAATGATTTTGATACATTTGCATTTGTGGCTATAAGTCAAATTCTGCATAAAGAGATCTAGCAACCACAGAATGGTGACTATAGCCCTGGATTCCCAGTCCGGAGCCTGGGACGATATTGCTGGTTCTGAAACTGATCCTTGTGATGACCTTGACCGGATCACTTCTCTTTGTAAATGTTTCATGTACTGAGTTTTGTTATATCTTGTTATATTAGCATGCTTATATATGTTGATCGTAAGCCTTCAGAGTCTTCTGAAGAATGGCTTATTCACTGTGTTTGTACAGTCTGCAGCAGAATGAGCCTGTGATCTTCTCTGGGGAGAATTTAAATACCATAAAATCATGCAAGCAGCAGAAGGACCATGACACAGAAAGGGAGAAAATCAATGGGATTTGGGGATCAGGGAATTTTAAATGAAAGGACTTTCAAATATATAGTTTCCTTGTACTGAAATAGCTCCTAATCTGATTCAAAATCTTATTTATTTGCTCAGCATGTTTCCATGTCCTTGAAACAATTCATTTGTGACAGTTATATATTTTCATTGAATTTTTCCAAGCACTGAATGGTAGGTCTCTAGTATTACTAAAACCCCCGACATTCTTGATTCTTAACTAAGGAATAAATAGTATTCTACCTAAACAGAGGTAGTCTCATCTTCAGAGCTGTGGAGTCCTGCCAAAAATATGGTTCAGAGGACTCTGTCCTCAAGCATCAACAAAAAGTAATGTGTTAGTCCTCTTCCAGGCTGTATGAACCCTTCTTCATATCTTTTGTTCTCTTCATCATTCTTTATTATCCAGTGGGCCCAAACACTCACTTGGTCAGTGGTTGAAATTAGCACTCTGCAAATCTTAAGGGGCTATTCAGCCAAAGATTATGGAGCCACAGGCACTGCCTCCATATGTACAGTAAATCCATTGTGCAGTCCCTTCTGTTACTGTACTATAAAGTAGGGAAGACTCAGCTAGATAACATCTTATTTTCACAGTGAGGTGCCCAGTCCAGACCAGTGGCTGGTAAATTTAAACATGTTCAACTGATTTTCAGGGAGCAAACTGTCCCAGGCACCCATCCCATTGAGATGTGTGCTATTCTAGCTACAGGGCTGCCCCTCAAAACAGGCCTGCTGTTTTGCAGTACTTAACTCTCAGTCCTGCATGGACACTGCCATGCAAAATTCTAATGGGGTGGCACCTCAGCCTGGCAGAGCCAGACTGAGATTAAAGCACATCACTTTCAAAGGGTTTAATTTTAGTAACAGATGAGGAGCCTTTTGCTAGAGCAACATACCCCATTTCCTTCTTTTGTCTTGTCTTTTGGAGAGCTAGGGAATGAGGAGGAGAGTTGCATCCAGACTTTCATTTAGCAGTGAATAAAGTATTTTCCTATGCACTAAAAGTGTTCAGAGAGAGCAAGCCAAAGGAATGAAAACCAGACTGCAAGCAGTGCTTTCCCAAAAGGCTATTCCCCATATTTATAGCTTCTGTTGACTCGTCACTACAGTACGACAAAAGATCATTTTGGTCTTGACTTTATTAATAGAGAAGAAAAAGGGATTTATATGCTATTTGGTTAAAAAATGTTCTAGTATTTATCAGCCAGCAGCAACTTTTAAATTCTCTGCTGAGAAACAGTTTAGTAGGCTGAATTTATCTCTGTTATTCAACACTAGAAGTAGCCTAGGAGAGCCTAGAAGCAGTTAGGATATGTGAAAGAATAATTTTTGCATTAGTAGGTCTCAGGTGATGATCAGACAGATAGTCTACAAGCACTTTGTGAAGAAAAATGAAACTCTGACGACTATATGATCAGACATCATGCTCTTTCTGCTTGGCTGGTTAACATCCTATTTTCAGTGCATAAATTCTACATGGTACCCTTTAAAATGCACTCAAAAGCATGTAACATTCATTCTTCCCTCTTCTTCCCATGTTTATGGACCAGCTTGTTGATTCTAAACAGTTTCTTCCAGCTGAAGTGAAACAAGATCAGCATGGAAGAATGAAAAACACAATGTGGTTCCAGTGGTTCACCAAAAAGTGTTCTATATCTCACTAATGAGCAGAGGGGTATTTTGGGTTGCACCATCAGCATGAACCTATATGTTTTTCACATTCATTTCATAGCTATATGTCTTGATGCTCGAACTTAGGGTTTTGCCATCTCATTAAGTATCTTACACACATGTGAAAACGTATTTACACCTCCAATAGGTGACCATTGTTTCTCTGGGTAAGTCACCTGAACAACAGCAACAAAAAAACAAACCACGTAATCCTGTAGTCCTAAACCATAAACAGATGCACTGCAATATTTTCAGATGTACTGCTCTAATCTCATAAACAAGGCTCTGTCATTGAATATTAAAGTAAAATAACATGACTTTTAACTTTCTTTTCTAAGCAAAGATTAATGGAAGATATTAGTGCTAAGCCACTGACAAGTTAAAAATATGACCATCATAACTTAGTTATGAAAAGCACAGTCAAAAATTGAAATCCCAATACAAAAAATAATACAATAAATAAAAGAAAAAGCTGTGTAACCCAAAGAAAATAAACCACAACTAAAAAAATCCAAACATACTGTTACCTTATCACCCCTTCATAATTTTGTGTCCTGGTACAGGCTTCTCACATGTATATGAATCTGTTTTCAGCCTCTGCAATTGCATGGTACTGACTTATTCCAACTGGTTGATCCAGATTAAGGTCTTCCTAATTCTCTAATCACTAGGCTTTTCCTGTATGGAGAGATACAGGCCTAATAACATTAGGTGTAAGGCCTGTAGAAAATAGCACTTGGAGATGAAAAGTGGCAGCCCTTGTCCACTCAGTCCATTTGGCTTAATTTTGCTTTTTCTGCTATTCTCTATCACTTTGCTATCATTTGGCCTTATTAACTGTATAGCATTGGATAAAAAAAAACAATCTTTTCTTTTATTGCATTTTCTAAGCAGTAAATATTTTGTGATAGAATTCTGTTTGAATTAAAGGAAAAGAGATGTTATGATCTTACTGTATAAAGGAAGTTATATATAGAATGTGCATCTTAATGACTAGGAGGAGTTGATTAGCATCATACTTTTATTTCACACAAAGATGTGTGAACCATTCATAACAAAACTTGTACGAAAGCTGAACTTACCTCATTTATGCGTTTTTTTATAAAAGTCAAACAGCCAGTGGTTTGCTTAATGTCAAACTAACAGAACAGCTCATAGCCTTGCTGGATAGGGCAGATGACTTTGGGATCACACCCTGCCCACTGATCATTACAGTACATATTCTGGTACCTACTAAAATAAGCACCTTTGGAATAAGCAGATTGCTCAGGTCTCCCTCAGCCCACTGGAGTATAGTTCGATGGCTTGGCAAATGGTGCTTATTCTCAGCAGCCAGCAAAAGCCTGAGACAATGAATTGCTCTGGAACAGCCAGGGAAGAGAAGCATCCAAATAATTCAAGGAAATAAATCATTGGGTTTCTGAGGAAAAAAGGAATGCCACTCGCATTCAGAAAGTATTTGATAAAGGTGGACTTTTGAAATCGTTCTCTTTCTTTTGCATAAAAGTAAAATTGCCATCTCAGCCCTGCTTCATCCCCACTTTGTGCCTGCCCAAGCCAAGTTTGTTTCTGTAATTGCAGGGAAAGGTTTTTCAGAGGAAAATCTGAGAGCCAGCTGGAGTAGCTGAGGAAAGGAATTCCTCTCCTTGAACTTAAGTGGGCAACTGTGCCGGTAATGGGTATTTTAGATGAAATGTGTGGTTCTGCATGCTTGTTTATGCTGTGTTGAAGATCCTGTTATTGCTGTTGTTGGTGGATAATTTCATTTGACAGTGTGCTGCAGATTCATCTTTATGCATGAATTTACAAGTACAGAGTAAGAAGCATAAAAAAATAATACAAAACTGCTCATGCAGAGTCACAGCACACAAATTAGAGCGTTCAGTTGTTCAAAAATGCCAGGATAGACAACTTTTATCTTTCATAGCACCTCTGTATTTGTAAAGCTTTAGCTTTTGTTTGTGATATGAACATGAGGAAATTGAACTCACGGAAGAACAGGAGTTTCAAAAACTTGGTTGCTGGAGAAAGCAGGATATATTGCTCACATTTAGCCAGTATTCTTGTTAATGTGTAATGTATTATCAACATCTGCGTTTTCTGTTCTAACTTTTACTGTGTGGTTAAGGAGTAAATTAAAGTCTTTCTGCAGTACCCCCTATGTCTGGGCTACATTAGTGTTTGTATGACAGGTGATGGGCCAGGACAAAATGCTGCCACCTTCCAAATCCTTGATAGCACCCAACAAGTTTTAAGAGATATTGGTTACTTTGATTTAGTAAGTTGCTTTATGCTCCCTCTAGTTTTTGGAATACCCTGCACTTACCAGACATCTGAAGAAAAAAGGCATAATGAAAACATAAAAAGATTTTATTTAGAGATTCCAGTATTTCTTTCCTGAAACATTTTCATTAATATGATAATATCATATAAAGAAGGAGCAGAAGAAAATCCCACAATGTGATTAGAATTTTTTTCTCTCTTTAGATTCTCAGGTAAATGAAATTTCTTCTGGTTCATTGTCTTAATTAATTGGTCCTACTGACTTTACTAATCTTCAAATGCCAGTTCTGATTGTTCCATCCCTTGGTCACTGCCTGTTCTCAGCAATGTGGCTTTCCTTCTCCTGGAAACTGGACTTTATAGATTTATTCTACTATGTGAAATTATTCAATCTGCTGTCTCTTCTCATCTGATTAATTTAACAAGTATCCCACCTCCTGAAAGGGGGAGGAGAGATATGCTGGTTCATATCCATTCCGAATCAATGCTGCAACTGGACATGCAGTTTTACAATCATTACTAGAAATCAGCTCATGTTGGGATGTCTTTGTTACACATTCCAGTAATCAATAAGATAATCTTATTAAAATATTTATTACCTTATAGAACATGAAAGTTGAAGTACATTCTGAAAGGATTACTGCAGATTTTAACTAAGATGTTATCCACTTATCAACGAGTAAAATTACATTAACTGGCCTGTCAAACATAAGAATTATCTAACAGTGGAATTTGGAGTGGCTTCTTATGTAACATAAACATGGAAAACCAGAACAAGTCACCAGAACAAGTCTTGAGGTAAGAATCTTAACAAATTTCAGGAGTTGTTTTTTACTTCATGTATAAAATCCGGTGGCTTTTTTCCCCATCTAAGAACCTATTTGAATAAACAAGATGGCAGAAAAAAATGAAGGGAGTTTTCCAGCAGAAGAAAATCCATAGAGGAATGATGCCCTGAAGCTAAATGGAAGGTATAATAGGTAGCTGGAGAACCTCTACCACGGCTCCAGTACTCCAGCTTGTACAGAGGGAAATCCTGCAATCAGTGATCACAAATAAATACCCACAGATGGACTCCAGCATCTATTGAATCTTATTAATTACAATGTGGGTCTGCTGGATATGAAGTTTACCCAAAGGTTATGAGTTGGGGACTCAGGTATAATGGTGATACAGCAATAAAATACTTGGGCTGTTCCTGACATCAGAAAATAAAAATAGGATAAAAAGGCATTTATGACACAAATATTTAATTTCGGTTCCTGCCCTATATTGTATAACAAACCAGTAACAATCCTGAAATAAAGTCCATAGATCTGGCTGTTCCATGAAGTACAGGTTTCCCCACTACACTATACTGGCTCTAACTATTCCTTGTACAAGGAGACAAGAAATATGACAAAGGAATCAAGAAAGACCTTGAAAATCTTAACCTGTTTTTCTTTTTGCAGTAAGAGATTTCTTTAAAGACAGGAAAGATGCTAGTGAAACACGAAATGAACCACAAAGCTAGGCAGTGTTGCTTGATCTTGTTTTGACTCAGACCCAGACAAAATAAGTTATTGTAAAGCTACTTATATATTTATATACACACACATATATAGATACAGTTATGAATGCTCACTCTATTAAAAATATATATATAATCTCAGTTTGATAGGGACAGGGAAAAATGAGGTAACATTACAATGTTTATGTGGAAAATATGAGTTGATTTCTGTTAAAAATTAAAAGCATATAAAACATTATATCACAGCTTTATTTTTTTGTCAGACATTTGCTCTAAGAATGTGAAAAATATATTAATGTTGCAGACTTTGGTAAATACCACCCATGCTCTGTTGCCTGTAGTAGGTGTTCTCAACCTCAGACAGTTTGGAAGCCATAAGAACCTGCTGAAAAACTGGTCATGACACAACTCCTAACACAAAAAATAAAATAAAAACTTACCTTTAGCTTTTCTTTGTGCTTAAGCTTTGATATGACACAGGTGGAGAAAATCTAATGAGAATATTAGACTTTGATACAGCAACTTAAAAATGCTCTTAACCTTTAGAAGTATTTTGTCCTTATTTTCTCACAGAAATATTATTACCATTTGATTTCCTCATTCTGATCTAAGCTACTATCATTTAGCCTCAGACTATGTCTATGCCATGAGAGACAGACTTTCCTTTGATATATTAGTTGACATATTAGTTTGTTTGCCTACATACTCAAGGTTTTTTGCCTTCAGGCATCTTCAAAAATTTTACCTAAATAAAGAGTATTTTACCTAAATAAAGAGTATGAAATTATTTATAGCCACTGTGTCTTTTGATCTGTATGAATAGTTTCCACAGATTTTACTGATGTTTCAGGGGTAGAGTGTTAAATTGGAGTGTAACAATAAATGCATCCAATTTCATTACTGCTTGACTATACAAGCGACCAAAAAATCTTATTATAATTCTTAAAAGTTTAAACATTTTTTTCAGACTAGTAGTTTCTCCTCCCCTCAACTTCCCTACCCAATACAAATTTCTTACTCTGATGTTTTACTTCTGATTCATTCCATCTTCAATAGCTTCAAAAAGAAATGTTAAAACTTGCAATATATAGTATTTTAATTTATATTAGTACTATTAGGAACTATTAGGATTGTCTGCCTCGTTGTTTGCTGGCCCAGTCTTTGCTTAGAAGAAATAGTGGAAAGGTTTTTGGCAGCATCTAACATATACAGCCCTTTCTGTATTAATTTTTGTTGTTTGTTTTCTTCAATTTCAATGCATGAGTTTTTGCTTTTCTTGATTCCTGGAGATTTAACATTTACACATTAATAATTTTATATTCCATAATGTCTCAGATATGCAATTAAAGTTAAAATATACCTTTTAAGAAATATGCTGTAAATTACTTTCGATAGTCTGCTAGGGGACACCTAGATAACATTCTTCATACGCGTGGCTGTATAGAGGGCAAATGACTGAAATAGCCTGACATTCATCTAAGGTCACCATATTCTTGTTATTTATGCACACTTAATTATAAGTAAAATTAAATTTTGAAGGAGGGTAGCTGTTGATTTTAGGGTCTTTTTCTTTAATTGTGAAAGGATTTAGGAGCTCAAATAAGTCCCTTGAGTATCGTTCGTTCTTCTAATGGGACATGTGACCAATTTTCCATTGATTACCTCTGACTTTTCTGACCTGTAAACACCATAAACCTGTAATAAATCTCAGGCCCAGGCTCTTCTGTCCAGTTTGCCACTAAGGCAGGCCCAGAATGCAGTAAAATTGCCATCTTCCATTACAGAAATTTTTAGGAGAATATGAACTGTCAAAGAAAATTTTACTCCCCTCCAGTGGGAGAAAATCTATTGCAGCTTCTTCCTCAGGACTCTATGACAAGGCTGGAGATGCAACTGAAGATTGGCAAGATTTGAAAAACAGGTCTCTAATGCTGTATCCTCTGACTGCACATTACTCAGTGATTCTCACCAGATTGTTCAGACACAGTCAGGGTGGCCGAAATTTTCACTTCCTTCCCACACTTGTTAGTGACTGTTTGCAAATGCAGATTTGTATGTAACATTCAGCCTCTGAAATATATATATACATACACTTTATAAATAAGGAAAGAAAGATGCCACAAGGATGTATTTTAAATGAAAGCATGTACCTACAACTGGATCCATCCATTAGGATCAAAAATCTTCCATATGCTTTGACATTGCCTCCATTTGCTCCATGAACAGCATTATTTAGCTTCGTAATAATTAAGCCTAATAGTTAGGATATGTCTTTATTTTTCTGCTTTGTAGAAATACTGAAGGTAAACATTTTCTAGCATACAGATACAACTGCTATAATTGCATAGAGCTATGTATAATGTATATTCATTTGTTTTTTTGTGTTTTGTTTTTTTTTTTTTCTAAATTTATTTAGGGGAAAATTTTTGCACATATTTCTTTTAAGTCAACACACAAGTGCTGTTTTGAGAACTTAGGTATGAGATACTTATTCTGAGCAATGTGATTTAGTGGAAGACGTCCCTGCCCATGGCAGGGGTATTGAAACTAGATATCCTTTAAAGTTCCCTTCCAACCCAAACTGTTCTATGATTCATTACTAAGCTCTTCATATAGAGCTATCTTAAGACCTCACTCTAATGTTATACATTATATTGAAAGAACCCCACCACCACCACTTTTATTTTAAAAAAAAAAAAAAAAAAAATTCTTTAGACAAGCCAGAGTCAGAAGGCAGAAGTCTGGTATGCCCTGCTGGACTGCGGCATCCAGCATTTTAAACCTGACAATGAACAGTGATCACACATGCAAGTGGATACATGCAGAATTTTTGACTGGGTTAGTAACAAGACACAGCTGATTAATTAGATTTCCATCTATTGCCTTCCAAAACCAATAATCCTAAAAACCCCAATATAAACAACAACAACAACAACAAGTCTTACAAGGGATTAATTTCCTTAAGAACAAAGTTTGCCATTAAATATCACTTTCAAAACAGTGCTTAGGAAATTCTCTTCATATGCAAAACCCCACTAAGGCAGGTCTGACTGCACAAAGGGTTAATGTGCTTAGTAGTATACTGATCTTGCAAAATCATATACATGATGAGATTCACTGTTGTCATTGATGGTTTGGGTTTTTGTACTTTTTTTGGGTAAAACTAAGTGTGCTTCACCTATCCCAAGCCCTATTCAGAGAGCTACAGCAAGCGATAGAAAGACTTCTTTTAACTGAGCTCTTTAAGGTGGAAGAAGGTTCCTCCCAGAAAGAATAAAACCCTGTGGGTTATAAATGGATCAAAAAGAATTATATTTTTTATTTATACTCCAGAAATGTAAGCAAGTGAATGAAATGGTTTCATATACATTTTTACATCCATCATCAGTGAAAACACTGTTCATACATCAATTCTATAGTAAAATGTACATCCTGTTTTCCTAAATATGTCAAATTTAATGGACAAAACCCCTCCATAGTGATATGAACTCTTGAAACAAGGGAATGTGGGCTGCTGTTTAATTGCTTTAGAGCAATAATAAAGCTACCTTTCCAGAATGCACATCAATAATAAAGTGTGCACGCAAAACAGTAACAATAGTAATAATAATAAAAAAAATTAAAAAGTGAATTCCCAATCTGAGGACATTTGTAAATCAGTCTTCGGGGAGACCTAGTACATTTGAGTCCCGGCTGGTTTATACTAAGTGCAGTTCAGTAGCTCTGATCTTAGCTGACTGTGCTTGGATTCTCTAATCACAAAGAAATGCATTCTTATGAAGTTAATCAGCTGTAGACACAGAATGCTGATGACAGTTTCCCCATATCTGCTTTATCTAAAGAAAACCCAGTTAGTGGTAAATCTACCAAATACTTGTAACATTCACATGAAACTTTAATTGATTTTCAAACAGTACAACTGTGCCATGAATTCAACCACACAGAATATAAGCCTTAAGCTCACTAGGTTTAAGCAATTGTGACTTTGTAGGCTAAAACTATGTAAAATAAAATCTGATAACTCCCTGGTGTTAGAGGTAGACAGTTTTCTTTCAAATCCTAGGTTTGGTCCTTTATTTTATTCAGCAGTGAAAGCCATGAATACAGAACGAATAACAGCTGTTACAATTCTCAACCATGACTTCTAACGTCAGAGAATTCAAGGTATGAACACAGTACACAGTAATGAAAAGTATCAAAAATTAGTTTACCTCAAAAAAGATAAATAAAACAGGTATATCCCACCAATACATAAACAGATGTTTGTGCTACAGTTAAAATTTGCTGTATACAAAAGATCATAATCCCCCGTCCTCAGCTTATGATAGAAGCAAGAATACATGAGCCATTTAAATTGTCAGACATTATGCTTTATAAGGTATGCACAGAAGTTCAAGCAATAAATACATACATTAGTTCAAAGCCTTACAATAGCTACGCAAAGCAGATGCAGAAAAGCAGATTTGCTATTACTAGCAAGCAATGATATAAGAGTAAAAATTCATGAAATGCATTAAAGCAACATTTTTCTTAGAAAAAGTCTGGTCATTTATGGGTCCACCAACATTTTTACATAATATGCACAATTATCAAAATACAGACCAAGCATCTCAGAAAACTCCAAAAAACCTAAAATCTATTTTCAAAGCAATTGCAGTTTTGGAGGTTTTTCTGGTATAATGTGCAAGCAGCTATTTTTTTTTTTTAAATTGTATTTATATAAAACCCATGCAAAACTCTACAGGTATATGCATTCTGTGGCTGAGACTTCCTTTCAAAAGTTTTGTAACTGAGGTATGCATACTTTAGCATTGTAGTCTTAGGCCACCTTCCTGATGGTACAATTACCACATTTACTTCCAGTCCATCAAAGTCTCTTGAACATGCACTCGAAACACCCATCATTCCCTTTCAGGTAATCCTCACATCAGAATCTTAGATGACTGATTGACTGAAAACAATCGCTTACAAGGTGACTCCTCTTGATGTAATTACCGTAAACCTTCTGTTGATCATGACCCAAAGACAAACATAATGAAAAGTAGCAGTTACTGTGACGTTCTCACAATTCATGCAATCTGCCATAATTGTTCTGATTTCTTTTGTTTTTGTTTTTTTTTTTTCTTTTTTTTTTTCTTTTGCAGAGGAAGAAGCTTTCAGAAAGCCTTTTGGGTAAGTGGGAAAACCCTTTTGAAAGCCGTTATGTCCTTTTATTTGGCGTGATAGATGACTGTGTATATCTTTAAGTCTATTTGCTGACTTCAGCAAAGAATAAATGATGAGCTTAGTTTGCAAGAACCAGGACCATCACATGGAACTGGTACATATGTTAAGCTCTAGCAGCCACCTTCTGTCAAAAACTGTTTGTAAAGCAATAACCATAATCAGGTTATGAGGTCCCTTGGTTGGGGGAAAAAGTATTATCAAGACTTGGCACAGCACATGAAAAGCAACACGTAAAGTTTCTAGGTTTTAAGCAAACATCTGACTATGCTATTTTCAACTACACCATAACGCATTATCATATTTTTGGGTTTGGAGTTGTCAAGAAAACCAGCATTCCAACAATTTGGCCTGTGCAAGTCTTCCAAAGGGAGTGTATTGTTAGTGTTAATATCCCGTATAAGCAGAGGCAGAATTATATGTAACTTTGGTTTGACTGAAAATAAATACCATGGACTACAATTGCTATATCTTTGCTTTCAGTGTAAAAACTCACCTAGATCACTTTAAATCAATATGAAATTAATTTTTGGCTTTACTAGACCTTTTATGTTTGGTTCCTACTTTTTTTTTCTTTTCATTATAACTTAAGACTATAAAAAATAGTACACAACAAAGATTAAGACCATACAAGACATCTTCTAACAACATGTATTCACCACAGAAAAAAACAGACTGAATGGGAAAAAAATAAAACATAATGTATTATATATAACAATATGCAATCTGCATTTGCATCAAGTACATAATTATTTTGGTCAGTGATCCACATTTGTTGCTTTCTATCATAACTTCCACTGCAGACTTTGTTCTCACCTCTGTCTTAAATGAAAGCAAATCTTCACTGCATTTAGATTGACTTTTGGCCTCAGAAGATTACACTGTGACTGAATTGACTTTTTTCATATTTGTTTCTTTGTATAGGGCTAAATGAAAAGATCCCAGAGGTCATCAGAAAACAGCAGGTAGTTCATGGAAAGGTTCCTTTGTACTAATTAAAGTTACAGAAGGCTGACCAAAGCATGTGGCTGCTTCTGTCGTTGAGCTATTGGCCATTGTTAGAGTTGGCTTTGGTTTGCAGCTGTAGCCTTTGACTGTGTTTGCAGGTAGAC
>VZTX01014941.1:277140-299640 GCA_013400915.1 Pardalotus punctatus
ATACAAAATCTACTACACAAATATTTAGCAGTCAGTTCCAACACATGACTTCCTTATAGCTAGTATACAAAATAAAGTGCACTATCCAAGAATTACTGGATTATTATCTGGGTTAGTATCCAAAATGCAACACAGTAATTGATAAAATAATAAACCCCAAGACATACTGCCGGATTCTTCTTGCAAAGTTAACCATGCTGTAATGATTAAAACCAGAAATTGAACCTAATCTCCTACGTCTCATTGTTGTGTTTCCAGCAGACACCTGAGGTTTGAAAACACCACAGGGTGATCTGAGGTCATGCAGTATCTACTACAGTGTAGAACCTACTGAATTTGAAAACAACGATTAGGACCCACAGGCAATAAGGTGCTTCAATCTCCATCTGAATTTAACTGTATTTGTTCTTATTTGTGTGGGAACTATGTTACAGGGGGTTGAGGGGTCATTTAGAAATTACTTTTATCGCTGAAAAACGTTTGAACAGCGTCTTCTGAAAGAGGGAGAAAACCCATTCATCCCTTTTTAAGGCAATACAAGTAATTCTGTACCTTGAGATTTAAGGTCCTTTCATGAGGTTTGTTTTTTACTTAGTATGTTTTTTCACATATATGTAAATGTTGAAGAGAATTTCTAAACTCCATTAAGCTTCAGAAATCATGTATTTTCTTCAGAATTTTAAGTGACCAAGTTTTTGATGTACGTCTCCAGTGATTTTTAATCATGCTATAATGCCATAATAATTTTCTCCAGATGCTGTAACATCATTACAATATTCTGTTCCCTATATTGCTCCCAAGAAAATGCCTTTTGTTCACCAATATACCTATCATACTCCTTCATCGCTGGTGTTCTTTAATAGTTCATACTGGGACCAACACTATTGGGTATCTTCATCTGTGGCACAGACAGTGGGATTTGTTGAGTGCACTCTCACTGAGTTTGCCAGTCACAGCAAGCTGAGTGGTGGCTGACTTGCTGGAGAGGAGGGATGCTATCCAGGGGCACCTTGGCAGGTTTGAGGAGTGCACCCACATGAACCTCATGAAGTTCAATAAAGTCAAGCATGAGATCCTGCACTGGGGTCAGGGCGATCCCCAATAGCAACACACACTGGAGAATAAAGGGATTGAGAGCAGCCCTGCATAGAAGGACCTGGGGACAGCTGGGGATAAAAAAATGGACTGGAAATGTGCACTTGCCACCCAGAAAGCCAACTGTATCCTGGGCTGCATAAAAATAAGTGCTCAGCAGGTTGAGAGAAGCGATTCTCCCCTCACCCCTCTCTGTACTCTGCTCTCATGAGGTCCTGCCTGGATTTCACATCCAGATCTGGGGTCTCCAGCACAAGACAGACATGGACCTGGTCAGAGCAAGTCCAGAGAAGGGCCACAAAAATAGTCAAGAGGGCTGGAACACCTCTCTTATGAAGAAAGGTTCAGAGAGTTGGAGTTGTTCAGCCTGGAGAAGAGAAGACTCCAGGGAACATAAGAAGGGGGTGTATAAGAAAGATGGGGACTTTCTACCAAGGCCTGTAGTGACAGGACTCAAGGGGCAACGATTGTAAACTTGAGGAGTGTAGGTTTACATTGGACAAAAGGAAAAAATCTTTTACATAAGGATGGCAAGACACTGAAAGAGGTTGCCCAGAGAAGTTGTGGATGACCTGTTCCTGAATAACTCATTCGCTTTTGAAAATAACATTTCTCTCAACTCTAGGGTTTGTTTTTCAAAATCAAAGGTTGAAAAGCAAAGTTCAGGCATATTGGTTAGAGATGTAAAGGATCTTACATTTATAGTATTTTATGTACGTTCTGAGGAGAAAACTACTATAGAAGATATGTATGATAACCAAAAACTGGTCCTTTTTCTTTTCCATAAGCAAAAGAAGATTTGAAGATTTGTGTATATATAGATGGAAATATATTTAAATGTGATTATTTGCAAAATTTTGCACTACTGTTTTGTTGTACAATAGGAGCACTGTGCTAAGAAAAAATTCCCATGTGAAGTACTATTTAAACAAAAATTTTGAATAAATATTTATATATTCCATTACTTCTTATTAATAGCTATGCTACTCAAATCCTAAAACATGTCATAGCTTAGTGATTTCTGACTTGTGATCAAAACTCTCTGATCTCTTATATAATTGGAATCTGTGTTTCAGCAAAGTTTAGTATGGTTTCTTGATGAACCGATTGTGGGTTCAGAACTAGTCAATACTTTTTATTAATGACAACAAAGATAGAATAGACAGCATAGTTATTAACTTCACAGATTGCAACAACTTGAGAAAATCCTGGTAGAGGATTAGGAAAAAACTGTTATATGATGAAAGGCTGAAAAATGGATATCTTAGGTGATAGAAAGAGCAACAGGTCAGATGCTGGAGCTAAAAATTAGTACAGACAGTGAAGCACTGGACCAGGTTGCCTGGGCAGCCTTGGAGTTCCCATCCTTTTGGGCGTTCCCGAATCATCCTTGGGCTTAGACACACACCTGTGAGAAGTGTGTTAAGTCCCCACTAACCCTTTGCTATAATAAAGGGATGCTGGAGACATCTCTTAGCAAGTACAATTTTGACACCATGTCCACATGTCCTCATCAAAATGCCTGTCTCCTTTGAATACGTGCTCACAAAATATACCTGTACCTGAGCTCGGGGCTGACAATACAATGTCGCAAACAGAAAAAAGTAGACGAATACAGCAGCAGCAAAAATAAAATATGGCTATGCTAAATTATTTCAAAGAAGTTTTTGGTAAAGATATAAACAAAGGAACATCCTCATTTCCATGGATAACCTTCTCTACAATTGAGGGATCTGCAATTATAAAGAAGACTTTTCCCGTATCCCAGCACTTTCAAAATAATACTCCCTGTGAGAGATGTTTTTAATATAAAAGACGGATTCTAATATCTTGCAGATCTGCCTGCTCATCTCAATACATTACTTCTTTGCTCATAGATCGCAGAACATGAAGCTCCTCTGTCTCTGTGTCTGCCTCAAACATTCACTCTTCCACATGCTTTACAGCTTTACATGAAGGTTTTTCTCTCACTCCTTGCAACTGGCAAACTACAACTGCATACTGTATCCTTAAAGAAAACATCATTTATAAAATTTAACTGGAATAGCAGCCAGGAAACAGGTAACAGTTGCTGGACACTTACAGAGGCTTTATGAAGACTGTAGGCTGTTGGAGAAGACCTTTGCAGTTTCAAAGGAAAAAGAAAGATAACAGGACAGGTGGCTGAGGGATAAATATATACTAGGAAGGAAAGTATAAAGTAACTTCCAAATATTTAGGGATGAAGTCAAATTTTCAAAGCCTGCAATAACTCATCTGATACAAGGTGAACTTGTCTTCTGAGTTTTGCACAAGATAAGCCTGATCCTGCCTTGGGAAAATGGGTTTAGTATGATAGTTACTAAAACCCTGCTAAAATCTAGACAACAGCAACAAAACAAGTGTTACATTCAACTTTTAAATACTAGAATGTGTGCTGTTGGTGACAAGAAAACAACCAGATCGTAAAACCAAGTACATGATTTCTTAATTAAATTGAGTTGAGCTGGTGTCAACAAGGAGAAAATATACTTGATACAATATTCTCAATTATGAATAGCACATTTTCTACAGCAGATTCACGTCACATCAACTTTAATGTAGGGGGATACCAAATAAAACAAAACAGCAGTGAGAACTCAGGACAAGAAAATATAAATAATTACAACAAGGTTTAGATTTGTTTAGTAAAATAAAAAAGCTTTGAATAAAAGATTCAGTTTTTCTGTGGAAAACACATGAAGGCAGACAGTGCCTTTTATAATCACCAGCATAGACTTACTACAGCAACCCTTTCCTTCTTCCAAACAAGAGATTTAACAGTTTAAGTTTCCCTGTATAACTTTCATGCAATTCTATAGAAGGAAAAAAAGAAAAGAATTAGCTCATTAGTTCAATTTCTCATTTGTATAAGTGAAAAAGAAAAAAAGCAAAAAAGCAAGAGGTTCAGTGTTTAATTCTGAAAGCTGACAGGAAAATTCCAGGATTCAACCCCTCTAGGATTCCCAGTGAACAAATTCCACAGTTTGGATCTGGGTCCTCTAAACATTGTTGCTCATATCCACCAAAAATCTTTAATGTTTTGCTAAAATCATTTAAGAAAAAATGCTGTGGGACATCATGACAGAGAGATTGAGTCTCCCGGGCAGTTAAGTCAATGCAATGACTGGCACTGAAAATACTTTGCTTTTGGCTTTCTATTGAAGTGCTGGTAGATGTTCGGAGAGAGAAGCTGCCTAGGTCAATGTGCTTACTGTGAGCTTTGTAGCCAAGAATACGGTTTGCAGTAAGTAATGTAATTATTTTAAGCTCTTTTGGTGCATTTTTATTCCACTCAGGGATTGCAATAATCAGTCTAAAATCATGAAAGGATAATCTTTTTTCTGGGTTGCAGCTGAAAGTATTTTGTATTGCTATGGCGACTTAGGTACCTAGTAACACTAGGGAGTTTTTAACTCTGGTATTCAATGGCACAAAAGGCAATAAATAACATCATGTCTTGAAGTCCCTCCCAAGCTTATTTTGTATGAGACTTTAATTTTGATACTATTGACTCACTAGCTTTCCTAGTGACTTCATATAGAAGTATATAAAGATGATGAATTTTCTAAAACTCAGATGAAGAAAGTTCCCCCAGGGGAATCTTTGGGACTGAACAATTTCTAAGCCATATGTGTCATGACAACCTACATTGATTTTCTTTTAAGTTTATGTTTGCCTGTTAAACAAATAAAGATTCTTAAGAGTTAAAAAAAATCTGACCTAAATAATTAGGTAGCTCTCAAGCAACTTTAACTATTTCTCAAATTAACTGATGTTCTGTTTGATTCATTCTTTCTCACAATTCTGTAGACAGCCTTAAGCCCACAAAAGTTACATCTTCAAAACCACTTGGTTAATCTGCAGCTATTCCTCCAACTGTAATACCTATTCACTGTCTTTATTACAATTGCTATGCTTCAATATACAAAAAGAAAAAAACAGAATTTTATATTTGCATAACACAGTATCTTTTATAGAACTTCACATTTCCAGTGTAACTTTTAACATCAGACACCTGCGTTTTTTATTTATGTTTTTGCTTATTACCAACAGGTGCCCTCAATTCTTTTATGTTGTGGGAATCCTGAACTATAAGGGCAATTTTAATTCAGCTACACAAAGTGTCCCATGTATACGCTGGGAGAAGATCCACAACTACAGAATTCTTCAAACTGTGGAAGTTTGAAAATATTTGTGTCCAAGACAACCAGGTAAGGTACTAAGCTCAAAGAATACTGTGGCAAATCAAATTATTTCTCTATGCTTCCATACTTTCATATGTGAAAAATGTTTAAAATATTTCTTTGTATCTGAAGCATTTTCACTTTCTAAAGACTTTTTTGCATTAAGTATTTCCCAAGTTTAACCTGTTGAAATATATTATGTACAACTTCTATTACTGTCTTTTTTTCCTGATAGAGGTGAACTAGTATTTCCTCAGGAAAAGCTGTATTACATGTTGGCAATATAGCTATAGATCTGTAGGATATCCTACAGCAATTTAGAAAGAAAAGCTTTCTTTTCCATTCCACTATTTCAGATTTAGAATTTTATATTTTTGCTTTGGTAGACAAATGGAGACAAATCCTCAAATCCTATAGTATTTTCATCTATCTAATTCTTACTCTGTCTTTATACAATTTTATGTTATTATAAACAGTTTATTATTTTTTCAAAATAGAAGTGAACTGTTTATTGATGCGAATATGTATAGACACATAGGGAGACACTAATCCAGATATTGAAAAAGGGAAGAAAGTATTAGATGAGTAATTAAATACAAATTCAGTAATGCTGTAACTGTCACAGAATCCATTATTATTTCTCCTTGAAGACCAGGAAACACTTTCCCCATGTATTTATCACATATGGTGAGATGATGAAGAAGTGGCATTATTTCTAGACAAAACAATGACTATATGCAAAAGCCTGGCTTCAAACAAGAGGAATATCCTGTTGTCACATATCCTTGTCAGGCAGCTGAGGGTGTGCTACCTCATTTCACTAAGGAGAGAGTGAAGCTACAAGACCCTGGTGGAAGACGACCAGAAATATGATTCCTCTAGAAGCACTGCTCTTCAGTGGGGGTGTTTATGGATGTGCTCTGTCAACCTGTCACTTTCAAATTACACCCTTCCATCCTGGGCCCTCCAAGAGCCATTCTGAGAAAAAAAATATTGGAAATAACAACCTTTTATTCTCTGATGTGCAACACTGAAGCAGAAAAAATACCTCTGAAATATACTTATTTTCATAGCTATAATTTTATCCCTCACCAAAGATTTCAATATACCATGGTGGAGTTGGGAGTTGCATTGACTTGGCAATGGAAAGCAGAGGCAACAAACAGTCCTAGCTGGCAGGCACTGCTGCAGATGCTGACAGGAGATAAAAGTGCACAGGAACAGTTAATTAGGCCACTAAAGTTTGTCTTTAGTTCATCGCTAGAAGAGATGGCATAAGATGGAATTAATGATCAATGGTCACAAAGTGCCTCTGGCACATCAAGTAAGGTGTAGTAGCAAGTACAAATGTCTTTGTGTAAGTCTATTATTGCTTTTACAACCTCTAAACTAGACTTTCCTATTTATAATATCTGTTGATAAAATTTTATCAGTCAGTGTAGAAGCAGCTAGTGTTGTTCATGCCTCCCTTCAATTACACTAGAAGGGAGGTGAGTCCCACGGGGCAGGGGTAAAGAAAAATAATAATCACAAACCCCGTAATTACAAATTGCACAAAACTGGTCTTGCAGACACAACTTTTCTTTTGTGATACATTAAAAAGATGTAAACTCAGTTATTGCTGTTTGTAAGACCCATCCCTTCTGTGAGCACCAGATATGACTTCACTAGTATCTGTAAAACAAAATCCAGAGCATCTTTCTCCTTAAGCCTGTTTGCTAAAATTGCTAGGTTGCTTCTGCTCAGTCTCTCAGTGGTTCTGTTTTAAAGAAAACACACTCTAGGATCACTGGATAATTCAGGTCAAGGCCTCTAGAATATCTCTAGGTGAAACCACTGCCTAAAGAAGGCATAGCTAGAAAGTCACACCAGATTGCTCGGGATTTTATCCAGTCAGGTTTGGAAAATATTGGAGGATATAGACTATTCAGCTTCCTTGCCAACAGCCCCATCCACTGCCTAACTGTCCCCATGAGGAAAGAGGATATATATCCATATGTCTTTATATCCTGAGTCTGAAACTCTGATTTTAACTTATGCCTTCTGTCTCTCATTCTACCACCACAGTGAAGAGCCTGGTTCCACCTTGTTGCTCATCTTCCTGTAGGTCCTGAGAGTCAGGTCCCCTCAAAGCCCCCTCTTCTCCAGGCTGGTCTAGTTCAGCTCTCTCTGGCTCTCCCCAGAGGGCAATCGTTTCTGCTTCTGACCATCTGGGCAGATTTTTGCTGAACTCACTCCAGTTTACTGCTGTAATTTTTTTAATCTGAGGTGCCAAAACTGAACACAGGATTTTCCTTCCTCATTGCAGAACATGGCATTTCATAAAGTTCCTCTTCACCAAATCCTTCAGCCCATACAGGTCCTCTGAATGACGACCTTACATATTGACTGTTCCCCTTATTTGATATCATGTGCAAACCTGATGATAAAGAGGTCCATCTTGCAGGACATCAATAAAGATGGAAACCAGGACAGGTCCTAGCATATTCTTATATTCCAGGAGAAATCAGAGAATACCCAGGTACTGCAAATGTAAGACCAGAGTAAAAGTCAAGAACAATTAATAACTGGGTGTGAAGATCTAGCATGAAAATGGCAGAGGAAAGCTACTCTGTATATGTAAATGAGTGCCTATGTATATCTAATATCAGTGGGGAGTGGGACAGTAGGAAGATTCTCATTATTACCTGAAAATCTGAACTAAGAGAACACATAGTGCTATTTTAAAGAGAATATGCCACAAGCCATATAGAGTGTTTGGAAAGGAGGTATTAAGTATTAAGAAGGCCATTTAATGAAGAAAAAGGAAAAAGAAGAAAGAAGAGAAAAAAAGGGTGAGTTTATATCTACCTTTTGGGTTTTAGGGGAATATAGATAGCAGAAAATATTAAGACATTACACTTACATTAGCAGGAAAAATAAAACCCAATCCTTTTTTAAAAAACACTCACAAACTTATTGGTTAACAGGGCATATCCAATTAGTCCTGACACAACTGAGAAAATATTTCTTGCTTGTATTTGCATGGATAAAACTGTTCTGGATTTCAACATTAGTGATTTCGCTAATGTTGTAGACTAGTGAGGGTGTACAAAATTTTCAAAGACCTAATAAAAAGATTTCAGATCTGTGAGTACTCCTTGTCTTATTTAGAAAAAAGAAAAAAAAGGAAAAAAAAATTTAATGAATTGAAATTGATAAATGGGACAGTAAGAAGTCACAAGAAATAGCAGATGGAGATTAAGAGTGATTTGGGGTGACTGAAGGCAGAATAAGAAATGAGGGAAAGCTAAAGACATGAGACAAAGAGTTTCCTCATATGAACTCCAGATTTCATTCAAATCAATGGCAAAATTCCCCTTGACTTCATTAGGGCCATGATTTCACTTCTGAAGTTTATTCACAGCAGAAGATGCAAGTAAAATATGTGATGCATCTGACAGAACACTTGGGGAGAAGGGGGAACAACCAAAGGTGAAACACATAGTGAATCACATATTTTTCTACCAGATGAATGAGGTGGAATAACAAGTATATGTACGACCTGTAATTTTACTTGCTCTATGAGACTTCTAAGAATAATGCTGCAGTAAACAAGGAGAGCAGATGGATGTATTTAAATTTGCAAATTCCTGCAAGAAACTTCAAAAAATGTAACTCATACTAAAGTAGACACAAAGATTTGTCAGTAATAAAATTAGTTAGACAAAGGAAGAACAAAAGATTATATCACAACATAGAGGTAGGTTAACAACAAGAATTCTCCAAGATCCTACATTTGATTTCTATTTTGAACACAATTATGAACAGCCCTGAAGATACAAACAGAGATAACAACACCATAAATATAGACTATTTATATGCGAACTTAACTGTGAAAAAACCCCAAAGCTGACAATGCATGGCAAAATCAATTTACTGCAACAAATAAAAGAAAGAAAATAAACTACCCATATACCTCCATCTACTATAACTACCTGGGAAATATGTTATGAAATCCTTTAATGGTGCCTCTGCTTAAGAAGTCAAAGTCCGGTATGTTAGACCATGTAGGAGAGAATAATGACAATTATATAAAACATGTTTATGTATTTATAAGCAGGCCTGCACTTCAACTTCTATATTCAATGTACTTGACTACCCTTTAGCTATTAGTCACCCATCTCAAAAACCATACAGAAGAATCCAGGAAGGAACAACAGAAGTGACCTATAGCATGGGAAACATACCTGCAGGAGGAAACTGAATTTATTTAATTTAGCTGCCTCTGAAGTCAACACAAGAGTAGAGGCTTGGAGATATGAATAATAGTTATATACTAAAATTACAGAAACATGGAAAGTATAGGAAAAAAGCACATGTTCACCTTTGCCTTACTCAAGGGTCACCGAATTTAATATGGCAGATTTAAAATAATTTTATCCTTATAGTTATCACACTACTAATTTATTATAAAAATAAAAAGGCATAATGCTACTGCAAAAGAGAAGTTTCTAAAATCTTCAGAATGTTACAGTTAATGAGCTCTGCTTTATAAAATTATTATGTGTTTAAATCCTATTAAAAATATTGAGTATTCAAGAATTCCAAGATGCCATCTACCTTTAATCTACAGAAAAAATGTTTTAATACATATTGACCTTCACATTGCAAAGCCAGCTAGCTATTAATTAATGGAGACTAGGAGAAAACCTGTTGTTTTTCCTTTCTATAGCATTTACACTTCCCAGCTCAGGGATGACTTATCTGCTTATCTACAAAATATACAAATACATTTGATCCTGAAGTGGCTGGAGTTGGTGCTTGGTACTTCCTGCCCTATCAGTTTGGGCCTGCCCAAGTACATCCAAATACCAATTGGTTCTCCTTAAATTAGGGTCAGCTAAAACATACAGTTTCTGTTCAAAGAAAAGTTTGAAAATGGCCATAGGTGGCATACCAGAATGAAAAGGAAAATATGCAAAACAAGTTTTGGAAGAATTTCAGTTTTACAGTAAGGAGTCAGAGTTGTAAAAATGTTGACAACAATAAAAAGCCCCCAACAAACAAATATGTTGTCTTCTTTCTTTTGGCTTAGTACAAAGAAATGAGCATTGTATAGAGGAAATTCTAGAGTATAAATTGACAGATTTAATTTGAAAATTTCATTTCCCTTTAGCAAAAAAACCCAAACAATTGTTGATTAAAAAGGGGCAGTGAAAATATATAGAGGGGGTTTTTTACATTATGAAACTTATAATTAAATTGAGCAGGTCTTGGTGTTTTGCCTATTGGTAGGGGTTATTTTTAAAAAAGAAATTATTTTTAAACTTGGCAAGAAAAGGCCAAGATCATAAATAGGGATATCCTATTTGCAATAATATATTAAATTTTGAACATACATAAAGACATTATCTTTCTGAAAAACTGGCATATTAAGTATACACTTTTTAAAATATCAAATGAAGCTTAAAGCTCACCTACAATTAGCCCTTCTTACAGTATCAAAATTTTTAAGAATCAAGTTCTGGTTAAGAAGGTGACATTAACACAGATTTCCTGATTCTAGCAAATCTTACTAAAATTCCCATCCTTGACATTTGCTTGCTCCTTTTGGTGTCTAAATAAATGTATTTTCTCTGTGATAGAACCACAAAAAAGTAGAAACTTGACTAGAAATTAGCTTAGGGCACAGGCCTCTAAAGTCTTTCAACCCGTCAACTGCATCTAGTTCAAACGTCTAAAGTTAACATGCTAAACAAAGAAAAGTATTAGGGAGAAAGAGCACAGAAGTTTTTAAGGCAAAATTTCAAAGGAAAATTACAAAGTACTTGAGATTTCAGTGTGAATATTTTTTGGGTTATTGAAGAACCATAGAAAAAGAGCAAACCCAGAAACAACAAAGTTCAAGACAAGAGGCTGTGGATCTGGCATGCTCTGTAGTGTCTAATGGTTGGGAAGTTTTAAAAATTGTACCAGTTACACAGGAACTTAGCAGCAACAACTAAGTACCTCAGTGGTATTTGTGGGTTAGAGCAGATAAATATTCTCTATGCAAAATCTGGAAAGCTATTCAATGATCCAGGAAAAGCTGAGGGAGAATTTGGACTGTGCTCCATGTGGGGTTCGTACATTTTAATATAAATACATACCATATAAAATTGTTTTTCTATTTCCGTTGAAAACTTTTACATTGGAAAAGCTCTTGGGAAATACAGATCTGATCAGACAGATGGTATGGGACAACGCCCTCAAGGGCACTGACAGGTCCTCCAAATTTAGTGTTATTGGCAAACTCACTTAGTGTCCCTCCCTGTCCTGTGTCCAAGTCATTTATGCAGATGTTGAAGAGCCCAGGGCCAAGGATGGAGCCCCGCAGAGCCCACCAGGGACAGGTCACCAGTCTGATGTCACCCCATTCACTGTAACCCTTTGTGCCTGACCCATGAGCCAGCTGCTCACCCATCCCATGATGTGTTTATCCAGCTGAGTGCTGGACATTTTATCCAGAAGGATCCTGGGAGAGACAGTATCAAAAGGTTTACTAAAATCCAAAAAGATCACATCTCCTGGCTTCCTAGATCAGCTGGGTGGGTTACCCTCTTATAGAAAGAAATCAGGTTTGACAAACTGGATTTCCCCTTCATGAAGCCGTGCTGGCTGTGACCAATGACTGTGTTGTCCTCCACTTTTTTTTCTCAATACTACCCAAAATAAGGTCTTCCACAATTTCGCTGGACACTGAATTTAGACCAACAGGCCTGTAGTTTCCAGGGTCCTCCTGCCTTTCATGGAAATTGGAACAACATTCACCAGTTTCCAGTCAGCTGAGACTCTGGATTCCCAAGACTGCTGGCCTACCTGGACTAGCTTGGTCTGCTAGAACAAGCTTGGAGAAAGGCCAGCTCTTCAGTGAGTTTTTTGCTGAATAGCTGATGGTAGCATCTAACAAGTAGAACCACACATCACACTCAACACAGACAATTGGATCAAACCTGTTTAGGACTTCCTGCATTGCCCTTGCTGACATTTCTCACATCAGCTGAGTTTTATGCTCACTATGTATTTCTCTCTGAGGCCGAGTTTCAATTCAATGTTAAAAATAAGAGTGCTTAAAAGTATTCAGCAATGATAGCTGTTCCAAATTACAAAATAAATATATATGGATAATTCATCTATCTTTGTAAACCATTGCATACATGAAAAAGCCCCTATTTTTTCAAGATTTATGATACGGATCAAAGGAAACAGGGTTAGAAGGGACTTCAAGAAATCATATAGTCTCTTCATTTCCTTTCCCTACCCCAAAGTAGGATCATTTATACTTAAATCACTTTTGACCACTTTAATTTATTCTTAGAAGCTTCCACTATCAGTGGCTCCAAAGACTTTCTGTGCTGGTACATATATCAGCACCTAATTATTTTAAAGTCATAAAGGTGGGAATTTTTTTCTGGTGTCTATCCTAACTGTTCTTGCCAAAATACTAATCAATTATTTCTTGTGCTGTTCCCACTGGACAAGTTCTTTCCCATCTTCTCTGCACAGTGTTCTGTAGGCTGTCATAATTTCCCACCTAGTTCCTCTCTTCTCAAGAAACCTAGTGTTTTCAGTCCTTCCCCAGTCTTCAGAAAGAACCAATCAGAAGAACTGCGTGGAAGACAGAGCTTACTTTTACGTACAGTGTTCATCTTAAGTATTCTTTCAACAACCAAACACCTTTGTCAGCGCACATTTGCCACCAGCTACAATTTCTAGTCTTAAGAATGCATCCAGTCATCCAGTGCATCCAGTCATTCTAACATTTTCCAGAACATTTCACCAAACTGTTAGCATATGAATACTAACCCTGCCTCCTATGTAATTCAATTACTACCTAAAGATTGCAAGAGTTTGGGGCCGGGATTTGACAAACCTTTCTGTTTTGCGTTTGTACAGCACTTTCCACAACAGGGCCCCCAATCCATCCACAATAGTGTATATTAAAATAAACCATAACAGTTTAGCTGAATATAGCTGAAATATGCTTTTCCCCCGCAGGAACAGAGACAAAGAAGAAACACATTATATACAAGTACATCTGGAATTCTTCAAAAACCTGTTAATACCTACCCACATAACTAAATCCAAACTGAGTCTTTTTATGGAATGGCTTGTAGACGCATGAGGAAAATGGACAGTCTGCTGTATCAGAAACACTCTATTTGGTCTACAAAATGAAGATTCAAAGCTCACAGTCTGCTCTCTAGAATACATTTGAGAAACATGAGGAAGAGTAAAAGAAGACCTTGTAAACTAAAACATGTATCAGTAAAACTAAATTGGAATATATTTAGTCTGGAAATTCGAATACGGCTTATAATCATCAAAGGAATGAAGTTTCACAATGCCTTTCAAATTTGAGTTGGACTATGGTAATTTCAGGAGAGGAATTGTAATGTATGTTTGCCCACAATGTGACTCTTATCTCTTGTGTTCTTAGAATAACAGGAGATAAATGTTCAGAGATCATTTTTTCAGCTATGATGTCTGATAATGCCAAATTTGCAAGGAATGAAGAAAAGAAGGGGAAACATGAAGAGAAATAGAAATTTATTTTGGGGGAAGTCCCCAATTACCTAGACTACTACTATAATAGCATAATACTGCATCAAATAAACATATCCCCTTATCCATCTTAATCAGAAGCTTATTAAAGTCTTCGAAAAGCATCAGTGGAGCGGCCACAATCATACAAAGATTCTGCAACATCATTAAATCCTTATTAATGGGTGCAGTGGAACAATGAACTGGGTAGAATCTTGGTATAGGAGGGAGACTACTGGATATGTTCAGCCTAATTTAAGGTTTTAATGTTGTTGCTTATTTGGAGGAAACCACCAGAATATTTGTAGTCATAACTGTAACAGAAACTACATAAGGATTTTGGTAGATGCAACTGCACTTCGCCAGAAGATTGTGAACCTTGCTTTTGCATATGGACTTTACCAGGTATAACCATGTTTTTATCTGTCTTGAGATACAGTAACTTTAATGTGACCTACACATGGGGTTTCAAATGAGATGAAGTCTTTCTATAAAGCCTTAAAGAAACCAAAAGAACCCTGCATTGGAAGTTTTAGTCTTCTGAAATTGTAATGTGCCTAGTTTTATATGAATTCTTAAGATTAAACAACAGTCAAGTAATACTTTCTCAGCATAATGTCTTATATTTTTCAAGGAATGCTTGGATTTATGGATCATAATTTAAATTACTGGTATAACTGTTACCAATTGGATATAATTGTATATATTTATTTGACTTTGTATGTGGTAAGTAAGTGTAAAGACACATTTTGGACATGTGTATTTAGGAAATAATATTTAGAGAGTCCACTTTCAAAAATTTTGGATTTTAATATTACGGTTACTTAAAAAACAAATGTAATCATCAATAGTGGATATTTGTTACTGTCCGTGCAGTTTTAGAAATACACTTTAACGGCTCTGTTTTGTCAGTTTTTGCATTGTAGAAAGACAGGACTCTTATGAACTAATTTTAGGAATTACACAACCACGTTGCAGAGAGATTTAGCTGTGCAACTTCAAACAAATTTTTAACATCTGCAACAATACTTAAGATGCTGCCTTTTCTTATACAGACCTTTTATGTGAATACTTTTATTACTCAAAAGTATCTTGTCCATACACTGTGAATTCATGACAGCAGTACCACAAAGTTTTCAGCAAGTTAGCTTCCAAAAAGATTCTGTGAAACCCCACAGGAGCCTACCAACTTCTACAAGCCATGCTATGGGGATCTGACTCTTTTCAGCTGAAGGCACTGTATCTCTGGAGTGATCTTTTTGTTAAGAGCATTGGGAATGTACTCTAGAAGTGCAACAATTGGGGCTGGAATAATGTAAAAAAGAAATAGTAACTTCTGATCAAAAGTAAGACGTAACTTTTAAGAAGCTAGAGACATAAAAACTGGACCATCAGTGTTGGAAAACAAGAAAATTGATGAACAGAAGCAAACATAGAGGACAAATGGACTGAAAAGTAAAGTACTCTAAAATAAAATTTAAAAAAATGAGATTATAAATATTTTGAGAAACATTCAAGTGAAAAGTTATTTCAATGGGAATGGTGAAAAATATTATTAATCAAAACATCATTGCTTATTTTTCCATTAGTGTCCACACATGAATGGCTCTGTACAAAAGCCAAAATTATTTCACTGCATATCCTCACAATAAAATTTCTTTCAATGGGAATATGCGCAGACAAAGATATAACCTTTAAGATCCCATTTCCTAGCTGTTCCTCTTTTCATATAAAAATAAAAGTCAATTGTTGTCACAAAGTCTCTTTGCCCATTATCATCCTTATGTTAGATTTATGAATAAAAGTGTGTGAAATTAAATTATACAGGCATTAAAATATCATGTGATTAGGTTAAACATTTTTGATGAACAAGGATACCCAGAAATACTGCAATTGCTACCACATTCATCTGCTCAATTACATGCTTCTCACCTATTTAATAATGCTTGTTACACCCCTGTTAATTGATGTGTTTCGCAAGTTTATTTTCTTATACACTATGTCAAGTCTTATACAATGAACAAGAGACTTGGATCATAGCAGTCCCCTAGAACAGAACAAGCCTCCAAGGTAAATGCAAAGAGATCATGAAATGGGACAATGAAATGATAACAAAAAAAAAAAAAAAAAAGAAAAAAAAAAAAAAAAAGAAGGAAAGACAGGGGATTGGAACATTATGAAGTTAAAGAAACAAGGGAATGAAAGGGATTAAAACTGGAATGATAGGTAACCTACTGTAAGTGGTGTGAAAGCTTAACAGTGGGGGACTGGAATAATCAGATATGGGAACAACCTGACAATGGAATGCTTTCAAACTGAAGCACCTCAAAAGTAAATGATCTTAGAGCAGAATAATCATATTTGCCTCTGGGAATAAAATTTAAAGATAAAAAAGTTTGAAAAAAAAATAACAAGTTTGATGATTATGCAGATAGAACTGCAGAGAGAAATGATCCAGTCAGGGCAAGAGTGAGAAAAGGTAAAGGAGTAGGGCTGGGAACGACACGAGAATACAAAGGAAAAGGTGACTGAAACCACAGATGCTTGGAACTCACTTTTTCCACACAAAATTGAAGACGAAGGACTACACTGGATAAGGTCTTTTGTTCTTTTTCTTTTTTTTTTTTTTTTCAGATTGACTCTTACCTTTGCTCATTTGGACAAAAGTTATTCTTTCTCATAACAACCTAACATAACATTTTCTAGAAACAGCTTTAAAGATCATGGAATATATATGTCTTGACATTTGGCTTCAAACACTTCCCATCTTACAGAGTACAGCACTACAATAGCAGAACACAAAGAGTCATACAGATGATGCAGGAACTCACTTTTTGAGAAGTGGCTCTAAAACCTTATTTCTTGTTTTCATTGTACTTTTCTGAAAAAGCTGTCAACAGATAAAATTCTAGAAATCAGGATGACATGCATTAACTCCAGGATTCTGGATCTGCTGTTACAAAGTAGATTATTTAGGTAAGTCAATTGAGAATGAGTTTAGCTGCATTGTGCTCAGTCTACACTCTCACAGAGTGAGCAGGGAGACAACCATGACAACAAACCCCTTCCACAAAACCTCAACAGAGGGATATCTGCTTTCCCTATCACCTTTTCTAACTCCTTTTACTCATTAAATGAGTTGCAGTGAGTTTTAATGGAATGGTAAATTGCCCCATTTTTTCCTATGGCAAGACTACATTTTCTCAGTCTGCAATTTTTCTTGTTTTCTCATGACCAATTTCTTTCAGTTGCCTCAACTGCTATGAAGTTTTGCAGATTAAAATGGTACCTTTTCCCCCCTGGATTATACAATGAAGCAAAACGGCATTTTGCATGATGCATATGCCATGACCATGAGAACAAGTGAAGCACTGAGTATTCTGGTGATAAAACATCCGGGTCTGTGCCAGTTGCAATAATCACTTACATGTAATCACTCCAGTACAAATACAGAGACAAACACCAGAAAAATAGTTGAACTTGATTTCCAACCCTTATTTCCCTTCCCCAAAAATGAGAACTCTTGAACGTATAATAGAGTCAGGAACAGTAATAGCATAAATTTGATTTCATTATGATCCTGATGTTCATTTAAAAATCTAAATTTATTAGTTCTGAAAGAACTGACCTTCAAATTCCTCCAAAATTCTTCAGCAGTATGCTGCCTATTAAAAAGAAGTTGCATTTTCACTAATGCATAAACTGTCATTATTGTTCCTAAGCATCATTTCAGGTCACATCCAATGCTTTTGTTTCCACAGGAATAATAAAAGTTTTTTCCAGTGTTTCCCACAACCCAGCTTTAATTGCATTTATTTGGATGCTTGTGGTTTCTTTCTTTAATTCAGAAGTCTGCATTTATACTCCAAAAGTGTGTACTGTGGAATTTACAGTTACATCCATGTACAATTGTTATGCGAGATTAGCAGCATCTAGTTCTACATAAATAATGAATCTTTGTGTGTAAAATATCTTCAGTTCTGTTTGTCACTTTGAAACATGTTGCCTATCAGCTCTTAATCACAGTAAGTTTGGAGAAGTAGTCCATGTCGAAATAATGAAGGAAGAAACAGTCTTAAGCACTGACTTAAAATACAATTGACTGACATTGATTGTTGACAATCTATCTTGCAAGAAATTTAAAATTTGAACAGAACATATATGCCCACAATAAGTAACACATTTTCTCAGTGAAGATTTATGTCAAGAAAGCACTCAGCACCTACATACCAAGAATCAGATTTGAAGACCAGTCAAAGATAGAACTTGGATTTAATACTGCTGAAACACAAAAAGATAAAGCTAGGACTTAAGATCCCACTAGTCATATGCTGCATACTGGATCATGGAATTGCCACCTTTCACCATATAGGGAAAGGAAACTGGGAGGCACACTGTATAAAATTTCAGATGTTTTATGTAATAATTAATGTAAGAGTTACCCCAACTACCAGGGCATGGTTATACTGATCAGCTACAACTTACTGTGGTATTTTTAAGTATTCAAAAAGCATAAGAAATGAAGCAGATTATATTTCATTACTTGAGGCCAAAATTTTAGAGGTTTTAAAGTGCCCTAAATACATTGGCTTGGACTCACTGCACTTAACAAGCATTTAAGTGTGATTCAGTTACTTGAAGTTATAGACCTACGGTCTTTCTCTAGTCAGTGAGCACGGACTATTTTCTAAGGAAGTTGATTTGCCCGCCCATGTTAAGATACCTGGTCACAGATGGGTAAATTAACGACTCTTAACTGCTCTTACTACCCTGTTTCACAAAACCAGATGTGAAGTACTAGGTTCACATCCAAGTATTACGTTCATATCCAAGGACTGAAACCATTTCCCCACTTACTGAGTAGAAAAGACACTACAATAACAGAAATCAGTGTGTCTGATAATGTTCCAATGCTCAACCACAGATTTACTGACTTCTGCACATACGCACAAAATATTCATTATGTTTATAAAAAGAAATATTTATGCTAAAAACATTAATATGATCATCCCAAATAAGACAGTTTTGCTATCATATAGTTTTATCATAACTGATAAAATGACAGTCAGTACAATTTTACAACCAAATGCCTAACTAAGCTACTTGGCTTTGACACTGTCACTGTCACTTTCCACATTTCCTGATGAAATACCAAACAAATGCCTCTCCCTGGAAGCTTGTCTAGAATCCAAACTCTGTACTTATTCCCAGTTGAATGCTTTGATCTCTAAATTGCACACAACCTCTTTCCCTAATACCTTGCTCCATTGTTCCTGGATGTGTGCCACCTACAAGATGGCAGGCAACATAATTGCTCAGCATACACCTGCTGTTGTGGCTAGTACACTTTCCGGGGAATCAGGACATAGAAGTTTCATCTACTTGGAGATTAAAAGAGCTTCCAAATTTATAGGTGTGTGCAGTAATTATCACACCTCAAGAACCCTTCTCTAAGGGAGAAAAACCCACACTTCCTGGATGAACCTTCTCAGGAGACTAAAAGTAAGTAGGTGCTTGTGCCAGTAAAATACTTTTTTTGTTTTACTAGTTTATTAACTATTTTTCAGTTAAAAAAAATAAACAAAAAAAAAGATTATGTTAACTGTGTAGGTAATGCAAAGATTAAATTGTGTTTTCATTGTTTGCCATATTCCTTATTTGTTTTACTTTGGTTTTGCTTCGCCTATACTATTTTCTCATTTTCTTAAGTCATGTTCTTTAACAAAGATGAGGGTCCCTGACCAATGGTCATGGAGGCAAGGAAGAGGCCTCTTCTCTTCCTTAGTCCTCTGCCTCCCATGCAAACCTCTTTCTACCCTGACCTTTCCTTGCAGATTGCATTCATTCCCTTTTTCCCTCAGCAAAGAAAAGGAAAAAATGTCACAAGTGAGTGGGTATCTAGTCATAGCTTGCATCTTTTGTCTGATAGCTCATGGTCTCACAGAAGCCCAGAATTCTTGCACTAAGTTTGGTGCAAGGGATGAATGAGCATAGATTCTTTCTCTGGTGCTGTCTCAGGGCATTTACATTCTGTTGCTTCAATCTATCAAGAACTGAGCAACACATCCTCACAAGTTTCAAAAGAGTCACCATAGCAAGTCCCAAAAATGCCTATTGTGACAAATGACACATCATAAAAATAAAAGAGGAAGGTTGAATCTTGAGTTAGGGCATAACTCAAGGTATTTGCCTTTGTTATAGGCAAGAATTGCTATAATATGCAGTATTTTAGCTATAAACACAGCTATAAATGTAGTCATATCTACATAATCATATGCACAGATATCACAGTTTATCCAGCAGAACGGCAGACAGAACACAGGATATGTAAACAGATCTGCCTAACACTTACAAAACAACTTTAATAGCAAATGTCATTCTTTCCTGTAAAGTAGCTGTTTTTAACACACATGATCTAACTCTTGTTTGCTCTTTAAAGTTTTATTGTCTTGGCATTTTATACAGGAAGAGAGCATTAGCATACTCAGGAGAACTGCTAAAAGTAAAAGGCCTCAAGCTACCCACTGCATGGTTGATAGCATAAAGCATGGGATATAAAAACTTTTGTCTGATTGCTCACTTTACTTGTTTTAGAGTAGTGTTACTCTCAAGAGCATATATTCATGTTCTTTCTACTTCAAGTTTTATTACTTCTTTTGTATTATTTAATACATCTAAAGACACTTCCAAAAGACAAATTTTTTCCATTTTGAAAAAGTAATGGTTTGGAACCTGATAAAATACATGAATGTTCAGAGTGTATTATTTTCAAAGGCAAGTAGAATAAACGTGCAATAAAACAATTAAATGCATGACAATAAACATTTCTATGTGATCACAGATATATTAACATGCCAAACAAAAGAAGAAAAAAATCAGTAAAATATTTCCCCTAAAAAACAAGGTCAGATCAAAATGGATTCTTCACACATCAAGCATAAGTAAAAAAGGGAGTCTGGTCTCAATTACTGTTACTGTTAAATATCCTACTCTAGCAATTAAAATGAACATTTAAAATGTGAAGAGAAAAAGGAATGAAAAAAGGAAAATGAGATCAGCTTTTTAAAACATAAAAAAAAAGTACCATAATTGCAGAAACACTTTAAAAATCATCCTACAGTAAACGTAAAACTAAGTCTACTTAGATATCACACTGCTAATTATTATATAAATAACCTGGGAAACAATACCTCCAAGATACATGTTTTACTATTTAGTAAACAAGAAACTGCCATGTTTGACACCACTGATTAAGGCCAGGCATTTCTAAAGCTTCAGACACATTTCTGAAATCCACAATACATCAATTTTTAATACTTCCACTCTCTCAGCTCCATTAAAAAGATGGTAGGGGAAAGAATTTAGAGTAATTAATGATATAGTTAGCTGCTAAATATTAATAGGAATCGTAGTCTTGCATAAAATATAACATATAAACCTTGCCAATACAGACGCACCAGTAATTAAACTTGAATATGTAATTACACTGATTTATATGACAGGCAAAAAGTTACACTTTACTGGCTTCTATGTAAACTGTGGGCAACAGTTAAACTTTGCATTTTATGGTTTATATAAATGGGCAATATCTCTACTACAGTTCATAAATGGTTTAGAGACTCATAGTTAAAATTACAGCTAATTTCAATGTGAACATTCTGACTATACCTTACAAACCAGGCTGTGAAAATGACCACAGAGAGCAGCCTCCCATTATGTTCAATGCTTGCAAGCAAACTGACAAGGTTAAAAAAAAAAACAAAAAAAAACTTACACCAATCTTACTACAAAATGAAGACTCATCTATTTAAATGTTTTAATATAAATGTTTAGTTTCAAATATGTAGCTCCAGATGTTTCACTTACCATCTTTCAAAGCTCTTTTAAGTAATATTGTGCCTTAGACTAAAGCATTTTTCCTTGAAAAAAAGCTATCTGCACTTACATGTGAGGCTGAGGAGAGCAGCCTGGACTGCTATTTCCATTACTGTCAATGTGATCCAGCGAACCATTGAGATCTTCATGGACTGCCTGCAGCAAGCCACTGGACGCGTTATTTATCAGTCCTGGGTTACTAAGCAATGGTAAACTACTCTCTGCCAGTGCAGCCTACCAAAATGAAAAGTAAGACCAAAATTATTAGTTCCATACATATAAAGAGCACTCATAGGTATATGATCATTTAGAAATATACACAACACAGAACAGCTCATTTTGAGTAGTTGTTGAGGTGGTCAGAAAGATTTTGTGCATTTCCAATTATTTTCACATTCTGAATATAACAGCATTTCTACTTCTGGTTTACTATTTCTTTTGCTTAGGATTCATTATTTTCCATTATTAACTATGTTCTGATATTCACGGCACTTTCTGGTTTTATATCATTTTTTGACTTTGAATTACATTTAACCCCTTTGCCCTTCCACACAATGTATGGCTCCTTCATAATGCAGGCAGCTGCTATACTTTAAAAAATGACCAGAACTTAACTCAAAATAAAAAAGTCCTGACATTTGCCTCTTCTGCATAAAAATTATATATTATAATTAAACTTTAAAGTTTTTGCCATGAGCACCATGTTCCCCAACACTATGATGTGAAATCATTTATGACAGCTTGGATAAATATTAATGCA
>VZTX01014941.1:309640-314640 GCA_013400915.1 Pardalotus punctatus
AACTTATCTAAGAGGAAATGCAACTTTGGGTACAGAAAGAAAGAAAGAAAAAACAAAAAACCAACAAAAAACTTTTATAGCCTTTCATATGTTAAAAGGTCAGAGAAAACAAATAGCACTTCATCTTTTTGTCAATAAGAGAATTGAGGTCACAGTTGCCTCGACAGTAACAAGTTACTAAGACCATAAATTAGAAGGCCCATAGTGTCTCTTTAAAGTCCTGTGGACACTGTTAGCAATGGACTAGTGCCAACAGCTGTGAAGGGGTGAAGGGTCCTCAAAGCACAGTGCCTGCCAGGATTGACTACACACTTCATCCTTTCCCACTGAGGTCCAGTTAGTGCCCCCTGCAATCTGCCATCATCAATCTAATTCAATAGAGTGACAGAGCCCAGGCAGTGTGAAACACTGAACTCTGCCATCAAGTCGGCATCGACACTGCACTGGGTCTCATTACAACTGATGGACCCTACTTCACTAGCAGTCAGACAAAGCAAAAAATGGCATAATTGGTCACACTGCAGGCTAAATCTTCACTTCGACTGTTAGATTTCAGCCTAGCCTTTGTCAATGGTAAACAGTTCTTAAGAAGCCTTATGCTACCTTTAAAAACATTGTGTAACTTAAACCTCTACTTTTTCCTAATACCATTTTCTGATCATATACTATGTAAATATTTGTAGTTTCAGACTCAAACAAGTCAGCAAATTAAAAGCAAAAAAAAAAAAAGAGGAGGAAGTGTTTGAAATATGCAACTTGTTGATGAAAATAGCAGAACATAAAAAAGAAAAATGTATTTTACAACATGATTTTTTTTTTTTTTTTCCACAAACTAGCTTGCAAGAAGAAATGTTCAAGATTTTATTCTAGTGATTTGGCTCTGGATACCTACAACATGATTTCAACATTAGTTGCAAAAAGAATTAAACTGGGTATTTAATACTACAATTTTCTGGAGAGTTCTTTCTCTTACACCTGTAGACTGAGACTGAACTAAGGAAAACAACTTGTAAGTAATTTTAAGAGAGGGAACTATCTTTATTACTGAAGGTATTTTGAGCCTGCTGGATATAATTTTATCGGTGCATCTTCAATTAAAGAACATTTGAAGCAAGGGATAGGAAGAAGGTTTCTTTTACATATTATGTGTGGCTTCATATTACATGCGTGACATTTTAGAGACATAGTATTTGCCATGACATTAATTCCTAACAAACAAATTGAGCTACCCCTACCCTGTAAATAATATAAAAGAAATAGCAGCTTTACCTGGTGCTTAAAAATCTTTCATTTTAAGGGAAATGACAATAAATTACATTACTGTATGCTCCTCTCATTGTTTTAGGTTTCCAATATTAAAGTAAAAAAGACCCAAACAATTTGCCTTGGCTGAAAGAAGAACAAGTATTCTTACATGAAAGAGAACTGTGAGACAATATTACAAAAAGGTGAGAAAGATGAGTTTTCACCACATATGGCAAGAAACAGGGACAAAAATCTTAGTCCTTTGCTGCATCCCTTGAGCTCCTCCGAGCAGTCCCAAGAGGGGAGGGGACAGCTGAGACATGACCCCCCTGGGACAGCTGCACGGGCAGGAGGAGACCGTGTGGTGCAAGTGTCCTGCTTGGTCACCCCTGAGGCTTGTGCCCAACCTCAGCAGCCTAGTAAGGGCAGTCACAATAGTGGGAGACCCCGCGGGTGCTCATCACTCCTTGCATAAGCAGGAGGGAGCATTCACATACATGCAGTGACCTCTAACGGTTAGAGCACGCACGGGACACTGCAGGCATGGGACTGAGGCATGGGACTCCCGGGGACCTCCGTGAGTGGGTCTGACATTACACCTTGTGCTGGCAGAAAAATGCCCCTGATCAGGCTGGGAGTCGTTTTGGGTGGAGATATGCTCTGCTCCTCTTTTATCCCACAGAACAGCACAGACAAGCACTGGGTCAGAAGGGGAAGAAGGAAGAAGGGTCCTGACCCAGCATTTTAAAAAGTGAAGATGGCTTGGATCCAGTCTTTGCTCCAGGGACTGCGTTTTTCATTTGTGATGAATAGCATTAGAGTCTTAGTTCAAGCAAAATACTGTAGACAATCTTGACGTTAGATAATTATTGCATAATTTATAATGTGAAAAATCTTTAAATAAAAAACCCTCACTTGCTCATGAATATCAACAAATTTCATGCGAGAAACATATGTCTTTAAGCTAGAGTCACCAAGGCAAGTGTTTTCAATTTAATTTAGGTTAATAGTAAATAAGTAATAGGATAATACATCCATGTAACAAACCTGTATTTCTAACTGCTGAACCACTTGCATTTGCACCCGACACTGAGCAGTGCTTCTGTCATCCAACGCATGTTCATTGTTAAGGTGCCTAAGAAGGAAGTAAGACAGTGTTAAGATGAAAATATCTTTACGGGTCCATTTTTCTCTCCAGCATATATAGTTCCAATGGGAGTTATGCAAAAAGACCTAGTCAGAGCATGCCATACAGACAACAATACAAAAACCCAAACTGATTATTTAATTTAGTTTTATAAAATTTCCCAGTGAGGACTGTCAGATATCCAGTTCCTATCCCCCAGGTCACATATGCAATCTAAGGGCCAGTGAATCCAGCTATGAATATTCGTTAGAATGACTGAACTGATTTCCCCTCCCTCTTGCTGATGCAGATAGTCACCTTACAAATGAGTCTCCAAAAGATATAATTGCTTTTAGGCTGCTTGAACTACTAAGAATTAATGTAGACTTTAAGATTTTTAAGATGCTAAGATTTCTTTATCTGCTCTTCTTTAATCATTAAGCAACAACAGAACATCCACTACCCCTCCCCCAAAACAGAGCTGTAGGGGAAGAGCCAAATTTCAGTGCAGTTTCTAGAAGTTTCTGAGGATAATGGAAGTGATTATCCCCCCACCCCGCCCCAGTATGAAGAAGAGTGTGCAAAGTAAAGGCCAGAAAGACTAGTTCTACACCTTACTAACACAGCAAGCCTCCTGGGAGAGGCTCAGCATACACATGTGAGCTTAGCAAAACAAAGACACACTCTACATCAGGGAAAGAGGACCTCCGTGAGCAGCTGCCAGTAGCTGAAGCTCAGCCCAGACCCAAGTGGCTGTCCCCCAGACATTTCAATGGAGCGTAACTTTACAAAGATAATTTAATAAGGTTTTTTTGAAGGACAATGTTTTCATTTTCTTCACTCTCTCTTCCAGGATCAAAGAAGTCCCTTTTGGAGTTTTAATAGTGGGCTTCCTGCTCCACTGAGAAGAAAACATGAGGAGGCTAAAGAAATGGGAGCAAGGGAGTTCTGCCTTTGAATGTGGATTTAGTGGCTATTTCCACTGTAGGCAGGAGGGGTAAGTTTTGCAAGGACTACAGTCGCAGATGGTCTCACAGTCACAGGAAGTAAGTTATCTATGCCATGGAGGAGAGGTATCTTCTCATTTTTCTTTTCTAGAAGAATTAATAAGAGAACTGTGTAGTAATTTGATTGTTAATCTATGGTAAAAATGCATTTGTCAGAAACAGTGGAAAAATAGAGGGATTGTATCTCACTTCTACTAACACTTGTGTCTTTTAAATCATGACTTCACAGGTTAGGACCCTATGATAGAGTTTTCAGGTGAGCAAAATGTTCTGCTGTTCTTGCAACAGCCATTGCTGCGGAAGATATATAAGTAATTGTGGAAGATTTTGTTCATTCTTTTAATATAAAATTGTTTCAGAATATACACGTGACTTGCTTGGTAGTTTATGCTAAGTTCAGGCATCATGAAGGACACATTTCCTTTATATGAGTCATAAAACCTATAATTTATTTATTTACAAAGGAACTGACTTCATTTCCTCCATTGATGCAAAAATGCACAAACAGTTTAGAAAGCAGGTAATTGCTCAGAACATACCATTACTTGTTTTATGAAATTTTGATTCAGAAGAATTTTACTCCCTCAATTACACAGGCATGATAGTGCATGGCCTGTTAATGTAATGGTTTAATATTTTCAGTTAATTGGGTACAAAATTGCCAGAAAAAGGTATGAAGACAGATTTTACCTCTGCATCATTACCAGTATCACCAGTACAGACCAGTACACTGTGCTTCCATGTGCATGTATGCTCACCTGTGTATGCTCACAGGTATATGTGGGTAACACACGAGAGTAAGAAGAGTACCAGTATAAAAGATCTCCCAGCCCAAGTTTGAGGCTACTGCGTTCTCATGATTATTTATTAGTTATTACAACACCATATGTTTGCATAACACCTTACAAAATAGATACAGACACTGTCCTTGCCCTGAGGAACGTTAAATGTAGCAGCAGTATGCAGTGTGGGAGAAGAAAGTCCAGTGTAATGTAATTTCAATATGATTACACGGTAACTTGGGAGCATGTTGCAAGTTTCTCAAGAGTTAACACAGTAATCTTCAGAAACTCATGAGATACACGCATCTTTTATACCATACTTTTACTGTGCATTTTGCTGTGCATATTGGAGAAAAGCTACTTATGGAAACAGTAAGAGTGTAAAAATTGTTTTAAGAATTTTTTTTTCTGATCTTTCTTGCCTGTGAAGTAGGCCTGCTTTATTTATCACGCAAGTACAGGCAATGCAGTGAAAGAAAAACTAGGTCTGATACATTTTTAAAAACCTCTAAAATAACTTTTTTCTATATTAAGTTGCTGCACTTTTAGGGTCCAATATGTGTCAATCTGCAAGACAGAAATACATTCTTTCTCCAGAAGGCTGAAAATCATTCCAAAGGGTTTGTTGTTGTTGCTGTTCCTTTTTTGTTTGTTTGTTTTTGTTTGTTTGGGTTTATTTTTCAATTTTTTTGGGGTTTTTTAGTTGGTTGGTTGGTTGGCTAGGTGAGTGGGGTTTTTTTTGTTTGGGGCTTTTTTGTTGTTGTTTTGGATTTTTTGTTTCTTGTCATGACTTTTAAGTTATGTACAAATTGTGCTAGTCAATTTTCATATTTTATCAGC
>VZTX01014941.1:319640-334640 GCA_013400915.1 Pardalotus punctatus
TTCAGCATCATGACTTCTTATTTGTTTTAAGGGCACAGTAGACAGGCTTGGATGAAAAGAAGGAATAACAAAATATTCTCGGACATCTTCTGCTGATGTATAGGACAAAAAGCTATGACACTGTTGTAAACTCTGATTGGCTCTGCACCAGAATTATCAAGATGTTATATGTCACTTTCACATTTTCCAGGGTTATTTGGTTCAGAAAAGCAAGAGCATCTGTAAACCTAGCACTACACTGCCTTAATCAAAATGGTTTTACTGATCATGGATTATAACAAGAGACCTGACATAATGGATGTGCAAAGTCTGCCCGAAGAATTAGCATCACTATAGGCTAGATGGATGGACGTATTCAGAAAACGTAGTTTTTCTTGAAAAGGAAAATGCTTAAGCTAAATGACTTTAAATTCTTATTATTAATAATACTTAGAACACTATGTTGAATTTGGGAGATTTCATTTTCCTTTTAATACAAACTTATGTAAATCAGCTTCTTTTAAATCCTGTACAGTTTTCTTTAATAATAAGCCATTGTTTTGACATTCAACTTAATACACTAATAAACAAAAATTTGTCAGGAATGATACCTACATACAATTTGCAAGTCAGTGTAAGTTACTTAATTTAAAACTGAAAGACAGAGAAAGCATTGCAAATACTTTATGAATAGTATTGCTATAATTCTATTATAAAACTTATTGTCATACTGAGTAGTTATGGTCTGCTGTTAAGGTGCTTCTGTTATATACCCTGTAGTTTGTCATTTGTAAACACATCTTTTTGATGTTTCTGCCAACATCCTGGCAACAAAGCAGTGCAATTTCAAATGAGCTAATTAACTTAATTGCTGATGAAGCATGAAACAGTTCATTCACCCTGTTAGCTGCACCATGACAACATAAGAGTCTCAGCCCCTGAAGTTACTCATCTATATAAGCCTATCTGTAGCTTTCCATTAATATCTACTGCATGCCAAATGAGTATGGCTCTTCTAACAAAGACCAGTCCATAATGTACATAGGTAGAAAATCAGTGCTGTTGTCGAAAATTCAAATGAACACAGAAATATGAGTAAATACTTTGAAATTAAAAATAAAAATAAAAAAAAAATTGCAGAAACCCATTGCAGTTTTAAGCTGCCAATAAAAAGAAAAAGCTGTGTCATTTATTTCCTAAATGCTCTGATTTAGAAAAAAGCTGGCTAAACCAAATGCTGAAAAATGAAAACTTTTGACATCACTGTTCAGTCCTGAAAGGTGCAAACCTACCTGTACACTGTGGGGATTTTTTTATGTATCTTGCACACATACAAGAATAAAAGCAAAAATAGATTAGCAAGTGAGAGTTAAATGGTCATGCTTAGTCCTTTGTGCTTTTTTATTTATACTATACACAGTAATTCCCACTTCACACAAACTGTCAGAATTTAAAATACGCTTTTTCATACTCCTACTATCCAATATAAAATCTAAAGCATCTCTTCAAATTTTCTGAGGCTCCATTTCAGTAAAGGATAATAAGAGGATTAAACACTGTGCTATTGAAAGGCCTGCAAAAGTGTTCAACATGAAAGAAAGGATAACAATTTGACCCTCTGCCGATAGCCTCGATTATCCAGTTCCTTGAAATACACAAAAAAATCTCTGATATGGTTTACAGTAAAACTTTGTTTGCCATCTTTCACTTTCCCTTGCCTTGAACAATTTTGTACCAATGAATAAAAATCCACCTACTTTAAAAATTGTCCAAAATCTTCACAAACGCTTTCACAGCCAGGCCATTTGCAAACTCCATGACCATAGAGAGTATGGGAGGCCCCAGTCTCCTCATGTGACGAGCTGTAGCAAAAGAATAAGGCATCAGATTCATCTCAAAAGCCATAATCGTTGGAGGCTGCTAGCGCCTGTCAGGTTACGATCAGTGACAAACAGGTCAAAACAGGTCAATTTAGCTCAGAGCAGTCAGAAAAATTTAATCGTTCTATTGAATAGTTCAACTGCCAAGGCTAGATGATGTTCCAATTAGAGAAGAAATAGAGCCAAAGATGACTGTTAATAAAGGATGAAAAAATAAGATGACTGTATAATACCGTATGCTAAGTATGCCATATGACCTTGGTGTAACATTTACCTATAAATAAAAAATACACTCAGAACTGATCAATTCTGAGTATAAATATTGAAGACTGACAGTCAGAATTTCTGAATATTGTGAATGTTCAAAAAAAATTTGCATTTTCTGCTCAATGTGTATAAAAATAAAGTCGCTTCCATTAAGAAATATTTTTGTTCACAAGCATTGCTTTCATTAACTGTTTGGCTTCATGAAAATCCCTAGCTGTACTCCATGCCTTTTTCTGGAACCTCTGCAATAGTTTCATCCATGATGAGTTATCAAAAAAATTTAGGGAATTGTTCTGTGGACGTGGGTGACATCCTGAAGCAAAGAACCATTCCATGAGAAATAACCATGAAAGTAATACTAACTAAAAGTACTACTATAAAGGTATTCAGATTTTTAAATACTACAAAATAATGCTGGAAAACTGTTCCCACCTTCACAAGACAATGAGAGATACTTAAACCATAGTCTCATAAGTATTAAAATAATTAAATGGAAAATATATTTGAAAATAAAATTACTTACAATTTAGGTTATATAGATACAATTAAATTTCATCATATATGGAGATCGTCTATATCTGACCACACTATTATATTTACTGGTAAGTGCTACAGATACTATGTACTCTTGCATTTAATCCATTACTTGAAATTAAGGAACAGTAAATAGTATCTGTCAATGTGTCTGAAAAATGATTTTAACTTCATCCATATGGTGGAATTCCACTGTATTACACTAACACCATTGAAAATTTGCATGAAATATGTTGACTTCTTTACTGTCACGCATAAAATAAGAAGAATTCAGTGGTTCTTTTCACAAGAAACAAACATGAGAACTGTTCTAATATACAGTTTAGAAGCACTTTTAATATAGAATCTTTGCACGGAATTACAGTCTTGACAACTTATATAGATATATATTGTCAATGAAACCAGGAGTGTGATTCAACAGTAAGAGACTGACTGCCAGGTGTGTTAACTCAAATATGAATGAAGCTATGCACCTACAAAAGTGCCCACAAGCGTGCATTTATACCTTTACACCAGCCCACTCTGTTCTGATTTCTAACTTCTACCCAAACTACGATAAGTTCATGGGCTATAAAACCACATGCAGGTAATTTTGTTGTGTCTGCACAACTGGACATCGTTACTCAAAATTACACCCTATTGATAAACAATTCTGAAAAACCAGGTCTCCACGATCTCTTAAGTAACTCGTATTAAGTGCTATTTTTTGATTGGAAATAATGTGACTTCAGATGTTATACAACAGCTTTACGTCAAATGATAAGCACAGTTGAAATCTCATCAGAATTACCTGTCTCGCCTTGCATTTAGAACTGAAGACTGTCCATTCACTATGGAATGATGAGTTATTGGTGGTGATGCTTTGGAAGTGGTGGAGGAGGTAGTAGAGGAGGAATTGTTAGTAGTGAGGTCTAGCCCTCCATGTTTAATGCCATTGTCTTCCATACTGTGAACTCCAGTCACTTCTTTCCATAACTGCTGAATCTCAGCAGGGCTTAAGCCAGCTATAAAATGAAAGAGAGCCCCACTAATATAACAAAATAAAGAGTTTCATATAATGAGCTCAGTGTTATTAATGGATTAATGCCAACAATAAAGCTGATGCTGTTTTACCAGCACAATCAACATGTAGTAAAACATAAATTCATAAATTAAACATAAAACAAAAAAGAGCTTAAACTTGCTCTCTACTCCACTTGCAGCCTGGAAACTTGTAGCTTCCAGAATTCATCCTAGGTCACAAAAAGCAATGTCTCATTGAATGTATTCATACATACATGTTAGGCTTGTCTGGCTCAAGTTTGCATGAAGTCATGGAAACTTACAGTACAATATGCTTCTGCCTGAAGTAAAGACTACAAAACACATGCAAGAGAAGGGCTGTGAGCATTCCCTTATCTTGCCACCAAACGTGGAGCTAAGAAAGATGAAGAGTTCATCAGAAATATATACACCTTCTGTCAATGCCAGATTTTGTAAGTTTGACATCTCTCTTTTGAAGAATACTAGACTAAATGCAGAAAAGAATGTGAAGCCCAGAGATCTTGTGATTTTAAAGCCAGGTTTTTCAGCCTGACATGGTTTGGTCCAGAGGTCTTAAAATCTGTAGTCTGTATTTCATCTCAACAACTGAAATTAGGTAACACATGGTCATGGTATCTCGATCTGCTGGAATGCAAAACATTCAAAATGCTGATGCTGTTTGAATCAAAATATTGCTATTTTCTTCTTTTTTCTTTTTTTTTTTTTTTTCTTTTTATGAAAGAGCTCACATTTCTGGTCCTGAGAAGTGCTAGAAAGCATCTGTTCATTCAAACTTTTCATTGAGTAGATTTTGTTTGGTGAATAAGATATAGTAGAAAGATGTAAAGGCTGTTTTTCACTGTTCGGCAAATCTATTGACTAGAAAATGTTTTATTTTGAGAACATACAAACTCAGACTACTAAAAAAGATTCAACAAAAATTTATGAAAAAGCACAGTAAGCTTCTTAACACTTCTCAGTTACTATCTCCCCATGAAGTATACAAAGATATTAAAAATAGATTAGTAGTTATTTACAGAAATAATAATTTCTGGAGGTAGTGTGGAAACAAAGTGGGTGGAGTGGATTTTTTATAAAAAATTATGAAAGCATCTCATGTTTAGACTACTGCTTTGTGTCCTGCTTCTTTACCTTAGATACTAACAGCCATTGGCAAACTCAGCTAAGGAAAAAGTGAAAAAGAGTTGATTGCAAGTCCTAAAACTGGAGTTTGTATCATAGTTGTACAGCAAAAACCTAGGTTTAAAGGAAGAAAGCAAAGAAGCCAGGCTCTAATTTATTGCATTAGAGAGATGGGTAACGGGAGTGATGGTAATACTAGTTATAATTGTTTAACAAAGATAAGTAATTACTGCTGAATTCCTTAGGTATGTTCCAGCACACTGCAAAAAACCCATTTTAGTGCCATAAATAAAAGTTACCTGCAAATGTAATCACAAATCAAAATGAAATAATGTATTCATCTAGGTGGCATGATATACAAAGTACATTATTTACTTCAAAGTCTTCCCTTCTTCCTGCTGTTGAGCAAAATAAAGTAATTCTGTACTGAAAAAAAAAAAAAAACAAACCAAGAATAAAACCATCTCCTTAGGTAATCATCTATCACATCTTCTAGTGAGAGAAATTTCATTTGAGATCACCAAACTTCGGGCCCTGTGAGAGCTGAGTAAGAGCTGCCCCAGAAGCTGAGTGAATGCAGGAGGGCTGGGAGCAGCTGGAGCCATGGTCTGTCCCATGGGCAGGGATCTCCTGTCTCTCTGGGCATCTGCTGGGCAGCCCCTGCCGCTGGGGATGGAGCGGTGCCTCCAGGCTGCCGAGCTCACCTAGGGTTTTTTTTTTTTTAAATCAGAAAGAAATTTCTCTCTAGGCTCAGGCTGGTTAATTTTATCACTTCTTCAGAAGACTCTGAAAGGCTGCCTTTTAGGATAAAAGGATTAAGGGCAGGCACTTAAAAAGTATAAAGTTAATAAGCGGATTTGTAATTAATTGTAAATTATGGCAATTTTGTGGTTTCTGTATCTAAAAAAGTCAAACTCTATTTTTACAAGAGACTTGTAAAATGGCTGACAGACATTTCAGTCTGGATGTAAAAGTAGGGTAAGTTTTAAAGTTTCATGGGTTGTGACAACCCTTACAATACCCTCTCCACAAAATATTAAAGGGGAAGGGATCAAAAAGAGGACCAAGAGTGGAATAAAATTACAGACTATAATAAAAAGGTCAAATACTGATTTGCTATGAAATTTACAAACACCAAGAATTTGGGGATTTTGATATTACTTTCGTAACTCTTTTCACCTCTATCTACTCTCTTATTATGTTTCAATAAATGTTTAATAAAACTATAATGTATAAAAGCCATCCATGCAACTGTTTTTCATTTTCCAACATGGACCCATCATAATTTGGTTTTTTTTGTTTGTTTGTTTAGTTTGTTTGGGGTTTTTTATTGCTGTGATTTACAGCATCAATGCAGCAATACATGGAAGTAACTCACACCAAACCACTGGCTGTAGATATGGCATAGTGAAGACCTGATCACAAAACAGATGCTGAAGCACCTATTACATCTTATTTGCAATACCTGACCATCAAGAAAACATGGGAAACATTCCTGTTCTTTAAAGGCAGAAACTATACTTGAAGAAACTACTGTTTTTGTATGCAAACCTCACAGCCGTACTTGTAAGACACATCTCTTCACACTGCCAAATGTAAACCCTCCTATTATCAGCCAATACTAATTTGTTGTTTACAGGACTCTTTACGACCAATAACTTAAAAATACGAATCCCCTGTGTTACTTTCAGTGTTCTAGCCATTTATGTAACTGAGCAATCTGAATGGATGCATATAAAAATATTTGTGTTATATGTGTAAATCTTTCTGTACAACTATCTTGTATCTCTTGCAGCACAGCTGAAGGAGAAAAATACTTTTACCACATCTAGTATTACCTTAATTCAATTCTGAAGGTTTAATTTAAAAATGATAGAATTAAATACTTGTATGTAATTCATTATAATGAAAAAACATCAAAGCAAAAGAAAAAAATAGATTAATTTACTTCAACAACAACAATCCATATATATTTTAACTGTAAAATTTTGTAATTTCGCATTTCTTTAGTATCAATCTTTCTTAGCATGCGTTCAGTTGGACTTAATTCTTTGAGTAAAAGAAAGGTCTTAAAAAGAACTGTTTACTACCTCTCCTAAGAACTATTAAAATGGTATTTTTTTCTGTGTTTTTATACTAGAAGTGGATGAATGAGTGTTGCATTAAACTAATGAATATCAATGCAATTGGGTAGGAGTGTTGAGGGAAATCTATGGGGATTGCTTAATGTGAGAGAAGACCTGAGGAATTCCTCTTGAAACAGATGGCACAAGAGGAGATTGCAAAAGGTAAATCAGTTCAGAGGGAGGTTGTGTTTCATGCTTTTTTCAACTCTGGTCCAAACCAATTCTACAAAAAGAATTACCAGTCTTTCATGACCAAATTTATGAATCAACTTTTCTCCCCATTGCTATTCTCAAAAATAATATTTAGTGTAGTAGGATTCTTTTTTACTGTAGCTTTTAAAACTTTAGATATGCTTATGTCATAGCTTATTTACACAACAAAATGTATGAAATTAACACATTTATTTGTAATCTCTGGTTTTCTGGTAGTTTTGGTTTATTTTTTTGTTTATTTTTGTTTGGAGGGTTTTTTAAGACTGCAGTCTATATACTGCATACTCTGATTTTGTTTATCTGATTTCTGAGGCTTCAATTTCATAATAGTTATCTAGTGGAGGGACTAATCACATGCATAAAGACCAATTAAAAATAATGCTACCTGTCAAGAACACAGTCTAAACAATACTCATTTCAGGACTGGAGTATCAGAGACCAAAGTATTGTGTAATTTTTATGACAGACACTTAGCTCAACTCTCTATGATAAAATAAACAGAAACACATACCTCATAGGTTATAGACAGAGTCCTTTAGATGGGAAGACTGACCTTATCTTAAAATGTAAGCAGCATTTATCTCCAAGTTAATTTACTTTTCAAAAGTGTGTGCCCTATTTTCTTTCAAGTAGTAGAGTTAGAGCTCATTTTCATCATTGAGAAATCCTGATTAAAGTGACAAAAGGAATTTTTTTTTCAAAAGTCTTTACTGTTATTTGTCAGTCATAGTTCATTACTCTTGGAATCACCACCTTCAAAACTTGTTGTCCTATTTAACCTATTTAATACAAAGGAATAGAAAAGAAAATAAATCCTAAGGCTTGTCCCTAAATTCACTTGTCATAAATTGAAGATTCAAAGTGCTTTCAATGCCAAACACTTCATTTTCTTAGAAGAAGAAAAAAAAAAAAAAAGTGAGCTTTTGAATGGCTTTAATATCATGGTCATTTATACCTTAATATCACTGTATTTTATACCTGTTTGCTTATATTAAATGAAATAACATTCCACTAAATCAGATTTCAGTGATTCCTCAGAGAAAAGCAATGATGCTTGAATTGTGCTACTATTAGAAATTGTTTTCAGCACAATAAATATTCACCTTCCACCTAGGAAAAACCACTAAAAAGCTGCCTTTTTTCCCATAAAAGTATGCTGTAAAATTTATCAGCCTCCAGAAAATTTGGCAATATGAATAATAAAGTTTCAATTGCAAAGTATGCTTAAGTGTCATAGTGGGAAACTTCTAAAGTTCAGATGCAGAAGAAAGGGTTAAAAACTTGTGAAATTAGAAATTTCTCCAATCATATATTACTGAAATACCTTGTGGCAGAGACTGGACAGGAAGAGCAGACTGGCCAGGTGGGATGGAAATGAGTCCCTGACGCTGAAGGTTCAGCAGATGTTGCTGCTGCTGAAGTTGTTGCATCTGGAGAAGCTGCTGCTGGAAGACAAGCTGCTGGGCTGCCAACTGCTGCTGCTGCTGCTGCTGCTGCTGCTGCTACAAAGAGAAGGAGGGAAAAAAAAGAAAAAGCAAATGCAGCAAAAAGTAAAGTGTTCAGTAAAGGCTAGAAAGCCAAAAACATAAAATCAACTTCTTCCTTTAAATCTCATTTATTAAATAATAATGCTATTTGTAGAATACTCAGGCAGTGAAAGTGTTTGAAATTTTCTACTATATTCATACAAGCTATTAGGTGTCGGGAAAATGGCAAGATACACTTAATGACACACCAAAGAAAAGGGTCAAGACAAAGTATACAACAGCTGTTTCAAACAAAAAAAAATAGCTCAGCTCATGGCAGATGATAACAAATTTATCTATGCTAAACCTCTAACTTTTTACAGCAGCCTTTGATTTGAAGGCACTTCTGTTTTTCCAATTGGCTAAGTTTGGTCTGCAGTGGCCCATAAACATGGTCTCCAGTGATCTATTAGTAAACTGGGATGTAGCCTTCCTTTCACTGGCCTGTTAGCTCACTCTCTTTTCATGTTGGAATATATTACAAGGAGCATGGCATTCAAGGCAACGAAATGCCCTATTATGGAGCAAAAGTACAGGTTCCAATTTTGTGAGGCATTTCAAGCAAACTTGAGTCTACAAAGACTCAGGAGGGTATGAGAAGGCAGTCACACTTCAGAAAAAGACAAGCTGATGTGGAAGACCTTTCCTTTCTAGTTTGGGGAAAAGAGAAACTTCTGATGCGCTCACTGGAAAACAGACTGCATAATGGAGCAAGTCATGTGGATTGCCCAGAGCCTCCAGAGAAATAAGGGAGCAATTTCTATTCTGTAGTTGATGGCTGTCTGAAATTCTATTCACAAATCCAAACAGAAACAAAGCCTCAGGAGGTCACAACTGCTTCCTCAACGTTTGCATAATGGGCAGCTTGAAGACAACGTCTAGGATACCTGCTGATCAATTTAACTACTTCAACATGTTTTGTTTGTATTATGTTTATATTTGATGCAGTTTGCTGACAAGTGCAAGCTAGGCCTGAGAAACCCACTTGTCAGGTTGATTTATGAGCACATCAAACTGTAACTTTCTACTCGCCACTTCAAACCTACAGTAGCAGTTCATTAATCAGGGGCCTGTGACTTTGAAATCTGTGCTCAATCGCTCTTTTTCAGCCATGGACTAAATTTGCATGCTCTCTGAGCTGTGCCACTGAGAAAAGTAAGGCTCCTTCCCCAACACAGATTGCCTGTGAATACAAGATAATCAGTACAGAGTCCACCACACAGTTGTTCTTTGCACACTCAGATTCATTAGCGAACATTAGACGACAGCAGCACTAGACTGCCCAAATCCTATGTCTCAGAAAGGGGAGCAGGAGAATTATATCAGCACTGCTATTAAGCCCAGTGAAAATATAAGAACAAATATTTGATAGATGCATCCTTGCTACTGGAAAGCATCTAAACTGGTCTTTTCCAAGCTTCTGACAGCTCAGACAAGTGTGCATCAGCAAGGGTCTTAGCTCCTACCTCTTTTGCTTGCTTTCCTGGATGCTGTTGCTGCTGCTGTTGCTGCTGCTGCTGCTGCTGTTGTTGCTGTTGCTGCTGCTGCTGTTGTTGCTGTTGCTGCTGCTGTTGCTGCTGTTGCTGCTGCTGTTGCTGCTGCTGCTGCAAAAGCTGAAGATGTAACTGCTCTTGCTGTTTCTTGTAAAACTCTTGTAGTTGTTGCTGAATAAACCATTTTGACTTTAATAAATAAAGGCAAAAGTTTCAAGTATTATAAATCTCCTAAACTCTTCTAGATTGGCATATGGTAGCGTAGCCATTAAGAATCACCTCATAACAAAAAATGTGATTTGAAGAGGCAGATCTACATACATTTTTTTCCAAGGCGGTTCTGAAATTTTCCAATGCAGATTCCAAAATATCCTAAACAGAAGGGTATAGAAAATCTGTATTCTAAATGGAATGCAAGAGCCAAATTAACTCCTCAAATAACTATGCCTAAGTTCCTCACATGTCCTATATAACAAATCAGAAGCTGCACTCATCCACTTGCAAGAAACCTACAAGTCACTAAGGCCAAACAAAACTGTCTGCTTCTGAGGGGGAAAAAGTAATTAATCTGTCAATCTGCTTAGCAGGATGCTGGATTCACAACTGAAGGTGAATTGCCTGTAATGATCATGGTACTGGATATTAAAATGTTTAAACATACAGTTCAGTGATGGAACTATGACTATGACAAACAGAGACATCATTTTCTGTATGACAATTAAGCATGCACCCAAAAATCCACTCTGTTACACCAAGGCACTGATCACTGACACTATCATTACTGTATGAGTAACAAGTTCACATATTTTTCAATTATCTGACAGATTTTGTGCTAAGGAAACAGCAACCTCTTCCTTAATTTTAGCCTTATCTTGGACAAATTTTTAGTATGTAAAAAAACAAAATAAAAGGCCTTTTCCCTTGATGAAACAAGCTGTTAAGTTCAAATTTCATAACCGCATACCATTTATGTGACTAAAGGGAGCACTACAGTGTTATGAATTTTAAAGCAACAATTATCTACAACTCTATTTGCACTTCCTTTGGCAGGTCTACAATTAAAATGTGCCTAAGCACTTGAAAATTTAAACATCAATTTGTTTGGTATTTGTAATGCATCTGCCACTGCTGCTGCTGCTGGTTTTAATATAATATTTAATGTTTTGAAGTGCAATTTCACACTTCTGCAATTAAAAAAAAAATTAGAGACTTGAGAAGTTTCACGTTTATTTTCATTCTTTTTGGTGTAATGAGCAATGAAATATCACAAAATAAGACCCATAAAATCTGGCTGACATTTGTGTGAATGCCCTGTGCTAACAGTCCAAAGCAGGTAACACACATTACCTGCTGCAACATAACTGCTTGCTGCTGCTGGAGAAGTGCTTGAAGCTGCTGCGGAGACAACACTTGCTGCTGGAGAATCTGCTGCATTTGCTGAGGGGTGATCACCTGGGGAGTCATCATGGCCACTGACACAGGCACCTGCACAGGGAAAGAAAGATATCATCATCAAACACATTTTACTTTGCCTCCACTACAGCAGTACATCTTTTTTATTTTGTACCAAAGATGGACCATAATTTTTTACATAGTATTTATCACTGCAAAGTTCCAGTTTCAGTCAGAATCTGTTATTTTAAGGCTACAGTACTGTGGCACTCTATTTCCAGAGGCATCAGTTTCGATCAGACTCAAGCTTTATGTTTCACATCTCTTATGTATTCCTGCAAGAAACTTAAGCATTGGCTAGTAAAAATGTGTATTTAAAAATAAATGATCACATGGCAGGGCTCTCAACACTTCATAATCAATCATCTTATCAAGTGTCATAATGTTACGAATAGAAAAATCTATTGAGACTATTTCAAAGGATATGATTAAGGCAGACAGCAAAATATGTATCTTAAAGCAGCAAATGTTTTCCACAATAAAGACACTTAGCCTAAAAATTTTTTGCATAATACATCACTTCAGTAGAAGCAAAACTTTCTTGTTCAGCTAGTCTTTTAAGAAGGTCTGATTTATACCAGAATAAAAACTTCATGGACATATCAGGGTACACAGCAGGAGCTGCCATCACAGTCACCTGCTCTCTGCAGAGAGAATCGTGTTCTCAGTACTCCTATCTGAAAACTGGAAGTTGGAAAACCTTGGCATTAGATTATTAGTTTTTCCACTAAATTCTAAGAATGCATTTTTTTGTAGGTGCTGTTTTGGACATGATTTGATTTTGCACTTGTTATACACTGAGATCAAGTGTCTGCATATGCATAAACATGCATATACACACACGTCCTCAGGAATATACGTGTGAGTTGGAAAGACACAGCAAGTATGTTTCCTTCTAAATGTAGGAGAGAAAAGTCCTGACAGAGCCTGGGGTGTTTGTCAAGTGCTGTGGCAGGCACACAATGTGAGACCATTGCTCCAGCTAACCAGGACATGGTCAAACAGCTGTCAGCAAGCCAGGCTTTCCACCCATGAAAAAGCAGCCACTCGCTTATCTAGCAAAATTCAAATGTTTTTTCTGTATATAATAGCAAGCTGGCATATAAATACTGCTTTGTGAGAAGTTGTGGGACATTCCAGTCTTCTGTAAATCAGCAAAAATAATATTATTATTAATAAATTAAATCATGAGTCAATTTTAAGAGGAAAAACTCTTCTAATGTTTCTATTACTTGAATCTGTCCTGAAAGACTTTGTATAAATGAAAAAAGTCTGCTGAAATTTACTTTTAGAAGAAATTACCTCGTATAATATTACACAGAATGCCACTTTTCACACAATTCATCACAGCATAAACTATGGTCTTAAAACACTGACTAATTAAGAGTTGGAAAGTAAACATACCAGCCTTTACTAAAAAGTCTGATAATCCTTTGCAAACATCAAATGAATTTTCAGAATGAAAATTCTGAAGGCTTTACTTTAAAATAAAAATGCAAAGGACAAACCAGATTTCCACTCAGAAACTTGTGGGGAGGAATTTAAGCTCATCTATCACTGTACTCCTTCCATAGTCAACAGAATAAAGAAATCCTGAGCAAAGTTTATCTGATTTAGTTTAGGCATTTATTTTAACATGGAACTAAGCCCACACTGTGAATACACCTGTCTCTCTCCGCTGAGCGCAGACTCCATTTGAGTAGACACCTAACGTTCAGACTATTAATTCTGTTTGTTACACTTTGTAACATCTACTTTTGTAGCATAGGAAACATAACATCTCTATACAATAATGTTTCTTTCTAAGTTTAGCAAGTCCTAAAGGTAAGACAAACAGGTTTTTGCAACTTTGGGATACATGAGCAAAGAATAAAATTCACTGACTGGAGTCACTCTCGAATTCCCTCTGAAATCACTAAGAATCTCCTCTGTTTACTTGAGATCTGAATTTGTCTTCTTGTAACAATTTTATCTAAATGATGCTATTCAACTACCACATGTTGCACAGATATGAGAAGGCAGAGAGGAAGATGGATGCTTTTCCAATTAAACCATTACCTTTAAACTTTAAACCCTGCAAGAACTTTCCTAACACTTACATGCTCACTAATATAATATGTACCAAAATATGAAGGTGTTGCACACCACTTCTCTGGTCTTTACATTTCTTCTATCTTTCCTAGCTTGTGCAACAGAGTGAAAATCAACATAACTCTAACTGGCACTGATTTGCTCATACTTGCCGCTAAAGACTCCAGCCAGTAAAATGTTTAGCAAGACTCATGGTGCTACAAGAGTCCACTACTCCTCAGTCTGAAATAGAAATCCCCCTTCACCAGGCATATGTTTGTTTGCTTTTGTAATATGTGCTCTGAACCTTCCTAACTGCATACATGCTCTTATACATGGAGACACATCTGCTTTACAATACATTTTGAGAGCTTTTCTCTCAAAATGTGTTTTTCCTGTAATTTTCAACAGTTCCTTTCAACTGTATAAGCTAGAGACTTAATACACCTGCTTTCCAGGATGATAGACAAGCATGAAAAAACCTGGCAGCCAAGATCATTAGTAAAAATACAGATTTATGTAGATAATATTGCCTTTAAAGGAATTTTCTATGATGATACATATTTGTGTATCACACCTAATACATATATTCTTTCCCTGCAGATAAAGGACAAGGCATTTTGAAAACTGCTTGAAATTTATATTAGCAGAATGCATTAGCAAAGAGATTTCTCAAATTGTCATTAGGTAATATAAATTGGTACATTTCACAGCCTTCAGTGATACACCAGACTGTACTTTACTCCTTACTGGCACAGTGCTACTGTGCTATCTGGGTTGGAAGACTATCCAAAACCTGCTATTTTATGGCCGATTATATGCATTAGGTACATTTCTTTGATTTAGTGTCTGTGTTTTTCAAGATTTCCAATCTGATTTTACAAAAATGTAGCAGAGGCAATCTCTGACTCTTTTTCATAGAAATCTCTCAATGCATCTAAAATCAGTTCAGGTAGAGTGACCCAGTGAAGAGATAGGGTAATTCCTTTGAGTGGGCCACAAACTCCCCAAAATTCTTGGTTAAACCTCTGATGAAAAATTGAAGTGACAAAGTGAAACATGATTTATGACTGCGAACTATTTGTTACACAGCATCCTCAAAGAAACTGAACTCCTAACATTGTCATGAAGATGACTGAGTATGCAATCCTACAAAACACAATGAGTGGGAGAGCCTCTGAAGAACACATAAATCTGTTGGGCCCATGAAGGACCCAGATGGATATCCACGCATATTTTGAAGTTTCTCATGTTTTTGTTGCAGGCTGTTCCCCTTTTCTTTGGATTATTTTAT
>VZTX01014941.1:339640-417140 GCA_013400915.1 Pardalotus punctatus
TTAATTTAAAATTTACCAGACACTTCACCACTGAGAAACATTCCAGTTTAAATATTTGACTTGAGTTTCTCATCTTTTGTTTAATGACCAACTTTTTATATGGATATAAACCAGGGTTTAAAATGTAGTTTTGTTCCCTCTTTCTGAATAGACTTCCACTATTATTTTTTACCAACTAGTCTCATTGAAAGGTTTCCAGCATTACAGGTAATGTAAAGTCCATTAGGTCAGGCTCTTCATAGCATGACATGCAGTAAATTACAAGTGCTTCAAGCAGCTCAGTGAATTACAGTTCATCACTTTGAAAGGTTCCCACTACAAGACTACAGATATCAGATCTGGCAGTTAGGATCCAATTAACACTTTGGTCAGAATAATCAGATTGTGTGTGTAAGACTTGTATAATTCGTTTATTGCTTCCATGCATCTTCTGTCTGTAGGTAAATTTGTTGCTGTTATTTCAAAGCTTGGAATCAGTAATTCACTTGCCTTTACGTTATATTTCAGGTCCTTTTGCAGTGCAGTGATGAACTCTCCCTGTTCCACCAATTTAGATCACTTGTCCCACAGATATTACTGCTTGAGAAATGGTTTGTTTCTGGTAGTTTTGTTTTGTATTCTTACCATGTCATTATCTGTCTAGAAAAAAAATTGCTAGCAATTTTTACTAAGCACATTTTATTTAGTGTAACAGAGACAGTTTTCTCCAACATGATCACTGTGAATCTCACAGAACACCCAGATAACTGTAAATGACATATGCATTGACATTTACATGTGTACTGTCATGCAAAACCATTTCTTGCTACACTGAATGTAATACTATAACTGAATGAAAAAAAATTGTGACTTTGTGATATCATTTTCCAAGCCATGGTCAGTGTACATAAAGGTTCTTCAGGATAAACCTTATCAGTACAGAGTAATGGATTTCAAATTCTATGTTGTTACCTAGTGCTTTACAGCAAATAGCACTTTCAAGTCTTAGAGGCAGTGAGAATCCTTGGGAAGAAGTGAACTTGCCCGAGGTATCCCACTTTTTCCACAGAGAAGCAGCAATAAACAGACACACAAATGCTAAAAAGTTTGAAACACAGAAACCTATGAACTGGATAAGCAAAAAGATCAAAGGCTACTGACACCTCTCTGTGTTGTGTTGAAGACAGTCTGCCTTTTTCCCTCTGAAAACCCTGCCACACAAACGTGTGTGAAAGGTAAGGTATTGGAAGGTTGCTGATTCATGTAGATACAGCAACATATACTCCAGCTCTTCACTGATGCATGCATTTCAAGTACTACAGGAAAAAGAATTAAAACAGAAATTGAAACATTTCCCAGCTTAAAAGTGTTTCAAGAACAAACATTATGTAAAGCTTTATGGACTTGAAATGTGAGCAATGGGGTATGAAGTTCTAGGGCAACAATACCTGTTTGCCTCAGATCAATGACACCCATGAATTACTGATGTCTGAAACTATTTGATGGCCAATAACACTTCAAGTTTCAGTCTACTTTCTAATGAGTTACAGTACATGTAAAAAAATACCATCACAATGAACTAGAAGACCTACAGAAAGCCCAACCAATTAGCTTACCAACCAATTAATTTTCTAGAAGTATTGTACTATTTGCGTATCAGAAACCCCCAATCCATCTGCACGGTTTGCCTTTCAGAAGACAATTCCAGCAAGTATGCAGACTGCTTGTAGCCAGACAAACCATAGCCTGTAACTTGAACAGTATAAATTAGGAGGAGTGTCTATATAGTATTTATACAGTTAAGAGACAGAGAAGCTCTTTTAGATGGCAATTCAGACTGAATAAATTGAGCTCTGTTCTGAATTTGGAATTGTTCTGTGTGAGAGCTTCCTCTCCATGAATCACACAAGGAACCTCCTGATGTAGGCACGTTACAACATTTGGTGATGAGAAGACTTCCTTTCCTTTAGACTACAGAACAAAACAGCAGTGCATGAGTGAACACCACACAACTGAAAAGAACCACCCAGGTGTAGCCACATGGAGCCACTGAAATTATTCTTAAAGTGAAATACCTTGCATGGTTTCAAACCAGAACTTTAACACCTACAGATGGTCCTTAGTATATACATCAAAGGGTATAAATTAAAATGTTTTATTAATCTTACATAACAATTTGAAAAAATCAGTATACTGTTCTAATAACAGGATTATTTTATTGTTGCTGTGTTTCAATTCTCTGTGGACACAAGACAGCCTTAGAAAATTTCAGCAAACTGCTGACCTTAGGTGACTTTGGTTTCTACTAGTTTAAAGAAATTCCAATAGCACATTGTATTTTAAAGCAATTAAATTTGATACTCTAATTTTCCAACAAAATCCATCCAAACAAATTAAAATACTTCTTCCCCACATGCCCAAATCAAACTCCATCCCAAGAAACTCAATTACCACCTCCTTAAAATTTTCTGCATTTGCATTTTGTTTATGCTGTAAAATGCGCATGGCTGAAGGCTCTCATCTGTATTTCTGTATCTTCACAAAGCAGATCATTATTCCAATCCCCTCTAAGAGTTTCTGCTTCAAGGGGAAGTAGAGACTAGCTAAGACAAGTATATTTCCCAGCTCACCAGAACAACTCTTTTGCCATTTTCCAGCTTAAAATTCAAGAGTGTGAAACTTGTAAATACAAAATGGTGGCAACTCCACTTTCCCCAAAAAAAAGTCTTCAAACAGTAAACACAAGCCCAGACACAATCAGAAAATAATTCAGCTCAACTACATCTTGAATATTTGAAATGTTGACTTGAAACGTGTTGCTCTCCTTTCACCAGCTAGCCAGGGAACTAAAATGATGAATTATATCTGGTGCAAAAATGGAAGAATGAATAAGGGTCTCTTCTGGAAATACAGAAATTGCTATTATTAGAACATACATGACGAGCATCTGTGCAGTACGATTTTCAAAGCCACACAATCCCCAAGCCAGAGTCTGACTGAAGGATATGCGTACAATTGCTGGACATTCACATCTGTGTAGGGTGACACTTTTCTGTGCACTGAGGCACCCTTTATGCCTTAGTCTTCTGCACCTTTTCCCCGAGTTTAAAGTTATGGAAAACGCAATGCAATTTTCACTTGCATGTTGCTTAGAAAACCTGGCTCCTCATCAATGAGAGGAGCCAGGGCTTTCTCCAGCTGCTGTGCATGCCCATGTAAAATCTGTCTACACTGCTATAGGCCTAAATGTGCACAATAACTTGCTTATGTTCTGTGCCTAATCTTGGGATCAATTAGATTTTAAGAAAATATTTATTAAAAATGAACATTTGAAAACATATTTTCTCTAGTCTAAAGATTTAATCCTTTCCCTCACCTCTCTCCCCCATCCCCATTTCTCAAGCAACATACAGCTATCACCACAAGCAAAACAAAGATAACTTTATATAGGTCCAAATGGCAGACAAAAATTTTCATCTCCAGCTGATACAAATTTACTCTAGGCATAAACTGTAGCCAACATGTGGGTTATGGAGCTACTCTTTCTTGTAACCCTTGCACACAAGACATAAAAGCCACAGTAAAGGGCTTTTTCAGATAGAATAGTTAAGACTACGTGGATCACAACGGTTTGGGTATCACTGCCACCCTTGCCCAGAACTCACACAACGTATCCAAAATTTGCATTCCAAATCCTGCCCCCTCTCTTTTGAATCTTGGGAGCCATAGCAAAGGACATGCTGCAGGAGAAGAAGATTGAAAATAGAATATCCAAGCATATCAGTAGCACATCTTATGGATGTTATTGAGATAGAGATAAAAGAAACATTTTTTGATCTCAGCCAAAGTATGCTTTAATAGGATAGCTCTCCATTTACCCTGTCAAGGCTGACAAGTACTCTGTAGCTTTATGTACATTCATCAGGAATGCATGGGGATTAACTGGTGTTAGTTGCCCCTACCTCTGGGTAAAATGGTTGGAACTCAGTCAAATTCAAGCAATAAAAACTATCATTTGGCCCAAAGAGCACCTGACATGTGGACAATTCTCAGGCTTTCAAGAAGCGTTAAGATCAATCCAATTCACCTATTTCCCTGTCTGGTGGTTGAATAAAATCCCTTATCTGTCCATTTTTAGGCTCTTTTGATCAGTTTGTGATAAAAGGGGGCCATACCAGCAATCATGGAAGGCAGGTCTGTAGCCCAACCATCTGCTTCTTGGAGCAGATGAAGCAAGCTGCTTTCAAGCTCTTCTCTACAAGAAAATCAATTTTGTATACTGTGAGCCAGTGAATGGGTAAAGCTGGCTGTGAAGAGAATAAGGAGATGATGCAGTCACCAACTCATTTCTAACTATTACTATTGGTGTTCACCACGGAACAGCCACAGATTAAAACAGCACAAAAACCAGAAATAATGACAAACACTGTCAAGAGATGCCAGAACTAGGGCAAGAAAGCACTCATCAGGACAGGGAACTGCCGTGTACTTTTTCGCATTTATGTGAACCTTTCTATATGTGACCTTTCTATAGAAATTTGAAAAGAGCCTTTCATTAATTAAAACTTCTAAAACAGTGCAGTGCAGTTTAGAATAATTTCTCAGTAGTTATTGTTTATATGTCTTTTGGGTATATAATGCAAAGGTGTGTTTTCTTGGATATGAGGAAAATAGGTTAATGGCTCTTTAGTGAATTATTAGATGAACTTCACACTTCTTTTGTGAGAAACAGTCCCAGTTAAAAAGCATGTACCAGATTTTTTAGAAGGAAAAGAAATGACCTAATGTACAATATTTGGTATAGGATATGGGGTTTGGTGCATTTTTGTTTGTTGGTTAGGTTGTTGGTTTTTTTTCCATTACATGGAGGTATTTCACAAAAAAGCTCTCAAAAGGTTTGGAGAAAATACATCCATATGAACATGTGCTAGAAGGACAGCCAGTGAAGAACTAAGGTAATCCTTATTTTTTATATGATAAACAGCAGTCATAGAAGAGTTCTGATTCTACCAATATATTTAATAAAGTCAAAATGTCCTAACTATTTTCTCAAAGCTGTAACAAACATTTTAAAGTAATGACTCCTGCTAAGGGACGGAGTACACCCTAAGTCTCTACACAAGGCCTCACGCTGCCATAGGCTGATAGCTAACCAGCATCCAGAAGGCGTAAAAGTATCTGGAAGCCACCCGAGTACTAACTACCCAAGCTGAAAAATCTCAAAATTTGCACGGCTTGCTGATCTGATGTCTGTATACACAAATACTGGGATGCACATAACCATCTACTACTCACTTGCAGAAAAATGTGCTTTGCATAGGCACAGGTATGGAAGTAACTTGCTTTGTTTCAATGTTCTAGCCAACTAGAAACCACTGCAGCATTTCATGATCTTGTGATATGTTATATGAATAAGAGGGTTTCAAATTTTCCTGTTCTATAGAAAGTCCAGTCATATGCATATACAGAGTAGACATTTCTGTATGCCTGATTTTGTTTTGCAATCTGTCTTGCTGTTTGGTCATACAAACACACCTATTTGCAGTGTTTCAGGACTGTGGTCAGATCTGCCCTGGTGCGGAATGACATGGCTGTTAGCATATTTTAGTATTTTCAGAAATAATTAATATAAAAAGGGAAAAACAGAATAAAAACTCAGTATTTTGGTTAATTTTATTTGGGAAATTTCTTAAGTGTCACCTAATAGAGAAAAATGGTTACAGAGATCAAAAGTACTGAAGGACTGAAATGAGAGCCAATGGAAAACATAAACTGTAAAAGACGAGTTTATTGTGGCAACAGCTCCCTCTTTTTGTCTCAGATGAATACACAAAGGTATCACATCATGAATCTATTAGATACCTGAGCCTGACAGGGACCTCATTAGAATATTAACATTAATAATTACATCATATCTTATGTACCAGTGACTTGGGCCAGTTTTGTACAATAACATTTTAAGCATCTTACTGATATGTCTGCTTGCCCTGGGCACTTTTTAGAGGCAAGAGAAGACAATGTCCAAATCCACTGACTAAGTCCCATCCTTGTAAAAGCAGCATTGTCTATGTCTGCCTCTGTTTTCTACTGCAGACACAGGTTAGGTTGATTTTGCTTCTAATGAGTACCTAAAGTTAAATGCCCTAGGTTAGGCAGGATGAATTTGGACTTTTTGACAGTTCACTTGAAAAGCCACAGGGTTCCAGGGTGATAGTGGCAGAAAAACTGTCCTGTGTGTCTTGTGCTGCTCTCACACAACAGAAGATTTACACAACTAATACCAATAATACAGAGATATCCAGAGAAGAATAAAAAAAAAAAAAACCCTGCAGATAAACTGGGGTAAATATAGTTTCACAGCATCTGTGAAAGAGAGACCTGAAAGCTGCCCATGGCTTTAGCAGCTGGTATTGTTTGCAAGTTTCTGCTATCCTGGTGCCTCCCACCAGGCATTTAGCCAGTTCCCAGTCCCACTCTCAAAACACAGCTCAAAGCATCAGTTTCTTCAATATGCTGCTCCTTTCCCCAGAAACACTTCCATCAGCAGTCTTGGGAGACTGCCAACACACAGCATATATTTAAGTACCTTTCATTTACTGAAATATCACTTCCTTCATTAGACACAGGTGAGTGTCTCTGTCCTTTCACTGACTTTCTATGGCACCTGCCAATATTTTGGGTTTTTTTCAAGACTATGAAAACACTTTATTTTTTTTTTTTAATCTGTTTGTAGTCTACAGGTTTAGTACCAAAATATGAAGTGCTACCTAGGGATGACCTGAATTTACAGGTTGCTTTAGAAATTACAGTGCTCTCTTTGGGTAGTGATAAGACATTTATAAATGAAAGATGGGAGATTTAGATCTAGGAAGAACTCTTTACTGTGGTGGTGAGGCACTGGAACAGGCTGTCCAGAGAAGCTGTGGATGGCCCAGCCTTGGAAGTATTAAAGGTTAGATTGGATGGGGCTTTGAGCAACCTGGTCAATTGGAAGGTGTCCCTGCCCATGGCAGGGTGGCTGGAAATAGATGATCTTTATGGTCCCTTCAAACCCAAACCACTCTATGCTTCAGCCACTGCTTAGGCATGCACTGAAATGGACAATACAGCTGAAATCCTCCAAACTTGTTACCTTGACTGCCTATGACCCATGAAAAGGCAACAAGTTTTCCAAACTACAAATATTACAGATAATTAAGCAGAGTTTGTTTGGTTTGATAATTACAGGCAAACTATCTGTCTCTAATGGGAGCCACATCTAGCACTGGAAAAGCATATGATAATTCATGACTTAATGGAGCACACAGCTGGCTCACATACAGTGAAATGACTGAAGGAGCAATAAAGATGGCTCTTTAGTGATACACCTGTTTAGAAACAAGTTCCAAGAACAGATTTTTCTTAGCATAAAAATTGGAACTAGAAAGACAAAATTTCTGTAAAAGGTTTACTAAAATAGAACTAGGAAACATACATACTATTTTTAAGAAAATTTTAGAACTTCTAATGCAAAAAGCATTAGAAATACTTTCTTTTGTCACTTTAATAACAATGTCTGATTTGTCAAAATAACAGTAAAAACTCTATAAATATCTGTTAAGGGATTATTCCAATAGCATGAAAAACTCTAGTGATGAAATGACACAGAATATAGAACTGTCATCATGCATTTGCATATAAAAGGCTGTTTAAAACTGACAGGCACATAAACAGAAAATACATGCTATAAAATTAGTCATTTTTAAGTATGGATCTTTAAATAAAACTGGCAGAACACCTTCATTTAAGCTAAGTCATTCTCAAGAGGAATCATAAAAATGGTGCAGCATTAAGTGATGTATTTTCTTCAGTCTTGTATACTGATAATAGTTTGATTATTTCACCATTTGAACATATCTTCATTAACCTACCTTAAAATAGTTTTGATATTTCTTAATGTATTTTTGTTAAGGATGTCACTATATGTTTATAAAAAGTATTATTTATCTTTTCAAAAAATGGTCAGAACTCTGATTTACTAGACATTGGATGCTGCTTGTCAGAAGAAAACATATATAGCACATCCAGGACTACTAAACAGAATGCATATTTTTGAAGTTCTTATGATGCAACATTTATAGGGAACTGAAGAGCTTTAATAGGCCTATAAGGGATGATGTTTTAAATGCACAATTCCTTTCAGTCAAGAACAGTAGCAGCATATTTCAAACCAAGCACAGTGTGAAACAACACCCTAAGTTTGAATTCATGTAAACCACATAAAATGCATATTGCTAGGGGAAAAAAAAAGAAAAAAAAAAAAAAAGGCAGTTCTGACAAGGAAATAAGAAAAAAGAAAATATTTCGACAATTATTACACTGAAAATGTTGACTCCTTTGAAGAGACATAAAAGCGGGGTTTATTGCATTTCATTTAAAGGCTGTGATGGCCAGGGCCATGTCCCACCTCCTCTTTCCCCAGTGAATGGGGAGAGGCTGGACAGGGTCAGAGACACTGAAGGGTCTCACTTATCAGGACTGATGGCTAACCAGCAGGATCCCGAAACTCAGACTTTTCTCTCAACTATTCCACTGTGGATCAATACCGACACCCTACGCGCTGGGCTAGCGAGTGTCGGCGGCTCCCTGAGCTTCAGGAGCAGCCTGACAGATGGTTCTTCTCCCTGCTTTCAGGCTGACAGGGGAGGAATTCGACGCCCTTACTCCCTGTAACTCAGAGAGCAAACAGTGCCCCAAGATGGAGAAGTGGGTGGAAACACTTCTATGTTAGTTTTGAGAGCTATAAGCTTTTAAGTCCTTATTTATTTTAAATATTTTCAAAACTTTTTTAATGAAAGCCTAGTATTTAATACAGCAGTACTTCCCAAAGCTCTCTGAACACAGTTTCCCTGAAAATTATAGATTCAGAAGAATTTGTTTTTATTTGTCTCTCTAGACACAAAATCAATTAATCACAAAGCTTTGAGCCTATGAAAATGCAGTGTTACTTACATCACTGTGTAAATTTGAAATAAATATAGAACCTTTTGCAACGTTTGAGACACAGACTTTTGTCAAAAATAGTTCATGTACAAACTTCTATTTACCTCTCACTTTTATTTAGTTTTAGAAACTATGCAGAGACTATCTTAATGGAAGATACTTATTCTAAGAATAATAGATATGACTTCTTTGTTATACTATTTGGATCACTCACAACAAAACCCCACAAACTGATGTTCATTAAATATACATATAGGCATAATTGTTGTAAGTACTGAATATCAATCTAATTTGAATTTTAATTAAGAGAAATATACTGAAGCAAAAGTATTCCTTGATAAAAAATTGTTATGCAAATTGCAGAACAAAAAGACACTTCGGCAAGTGAGCTACCCCATCCTTCTTTTCAAAAGCAGAATAAATGGTTTTGTTTCTGACAGACATTTCTCTAGAACATTTAAACAAAATTTAAGCAAAGGGAATTTCACAACAACTCCTATTCAAGCAATTTCTAACTGTGCTTATTTCCTAAAATTATTGGATATTTAACACAAACCTCCTCTGTATCAATTAAAGCCAATTATTATCTCTATACATGTACCCGCAAGTATAAAAATCTGTAAATATTTTGCAAAGATATAATCAATGATGAAAAAAATAGTGCCATTTACTGAAAAAGTATGTATTTTGGAATGGAATGGCTGAAACACCGCTTTCCACTACTACACTCTTACTGAATTCTTGCCATATTAATTAAAACTTTATCAGTATTTTTTTACACTGGACTGTATCTTACACACATAAGAAAATGTACATTTGTACCCAAACACCTGACCCACTTCTGAAATCAACAGTGATCTAAACCCAGCACCAGCTTTGCCCCCAGTTTTGACAGGAACAACAAATGACCCTAGAACTGCCCTCAAGACTGAGGGTTATTTCAAGAGCTGGGCTTACCAAAACCTAGACATATTTATTAAAATACTGCATGACCCAGAATATTTTCCTTTTGACAAAAGACATTACAGTTCATGTATATACAGTGTTTACAGTACTCCTAATGAAAAGATCATGCATCACCACATTTTATCCAAGCTTCCACAGCTCTTCAAGTCTGCAAGACACTTGCTTTAAATTAAGTGATAACTGAAAAAATATTTTCCATCCAGAAGTGCAAGGAAGTTCAAAATGAGTGTTTCATAAACCGAGACTTAAATAACTAAGGTTTTCAGGTCCTATAGCAAAGTTTTGCTCTTGCCCAAATAGGCAGAAAAACAATCCAGCTCTGAAACATCAAACATGAGCATTGGTCAATAGCATGAAAAGAAACTTCTGCAATTCACAAGCAATTCTGAAGGGTTAAATATTGCTTATGAGCAATTCAGCTTTTGTTTTTTTCACTTAAAATTTTTACGATGTGTTCTTACAAGAATATTAGTGGAGGAAATTCCAAAGCAAAAGTTTTGCTTTGAGGTCAATCTGAATTTGACATTATGCAAACTTGAAAAACTAAGACTAACAACATTGTTTCGAAAATGTAGGCATTTCAACTTCTTCAAAATCATCTTTTTTTGATCTAAAATTAATGTAACAAAATTCAGAACATTTTAGCACTGAGAAGTCACAATAAAAGATGCTATAAATAGAGTACTTAATGAAGCTGTAATGAAATGTTCAATGTTGGACCCATTTTATTACTACTGATAAAAGATTTCAGAATTTTCACTACACTGTTGCTTCTTTCAGTGGAATAGTTACTATTCCCAGCCATGGCAAACCCTCCTGAGGACAAAAAATAAAATTTTATCAATCTGGCAAAGAAAACTCAAGCTTATGTTCTCTGAAGAGTTTTCTAAATTATGGGCATTCATACTCCATTTCAAGACAAAACAATGGCTAGAAGAAATGTTTAAGGAAAGGAAAAGTAGAAATGTGAATGGTTGGCTCAATTAAAAGACCAGTTAGGGATTATTATTAAGTTAGTTATCTTTATTTTCTCTACAAAATTTATGAACCCTATACAAATATCAAACAGTAGCAACAAACATGAAGAAATTAGAGCAGGATTTACACATGGCAGGAGAACACAGACAGGACACTCAGGTAATAGAAAAGAGGACGTGCTGTTGACATCTCCTTATTTATAGAGTTGCTGAAGAGGTTTAAGCTGACTGTTTTTCTTTGGGAAGGAGCAAAGCTTTAGGGGCTACTTTTAAAAAGTATATATACACATCTATCTGTGTCTCTATCTGTTTCTAGTCAGTACTGATGACCCAGTCATTACTGGGAGTTTCTGAACAGAAAATTCATTAAAGTGGTAAAAGCTACACTCTTGGTAAATTTTGCCCAATGTAAGATGCCCTAAAGCAATTTCTTAAATGAATGAGTTTTGAAGAAAACTGCAGTGCCAATTGTTGCATAACATTAAACCCAATCTTCCAATTTAGGATGCAAAGGCACTGCGAAATGACCATTTCTCAGTTATATTCTCCCCGCTGCTTTGCAGGTAACAGCAAAATGTATGGGTTCTGGAAATGAATCTGGTGGCAGCAGAGTGCACAGATCTTTGAAACAAAAATCTGCACAGCCCTCAACTCACTCCAACCATCTAGACTTCACTGTCCATGAAACATTAAAAGGAAGGAGATTTCAGGCTGAATAAAATCTATATTTGCAGTAATATATACTGTGGAAATGGATTTAGTTCATTAGTGTCTAACATTTCTTTGCCTTTTATACATTGAGGATGTAAAGACAATTATGAAGAACCACAAGAATAATGTAACAGAATATACATGACTGCAGCACCATGGGTACCTTTGTTACTTCAGTATCTCTACAAAATCCTCAGATTTTTTACTATGGAGCACAAATGCCTCTCGTGCTAAGGTAGACTTTTGGAAGCATGATCATGTAACATAGAAAAGAAACTGAAATTCCTAGAAGTTAGTATAACGTATGAAGTACATAATGTTATATCTACTAGGCCAAAAGGATTAGCAGGCTGGATTTGTGAGCATCTGGCTTTTTAATATCTTAAACCACATAATAGCGTGCTTTTCATATTGTGTAACTTCCCAGTATGCTCCACCACACTTTCTAAAACATAATTTTCACAAAATCCTTTCTACTGTATTTTAAAGTCTTCACATAACATACTGAAGTGTTAATGATGAGCTATATCTAAGCCCCAATATGACAGTTAAACATATATTTATTTATATATGCATATTTTACATATTATTTATATACACACCAAATGCTAAACATGTTACATAGTCTAGTAAAAAAACCCCAAAGTTTGAAATATATTAACACATTATTTTAACTTTTTTCTGTCTCTCCTGTTCAAAGAGAACTGGAAGAACTACATAAATAATAAAAATAGGAAATAAACCACACTCTAACTACCCATTATCAAGGGAGTATGGGTTTAACAAGATCTATGGAATCGCATTATCATTCTATTAATTCAATAATCTTGATGTTGTTACAAGACTGAGACAGTTATCAAAGCAAGGGATCATTCTTGTACGTAAGGATCACATCACTTAATGGGACAGAGGTGTCACATAAACTACAGTGGCAAAAAGATAACAAATACAGGACTGAGCTTGTAGTGGCAATGAATTTTTGTTGGCATACGTGTCTCCAACAAAATAATTGGTATTTGATAAGCACGTAGGTAAGACTGAGTTTGAAACTGCTATCATTAGAATGCTGATTTTGTGATATTCCTCACAAATTGAGTTTTTATTCTATATTCAAACACATTCAAAATCTATACATACTTCATATTGACAGTGGTTGCAAAGCTCTTTCATTAACTCAGCTTTGCAATGACAAATGTAAGAACACCTCTTCTTTTGAAATTAAATTAATATTTATGGTAATTATTATAAAACAACTTTACCTTTGAGGACATTGGACCTCAGGGTTTGCATAGATTTCAACTAAACTGTTTCCTTGAAGAAACTTTAGGAATTATTCTTCATGATTCAGTACATTCCTCCTTAGTAACCAGTAGCCAAGCCAACATTTTTTACACATTTTTTTTCATTCATATAGTCTTAGTTAAAAAGAATAGATTCTAGGAATGACACTTCTTTGACTACTTGATTTCTGTTTGCAGCTGATAACAGTACCTACTCCCACCTACAAGGCACACTGAGGTTTGAGACAATTCAAGAAAATAAACTGGTTTCAGTACAAGTACTTCTACTCTCACAGCTTCCAGACTCTGCTACATATGATTTGGTCTCACATTTATTATGGAGATATTAACATAACCACATATTTGCTAGAAGATCTGAATTCTAATGACTTTTTAAGCCGACTACAGGTGTGCAGGTAAAACACCCAGAGAGCCCAGTATCATCTTTGAATGACACGTTTGCAAGACGGATGGAGGCAGTTCCACTTCTGCTGGTTTTAGCCTTAACGGCTCCACAGGTGCTGCCTTTCATTTCATACAGTTTATGAACAGATACATCCTATGAAACTACATGAGGAGAACAAGCTGCATTTCAACAATCGTGTTCAGCTAGCCGAGGTCATTAAGAAAGTACTATTGTAGCTACAGGGCTACAACACAACTGTTTACACGTAAATAAATGGAATTTATTGGAATTCCATTGGAATTTTAGGTAAGATGTTACATATATGTTTAGGTATATGAACAAATAGAAGATGGAGAGGTGGCATTGTGATTTAACAGATCAAGGATGCTACTTTATTCAGAAATGGTGAATTCAGACAAAGGCCAACTTAGGACTAAATACCAAAGAATATCTAAGTCCAGCTATGTTTTGCAAGTTTCTTCCAAATGCCAGCTCCTTCAGGCTATCAGTATACACAGTATACAGGACAGGATTTTCTGAATGAGTAACTCTATTTTCTACTGTTTGTCTCACCATTACAACAACATGATAACTATTGCAAAAAAAAAAAAAAAAAAACAACCAAAAAAAACCACTGCTCTATTTGGTATTCTTCAGAAACCAATAGTGGGCAGATGTCCTTAATTCCTTAATTTATACTTCTGGAAGTTATTATACAGGGAGTATGTATAATGTGCGGCCTTTTCCAGCTCTAGCCCCAGATTTATACAAGTTAGTGAATGCAGAGCTGAGTTTGGAAATGGATTAACACAATCTGACATGAAGCAGAACTGAAGTGATAAAGCTGATTGAAGAAGACAAAATTTTCCTTAGAAAAATATTTTCTAAATTCTCCTATATTTCATCCTTAGCATTAGCTAAAACAACATTATATGGCCAAAATCTTTTTGTACTGCTTCACCTTTTGCAGATTAATCCTGACTGATAATGAAAACTACCATCAAGCTAGCTGCAGGTGGAATAAAGTTTGCATGGCCATCATACTGGCATTTCAAAAGCACAGGATGTGTCTGATACTGCGACATTTAAAAGGCAAGAAATCCCACTTACTTGCTTTACTTGTACTTTGTGTCAATCATGCTACTTGGCACATAGCAGAAGTGTTGTCAGGAATACTGTCTACATCCTGATTGAAAAACAAAACTCCAAAAGTGTATGTGAGGGACAGAAACTATAGAAATGAGGAAAAAATTCACTTACATTTATCCAAGATGGCTGTCGCTATTACTGTTGAAACTCTGCTATGGGCTGAGGTCACAAGACCCTGTAAGCTAAAATAGAGAAGCTTCAGCTGAGGGTAACTGAAGCTGCAGCACATTAAAATACATTTTAAGGTTATTGGTAATGACTGGAGTTTTAATTTCTTGATCTGTTTTTCCCAAGGCACAAAAAGTGACTTCTACTTTCTGGTATTTTTCAAGCCTAGAGGGAAGAGATTTTCAGTATCATCCTCGACCTCACTATAAGCGTGTATGTATGTTATATACCACACGTGATATAAAAAGTATGGTGGTTTCATTGGTGTGAGTTTGGAGTTGCCACATTATTCACAAATGGAGAAACCATACATGATTTATGCAGATTCTCCCAAACAAAACTAGAATAGAACCTTCATACAAAAACACATCACCAGGTATATAGGAAATGGGAATTATATATAAAAAAGCTAGCTTTAAAATCTCCAAAAATGTATTACAATGCATCAGAGAGCTTTCTTTTCTTCTATAAAGGTAATTTTAAAATTATATACATTTGAGGAAGTCTGCTAACTTTTTTATCTTAGAAACACCAAAATAACTTTTAAATATTTTTGTATGCATATATGAACACTGTTGTTTGAAAATCTATTGCATCTTAACCTCCCAGGACTAAAATCACATGCGTGATCTACTAGGTAGCTAGAACCTGCTCTTAACCCATGATATAAAGACCCTACTGTTGGCTTCAGTAAGTGGCAAGACACTAAATTTGTCACTAATTTTGGATCAAACATTCTCTCTTCTGGCCCACAAATCATAATGCATTTGGAAAAAGAATTTACATGCAAAATTTTTTTAAAATTGAGAAAATAATATTACTGTTAGTGTTAATATAAGAGATTTGAAATAATAGAAGGAAAGAGACTAGTAAAGTTCAGTTGAGAAGAGTGCATGATTAAGAAACCTGAAGTTTATAATCTGTACTAAGACTGTACATGACAGCTGCCTATGTAAATATACACTTGTGGATGTTCACATATAAAAAGACATGCAATGTGCAAAAACAAATTTCTAGAGTGTGTCTCATAGGCTCTTCTATCTCTGAAACCAACAAAAGGAATTCCAAGAACACAAGGAATGTAATGAATCTGAACTACAGAAATCTTGAAGCAGCTGAGTAATAATAAAAGCACATTCATCATATATATTCTATGTATGTGAAAGAATGACAAGTTGCCAAGAAACACAGCAAAGAGTGGAAACTCTGCTTTCTGAACAAACTTTAAAAAAAGAAATTCCCATCATAAAATACAGATGTTTACTTCATTTCTTGTGCAACTGTAACATGACTTTTAATAGATGAGATTATATAACAGATGAGAATTAAAAAACTACCAAGATACTACAATATTTTGATGTATTCAAAGAAACAGTGTGAGCAATTAAAGCTAGGAAATCCACTGAAACAGTTAAACATTAGAAACATTGCTATAAAATTCACTCTAGAAGCCATCATGATCCTACTAAACAAAGTGGTCAAACTCATAATTTCAAAGATAAGTAAAGAATGCAACATGATTCTAAGAAAAATGACCATCAGGAAAAAATAGGCAAGATTTTCCAACAAAACAATGAGGGCTGCATTTTAGATTTTTAATAGAAAAAGACAGCAAATTTTGTTTAAATTCCTCCCCAAAGAGTGGAAGAAGTGATGACTAAAGCATTTGTTATAGAAGACTAAATACTTTGTGTTTACCAAGCCCATTTCAGCACTTAGATGATGAGTCTGAGGTTTCATACAGCCCACGTAGAATGAATATTTCCTAGCATTGATGATATAGGATAGATACCCCATCACCTGAACACAATATCCCAGCTAGAACTAGCTGTTTGCCTTCACCTAAGGATAAACAGTAAAAAATAATAAAAACAAAAAAAAAAATTAATTATTCTCTCCCTGAGCAGGGAGATCACCCTCACAGAATTTAGACAATTCTGTGACTGTGTGGAGTGTGGTATAAAATGCTCAGTTTGAAGAGGTAAAACTCGACTGACAATAAACCCAGCTCATTTCATAGGCAGTAACTCATTTAGAATAAACTGGAGCGGGGGGTGGGGGGGAGGAAAAGAAAAAAATAGAAATGGTAATGGGGGATATCACTCTACGAAATGCAAAAAGTCTGCACTACAATCTATACCTGAAATAGTCATCTGAGGTAATCAAAGGAGAAAAATAGGCATTTCTGTGGCACAATTCATTAAATCCTAATTAGATGTCTAAATCAGATTGCATAATTTGTCTCTTAAAACTGTGTTGACTATGTGTTGACAACAATGTGTTGACTAAAAGTGCCTTGACTATGAATGGTGACAAAAGGCCCTTGAGCCTGGACTATTAAGGTGAAAGGCAGAGACAAGGTGTAACCTTCTATTGTCTGGTGCAATAAAGCCCTCTTCCAAGAGACCAATTATCTAACATTGACTTCTCCTTAGTATGCACCTGAAGTAGTCATTTGTATTTATGTTAAATAGATGTAAAACCAGACTACTCTGTATTGACTTCACACATTCAGACAGCATCAAATAGATGCAATGCCCTAAAACTAATTCCAGGCAAACAGCAAAAGTAAAACTGCCAGACATTTCAGTTTTTATTCAGATATGGGAGGGTAACTAATGAAGAACACTGCTTACATCTGCAATCATTTTGTTCCATCACCAGATGTATGGACATACCTATAATACTCTATAGCCTATCTAAACAAACCCACAAACCAAGCAACCTTCAGATTTCTTTCAATTTTGAAGAAAAAATCTCTGATAAAATAAAATTATTGAAAATATATTACAATCTACACTTGCATGTGTACACAGAGAGAAATCAGCCAGACAATCTTAGGTACAAATATTCATATTTAAAAAACTATCGAAAAAATCAGCATGATGTTTCAGGAAGTCAGATAACTGGTTGACTGTGATGGCAATAGCTATTTAAGCAAAACTTTGGTTTGAATAAATCCCATAAATTAAAAATGTATGTATAATCAGATGTAGATGGAAATTTAAAATAATAAATAGTAAAAACATGTTTTTATTGTGAAATAGCTTATTATAAAAATTTCCAATATTTTATACCATTCAGCTTTACAGAGCTCATTAGATTAGATGTGACAGTAGCATAGGCCTCTTTAGAGATACATGTGACAAACTAAGGCAGACAGCAAAGGAACAATTATGATTTTGATAATCAATTTCAGAACTGAATTGAATTTCCAGAAATTATTTGAATGAAAATTAGCTCCCACCTAGATGGGGGTTGGTACATTTTAAATTAACCAGGTGGATAAAAATAAAATAACTGAAAAAAAAAACCAAAACGTATTATTTTGTAAATATTTACAGATTAATTCAAATTTATCAACTAGGAAAATTAATCAGAAAGCAGATTGACAGCACCTCACACAACTCAGTGATCACCATAAATCCAGACAATGTATCAGATTTCATCAGAATAGAGGTCATGTTTTAAATGAAGGTAGAATTTGTAATGCATTATTCATCCATCTGAAAATATTACAAGGTGGGATACCTTTTTTATAGTTTATTACCATAGCATATTACAAAATGCATTTGTAAAATAAATGTTTAACTGATGAGTCTATGACAAGTCGTTAGGAAGCATATTATAAGATGCAAATATTGTTAAAATACGTGTGCATGTTTAATGCATGAGTTACAGTCATCAGGCATGGTAAAAACTGTCATAAAATTTAACAGATGATAGTAAGATATTTATAAATGGCATCTAAACATAAAGTGTGCACAGAGAAGTAAATGGTACTAAAATTAATTCTTGAATGAAGGGTCTTTTCTTCCCCTTCTCTTTTTACTCAGAACAAACCAAGTTAGGTGATTTTTTTGTTTGGTTCCTAGTAAGCAACGTCTGACATAAATTCTTCTTGCTAAGTTTCCAAGGCAGACAGAAATTTCAGCCTTCAGAATATTTCCAGGACAAAACTGCAAACAGATCTCCTTTAGCTCAGCACTGATTAGCTTTAAATCATTAGCTTCATTTTTTTTTTCTTATGGAGAATTAAAACACACTGGATAAATCTGAGTTATTACTTTTACAGACAAATTTTTGGAGGAGGCAAACTGTTGTAACTCTGCATTATAATTCTTTGTCTTGTCATCAGAAAAAACAGCTTCAACTGAGCAGGGAAGAAAACCTTACCTTTCAAATTTTGAGCATTTGATTAGTGATACTCAGTGATACTGATTTATATAAGCCTTGTATATGCTATTATAGTTTTTTATAATTCAATACTGTACAGTAAAACATTGATCAAAGAAAAGGTATTTATGGGTTTTGGTATATCTGTAGGATATAAACAAAGTTCTTCACCAGGATATTTCCCAACTGATTACAGAAACAAAATCTGTTTTCTTGAAAGAGAAATTTGTGTCATCTCTAAGAGTCAGGCTAAATGGAAGACAAGATCCTGCAAAAAATTTCCTTACTCTCAACATCATTAGGTAATTGTCTAGGAAAATATGAGAACAGATTGAGCGAGAGAGAGAGAGAGAGAGAGAGAGAGAGAGAGGGTAACTAGAGGGAGATACCAATCCTGCAAGATTTTGTGCAGAGATTTGCTGGTACCTGAAATCACTCATAATTACAATACAGAAGTTTAATGATCTCACTGTAACTAAATAATGTTATAAATCTCGTTTAAATCTGCGAGGTTTCAGCTGCTGAAGAAGTTGATCTGCAGCTTCTGAACCACAGTCAAAGAGCATTAGCTGGATCTGAGAAGTCTGATTCTGTGATATGAATGTTGACATTGTTCTCTCTTAATTTTCTTCGAAGTTTAACAAGATTGAATGCCTGGAAATAAGACCTAAATACATTCAAGACACAAACAAAGCACTAATTTTGACAGAACAAGCAGGAAAAATCCCAAACTCTGCATATTTTAAAAAATAAACTTATTAATCCACAGATGAAACATCTACTTCAAGCTTTTGAATACAAAGTGCTCTTGAGCCTCACGTTGCTGGAAGAATGTAAAAGGGAAGTATCTTAAGTTTTTTATTCTATCATCTCACTCTGCCCACCTTTTGTAATGTACCTGGAATGGGCACTCAAAACACAGCATATTAGGAGCTGACTCAAAATCACCTACTCTCACACTCCTTCGAACATAAGCAATGTACCTAGAAGCCTGAATTCAGAGCTGATACAAAGATATGCAAAGACAGACAACATTTCACTTAGAGGACACGGTGCATGCTAACAGCTGTAGCTCTAGACCTCTCTTACAAGGAAGCACAAGTGACAACACACATCTGTGCAACATGTCTAAGGAACATTTTTTCCTTCTCATCTGTGGAACTGTGAAACCCTTCCAGCTGTACATTATATATTTTCACACGGAAAGCTGTAGTGAAAGCACTAAAATAAGGCCCCAGATGCAGGTGCAGTCACTGCAATGCTGTGACCCCCATAATAACACCACATATTCAACCACAGGGTGCTCCTCCTATCTGCATGTCATAGCTGGAGTAAACAGTGCATTAAGTCCCTCTGAACTTTCCCACCCACTGAAGGTATTCAGAGAATTTGTGGCTAATCTATTTTTTCTTTAAAATTCCTCACATGCAAGGCCCTTCACAAATTATCTGTTTCTTCAGCTTTTCCAAACATAAAGGAACTTGCAAAGCACAAAAGGCTTTGAAGTCAACACTAAGCCATTCCTTCTTGTGTGCATTTCTCGTTTCCTAAAGATCTGACCATTTGGAAAAATGATTGAGCAATCAGTTCCTGGAAAAGAGTGACTGTCTCAACGTTAAATTGAAGGTCAAGAAGACACTGCTCAGAAGTGTGAAAAATGCTGTGTAGGACACTCCCCTATCCTTCCAGAAATAGAATCACTCCTGGCTTTCTTGTGACACTGCTCTTATTATTTAAATCTACTTGTAAAAGTGGACAACTTTCGAATCAATGCAGCAGAGGTAAAAAAACCCCAAAACACAAGAGACAACAAAAACAGAGCACATAACAAAATTATTAAAATATTCTCAAGTGATATTGGAAAAAGTTGATGAAAATATGAATATCATAAATAAAATTAGCAATAAGTAGTTTCTTTTTCATATGTTGTTTTTTTCTTCCAGAAGTTGTATGACAAATATGTAAAAAGTCAATATATATTGCTGCTGCCTTGTTTACTAAAGAAAATGGTCTTACCAGCATCTACAGTTGTTGTGCAATTACAAATGCAGGAAATTATTAATTAGAAACATATAGCAGTTTTCCAGTATATTTCTGTAGCTGACACTGCATCTTCCTTTGTTAAGCAGATACGGAAGAATGATTCAACAGAAACAAGGGAGCCAACAGTCCACTGATTCACAGAGTAAATTTAGTCCATTGGACAAACTGAAGAATATTTTCAGTTCTAAAGGGTTATATGTATTAACTGGAATTACTACTCAACCTAACAGGCTTTAAAAACAGCTGACATCAGACAGTAACAGTCTGTAATTTCAAAATCTAAAATATTTTTTATTATGCTTTCCCATTTTATCTTCATCTTTTTTGTAATTAATTATTCAGTCAAAAAAAATAGTTTTGTTTCCTGAAGTACTTGTTAGCTTATGACAGGCACATGCATCAAAAAACGACTCACTACTCTAAATGTGAACTGTCTATAGTTTCATGCTTTTATACTACAGTATACAAGGTTACGAAGGTCCAACTGAAAATGTGCACCATCCACCATAAAGAAAGAAACTGTGGTGTGCTCAGCTTGTAGTTTGGCATTGCTCAGATTCACAGAATGGTACTGCCACTTTTTCACTGTGTACTTAGAAAAGAAATGTGTCACAATAAGTAAAATGGGAATTTTCTTGGATTGTAAGTAAAAAGTGAAATGGAAACCAAGAATTTTATTATTTGGAGAATAATTAATATTTTGCAGTGAATATTTAGTATTTTCCAGACATCCTGTCTTTGTGTGTTAGCACGTGTCTGTATTTACATCTTCTGCTAAATTCTTCATTCTGTTGGTAGTTTATGAGTTACTCACACACGTATTTCTCACCAAACACAATTATATGGTTAGTTAAAAGTTCTAGCCCAAGGATCTACAGAAGTGCAAAGGTATGTCCTTTAAAGAGTGTCTTTGAGGAGAAGAGTTGAGTGTTTAGCTAATTAAAGAGATTACCATACCTACATAACGTTTCTTTAAAATGGAAGTGTCTCATTTAAAAAGTATGAAATCCTAAAAAGAAAGAAAGTCCAAGGAAAGAAGATGGTTGGACAAGTATCAGTAAGACTTAATCTCAAAGTTTTAGGACAACGATTATACTGAAACAGGGTATTCATGGCAAACAGGGCAATACTGTGTCCTTTTTAAAGAACAGGACAGTGTCAAGGGATTTTGAGATTTGAGTTTTCATCTTTATACTTCATGTCCCTCCTGATTAGATGGTAATGGGGTTGCTATGGATCGTACCCAACAAATCCAGGCATTCATCTTTTAGGGTCCTGACCTATCCTATCTTCTATTCATCTGATGAGATTTTCACATTCTTTAGACAAGAACAGAAGATGTTCTGTGGAGTAGAAATCCAGTTTATGCACAAACACAAGCTACTGTACTCACAGCAAGACAGGATACAGAAGAAAAAAAAAAGAAAGAAAAAAAAAATCCAGAACAGATACAGTATTTGGAATGCCTGTGATATGACTACAGTGGCAAATAGGACAAACAATAAATAATCTCGGGCATCTAGTCCAAGCTTAGAGAGACTGGAGTGGACAGAGTCTGATACAAAGTCCCATGCTTTCCTATGTTGCACAGCTCAGGTGAAATTCTTAATTCAGCTAAAATCTTTCACATTTAGACAACTAAATGAAGATGACCTTTATGGCGGGAATTGTGCAAAGATATCAATGTACTTGCTCCAGGAAGCAGAGACTCAGGTGTAAAAAATAAGAGTTTTCTACACATTTGTATAGAGACTGCAACTAATAGAGTGCTCCAGGACAATGAGCAATGGAGAGGCTGTGGTATAATTTGCTCTCAGTAAAGTCTAGAGTCATAAAACTGTACAACAGGAAAGGGCAGAAAAATTGAGATTAAAGCATAAATAAGCACTATAGAAGTAAGTTAAATACAAAAAGCCTCTACAGACAATTCACAAGAATGTGCATATATATGCATATATTAAAAAGATAATTCACTTAGCTGTACAAAGACAGCTCTAGTGTAGTTTGGGTAACTGATTTGAGTAAATAACCTGATATCATGGTCTTGAGGAAGCAAAGCTCCATCACAGTTTTTTCAAATGACAAGCTTTTTCTATCTGCTCAAGATTCAGGGAGTAAAGAAATTTCACAGACATTAAATCCAACTTTTTTTTTTTTGTAAACTAAGAAATTATTATTGGCAATATTAATATTAGAATTTCTGATAATATTTTTAAGAAACAACCTAAATGATACTTGTAATTATAATGTATTTTAAGTAGAAAATAAATTACCCTGGTTTTGAAATAACAGCTCACTGATAAAAATTATTACATAGAGCAGACTCTCATGCAGATAAATATGAACAGATATGAAACCACATTTCCCTGTGGCTTTCCAAGTACAGTTTTGCTAGGAATTACACAAAGACACAATGTAGGTCTAAAATAGTTGGACTGGATAATGGAGGGAGGGAGAAAAAAAAAAGCTCCTTCTTCAGGCTACGAATACTATTTTTAGATTAGAATGAAACATCCCAAATTCTACATAACATAATCAGATCACAGACCAAAACAAAATTGGTATTATAGTATTTTTGTCAGCACACTTCTCAATTTTCATAAATCTTGGATTGTTTCCTTTTACTGCAGACCAAGAAAAGATGTGCTTGTTATAAGAAGATACAGCTTATTTGCTCTATCACACCATGATTTTACTTAGAAAAATTGGTGGTAACAGTTACATCATCAGTATAAGCAGTTAAATTACTCCTTCAATATGTATCTAACCAATACCATCTTTCTTTTACTACTATGGCATTTGCTTACACACTATTCCACTTTCCTTTGAAATGCCTCAAAGTCATCTCTAATCTTTACAAGTCTAAATAAGTTTTCTGGCTATCCTTACATTTTGAAACATGCAATATCCTTTCCCCCACTTTCTAGCTCATTAATAAAAATATTAAACAATGGTATTTAATGTACAGGTCAGGAGCAGACATAAACGTTAACCTTTTGCCATGCTGAAAATTGACAATATACTCCAACAGACTCATACTCTATCGTCTGTCTCTTGTTTCTAACTTATGATGGAACTTTAACTTTCACCCAGAACTATTCAGTTTTCATAATAATCACTCATGAAGGACTGTGTGGACTGTGTCAAAGGCTTTTTGAATGTCCTTTGAATCATATCTCTTGGCCTCACCTTAAAAAAAAGCATTATTTTTGAGACATTTACAAATATTTTTTGTAGGCTGCAAATATTAGAGTTTTATTAGATGCAATAGAGATGTGTGTGCTCTGCAATTTCGGTAAACTGAGGCCACAGAAGAAGAGCGTGATTTGTCCCCCTGAAAGGGCAGACTACCAAAAACTTTCAGCTGAATCAGTAATGCAGACAAATGAATTATAAGGCCATATTTTTTCCTGGTGCAATGAAGAACTTCAATGCACATGGTAAATCACACAGGTGATGAAAGACTTGGAAATGGTGGCAGCAGCAGTTAACATGGGAATCCCTGCAAATGCACAAACACTACCTGATGCTGACCAGGACCATGCTGTCAGCATTGCACAGACACTGAGGGAAATTATAGTCCCATGTAAGACAAGAGATGGCAGCGACAGACTGATAGGAAATGCCTGTCATGATGGCAGGCAATATATGCGTCTAAGCTCTCTATACATAGACTGGAGAAGTCTGAATGACTGACTTGGAGGAGGATAATGAGGTACTTCACAGTCATTACAGACAGCACAGGACAAAGTACAATAGGGCTTATCTGAAAATCAAAAACTAGGAAATTAATGGTGCTTTTTTTTCTACTTTATGAAGAATAATGGGTATCGTGAAGTCAGATGGTAAAGGACTATAAAACTGAAAGCAAACTGCCTGTATTTGATGCTTTGAAGGGGAACTGGGGAAAGATGCAGAGAGAGATGTTAGGAAAAGAATCTTTGCAGAACAGTGGAAGGAATGAGACAAGATGACATTTGTCATGTGCTAAAAAGAGACCAGTTGTGATATCTGAAATGTGGAGAACTTGCATGAGAGTTTCAGCTCAGTGCACAGCTTAAGAAGCCGTGCCTTAATATGGATGAGAGGAATGGGAAAGATACCCAAATTAAAGACATTTATGTTTCAAGCTTAAGATAACTAACATGCTGATAGAGTTGACAGTGATGAAGAAAAAATGTGAAATTGGAAAGATTATTCCTGTTGGTCCTGAAGTTAATGTCTAAGCATATGCAGGTGGGTATGAGGAAGACGGATTGAGCTGTATCTGCATGGGCTTTGGGTTTTTTTGCTGCTTTTGTGTGTGTGGGTGTAGGTTTGGTTTTTTAGTGGTGTTCTTTTATTTGTTTGGTTTTTATCTGTTTGTTTTCTTTTTGTTTAGTGTTTTTATAAAGTAAATGGTATCTGGAGAGCAAATCACAAAGATGATGATTGGAGTTCTCATTTGTATCATCTACAATAACACTTCTCTGAAGAAAATGGCAAAGAAACATTTAGAAGGGTAAAAATAAATCTAGGAAAGTGTAGGATGGAACTGGGAGAAGAGAAATCCCTACAATTATTGAGAACAGCACACCTACTGAGCTCATACAGTGGCTAAGGGATGAAGAAGTTAATGTCTGAGCAGAATAAGTCAATTAAAGAAAGCAGCAGCTTCAATTATGAAATTTTAAACTATATTTTCCTGCTTTTATAATGAAATACATTTTTTTTCATATTGCTTTTTTGTGGTAATTCCCTCATCACAGCAGAAATAATTTAATTATCTTAAAAATAAAAGAAGTCCAGCAGAAGGATACAGTTAACAAAACTGTTGCTATTTATTAGTGGCACTGCCAGCTCAGCCAAAGAACTGAGTGATAAAAAGTGAGAGAACCTGCCATATCCAAGAGTCTGTCCTTGGATGCTTGCTGTGAAAATTCACCTTCATTTGCAATGTGTGAACAGGTTATGCATAAGAGAAGACAGACTTTTTCCTTGTCGACTGCCCAGTAGGAAGTGTTAGTTTCTCAGCAGACAACAGAAGTAAGTTGCCAGTGATCCCTGAAACTAAAAGTTCCCATTTGCAAGTACAGAACAGAACTCGTTTACCAGCACCATCTGGGAGAAATACTATCTAAATGCCTCCAAAACAGTTACTGATGCATGGTGTTTGGATTATGGAGCTGGTAAGGTATTCGATGCAACCTATCAACTCTCACTTTTGTGTAAATGTATTTAAATACCTATCAAACAGATTCTTAGTTTCTGCTTAGTGGTCAAGAAATACAGCAACTGTTAAGAACAGGAACAGAAATACACTTCACTTTTGGAAGTCAAATATAATGTGTATTTACTGCTTTCCCAATTACATCTGATGATCTTTAAAATATACACAACAGCTCAAAGACATCACCCAGCTTTATTTGCTTGTTACTTCCTAGCCCTATATCAAAGCTATTCTAATGCAGCTGAAACTAAATGAGGGAAACACTATTGACACAAATTCTGTAATATTTTATATATTTTTGGCTTTTTTTTTTTAAATTTTGTTGACTGTTATATTGTACTCACAAATACTAAGATTTGGCTAATAATAATGGAAACAGGTCCTAACAAACAAAAACTCAACAAGTTACTCAACAAGTAACTCAAGACTCGATCAAGCCCATGGTAAAGTTCATTACTGTGTTAAGCATAAACAAGAGTTAATGCAAGATGCATTGTACAGAATGCAGAGCTAATTTCAGAGTAAATTGTAAATGAAAACTCAAATGGCTCTAAAGCCTTCCAAGAATGAGCAAAAGCCTAGTGACAGAAACAAAAAATCCACATAAACCCATAAACCCTTACTTCTGTGCTTTCTGTCTAAATGTAGAAAGCAGTATCATTTAGGGGACTTAAAATGGGTATTGAAGATGTTCAAGAATCTCTGATTCATAAAATAACTAAGGAAAAGAAATGAATCTTATGCAGTTTAGTCTGTGGATTTTTTCTAATTAATACTATTTTTGTGTAATCTTACTACTTATCTTACTACTTTAGCATTATGTTTTGAACTCAAATGATAAGACCCTTGATACTTCATTGTAACAATCACGACTTATTTTGTAATTTAAATATTTCAGTGTTTCAGCTGGCATTCTAAGCCACCTCTTACATAACAACCTATATTGTTTCCAACCTACATTTTTCTAAAATCACCATGCTTTCTTAACTCTACAGGGAACCCTTTCAAAACAATAAATGGAGATAGAGCAGGTAAACTCCCATCAAAGCTCACAAGAGGCATGTGGCTCAAAACATTCTTCTCTGTATACTGTCTTAGCTGTCTGGTTGTTCAGCAATATGTTTTTAAGTCAACACAGAACTGAATATTAACTGAGCAAAGGGTACACATTATTACATTTGAACTACATACAAGCAACTGATTTATCTTATATTGAAAGAAAACAAAATAAAATGGTTGCGTTTCATCCAGAAAAGCTATGAAAATTAACAGCAGATGAAATGTAATATGCACTAAAACCATCATTAAACTAAAATTTCTTCATTTTTTTAGAGATATTAAACTTATGAATATTTTAAACTTTATAACAGCCCAGTTCCATTTGCTCTTTTCACAATATATTGGACAGTATTTGCATTTTATTAATTCACATTATGTGATTGACTACACTAACGCATGTTTGTACCCCACAAGGATGCAGACACACATAGAGGCTTACAAGTGTAGATGTGGATTCCTGTTTACAGCTGATATTGTAAGTTGAAGAAAAAAACAATTTATATGAGAAAAGGCAGCAGGTTGTCTTCAAATATCTCCCTTCAGGTATTATATATGGAATATAGAATTCTATATATTCTTCAGGTATTCTATAGAGATGTCCTATCAACAACATACTAAATGGTCCCCCCTTGATCAGCTTCTATTAATTAATTTGTTGGTTTCCACAACAATTAAAAAGAAGGGAAAAAACCCAAACCAATGCACCAGATACTCAGCCATAGATCACAATCCGAAATGAAGAAAAAATTTATTATGTAATTAGTGAACCTAGCTATAATTTAGCAAAATATATTTTTAAGTAAGGTTCTGATAATCAAAGTAATGTAGCTGTATACAAAAGAACAAAACATGAAAAAAATGTTTGTATTGGACACAAAAATAATTTTCAGATACTATAAATGGATAAAAGTCACTGCTTGCTTGATATAAATTACATTGCTGACAATAAAGAGCATTTGAGAGAAAAGAAATCACTTTGCCACCAAGTGATGATTTTATTTGCAGCAGGAGGGAGAATGCCTCTGGAAAAGCACTCCACTGAATTTTTTGTTGTTGTAGTCTATGCTTGAGCTGGCTGTTCAGGGAAACCATTCTCAAATAATGTACTGACACAAAATGAAATCCTGAAAAAAACTTGTGCACAGTGTGATATTCCTTACCTGGGATATATTGTGAGCTAACACAGAGGTGACATTTGAAATAATGGACGAGGTGGTCCCTGGGCTTAAAAGGCAGAATTAGATAGAATCTGTGCTGATTTTGTCCACTAAATAGTTTGCTTGAGGGTCTACTCCAAAAGTATTACCCAAGTTTACAGAACAAGAACATACATATTAAGTTTTTAAAAGTATGTCTCCTCCTGTTGCAGACTTCAAAGAAGACACTCTCGCCTCTACAAGACTCAAAAAGCAGTGCATGGGAAAAAAGGCACAAGGAACTGTGTATGAGGTTCTGCAACCTCAGAAACCTTACTTACCCTGTGATTTTTAAAAACTTCCCTTTATATACATGTAAGTGGTACTTCCTGAATTACAGCTTATTTGTGCATTGTAACACAGACATTGAAAGGAGTTAATGTACATTTTTAATACATTTTCTCCAGTCCACAATGAGAATTTTCCTTTTTTAATGGAATTTCCCCTTTTACAAAAAAATAACAAAAGCAAAACTTTTCAAAAAACCAAAACATGTAAAGAATGCCTCTAAGATTCCTAATGAAGCTGCTTGTAATGTTAAATAAAAATATTCACAAGAACAAGCATCTCTAGGCAAACCTTCTACCAAATAATAATAAGAAAAGAAAAAAATCTGTGTTTTAAATGCTATCTTTAACCTCAGAGACATTCTTCACATGACCATCCACATTTTCTATTAAATTGCTACTTTTAGACAGTGCTCTGTGTAGTATGATCCTCTTAATCCACAATTCAAGACCGATAATCATTCTTTTCTTTGTACATTTCTAGGGATCTGTTGAAATGCTTGACTGCCTAAACTACAGTAATTTCCTTTATGCAACTGTAAATTAAATTTTGTGGAAGTGGAGAGTGATTTAAAAAAAATAAATTTCCTTTTAAGAAACTTAACACAGAAAAGAAAATTCAAGACGTAGAGACATTCGTAACTCTGCAGTTACACAGGGAGACAGAAGAAAACAAGAAGTGACAATTTTACAGTTGTATTATATGTACTTTCCTCACCCAAGCTGACATATAATGCAGGATATTTTATATAAACACAGAGCTCATGTTGTTTTTATCTTGGAATACTTCTTTCTCATCTTTTGAATACACCAACAAAGAACAGTGACTGATTTATAAATATTTCTCCCTGCTTATCAGTCATTTTCCTCAGAAGAACACAATTTGTTTACTTTATATTCTCTCAGTTCAAACTCTGCCGAAGTGACTAAGTAAAGTAAAATAAATAATATGTTCCCTGGAAAAACCACATGACTAAAAAATAAATTTGATTAAAAGAAGCTATAGGAATTAAAACCAAACTAAACCAAACAAAACTCCAAACACAAAAAACCCAAACCAACCTGTGACCTTACTATTAAGTTCATTAGTGGGAACTGAAAAGATAAAAAGATCACAATTCTAGGCAAAAACTTCAAGAATATAGCAATTATTTTTAATTAATAGCAATATTATACAATCAAATTGATGTATATATGTAGAAAATTTGTTTTTAAAAGTATCTTTTTATCACTTAATGATTTACCCATAAAAGTCCTTACTCTACCAAGGACTTTTACAGATGGGGAACACCAAACTGGTAGCAGTCCATCAAAGATGATGCAATTAATGATTTGGATTCTCTGCCAAGCTGTCCAGATAAAAGTTATGCTTGAGATGTTTTTTCATGCAGGTTTTGGAAATGAGTATAAAAATTTCTTTCCTAGTTTGATCTGTGCTTCATACATTTGTGTGGATGTTTACAAGAAGGTCCAGCCACTAGAGATGCTGAGACTCTGAAGTTCTAAACCAAAACCAAACACAAGTCATTGCTTATTCACCATGTAACCTTGTCTTTATTACCTGCTTATTCCTGATAGAGCTGAACGAGATCATTCAAAGAGATGACAATGATACCACCAAGGACAGTAATTTGAGCTGCAATTTCTCACCAATACAAATGAAACTAGTCCCTATTTCACATCACATTACACCGAAATAGTTACTGAAGTCAGGCTAAGGACTTACATTGATGGTATGTTTTCGTATAGTTTTCTTGAAACATGAATGGAGGACTGAAAACTCATTATTCTTTAATTTCTGGTGGTTTTTTTTTTTCATAATATGAACTCTCCCTTACAGGACCAAAAAAACAGAGTTGTTTAATTTCTGTTGTTTAATTTTCAAATGCACCTTGACAGTTAAAGAGCATATAGTATTAAAAAAAAACAAAAACATATTGAGACAGGAAAAAGAAAGATAAATGGATCTACCATATAATTCCACATTTTTCTAACAGCAATATATAAAACACAAGTTATCTAAGTGAATACTGAGTTAATTTATTTTCACATGGAAACTTCATCCAACTGTCAAACTTACCAACCTCAGAGTTCCACCAGCACTGAATTCCTTTCAACTTGTTATAGATCCTGAAGGATCATCAGTTTGGAAAGCTAATATGGGAAAGTAACAATGTTTGAAGAGCCTCTTTTCTACTTCACTATAAAATAATAAAAAAACCCCAAATTTAAAAAGGTCAGCTATTATTTTCATTTGAACAGCAGTGCTAAATGTCAAAGTGGTTGGTTATAAGTAAGTTTGTAAAGTGACTATTTAAAGCACCCATGTGCCAATATAAGCACTTGAGATAAATAATCTTAAAGAACAGAGAAGAAAGTGCTTGATTTAGTATGAAGACTTCTGAAAAACCCCTCCTTCAAGGATTTTGTTATAATCCCACAGATACAATAATTAAATGCACTTCATGTGAAGTTGATTTGGCAATGATATACTCTTGTACAAGGTGGTTTTGTACTTGAGTATTGTGCAAAAAACAATTATTTGCACTTAAATCATCTTCATGCATGAAGTAATGGCATTTCCATTTCACACACAGGAAAATTGAATCACATAATGGCTTGCTCAAAATTATTTATCATATTAGCTGCATTGGACAACAAAATTCAGAAGAAAAATACACTTGGTGAGTGGCTCTGTGAGTGCTGAGCTGTTCAATTTTAGACAATCAAAGTGAGAAAGGTGACAATCTTAAATTTTTCAAACGTTCCAGGACATATGTAACTCTTTTTTACACCAGTAATGGGAATATTCATATATTAAAAATAAACTATATCTCAACAGCTTGTTAAATCAGCACTATATGGATGTTGTAACAGATGCAAGTTCTGGGCATCCAGCACAGCTTGCCAGTACAAAACTGAAACACGGAACTCAGATTTATTTCATGTAACTACAGACTGGAAACGGTAGGCCCAAGCACAAGTATCACAAATTCATAAAGATAAAAAAAACTGTTTTGTTTTTTTTTTTTCTTCTTTTAAATACATATTATGCTATACATCCAAAAAAATCTGTTCTGTGGGTAAACAGACACAAACTGCAGTGCTTGGAGCAGATACAATAATCACCTTCAACTTCACTGAAACCTAAAGGAGCTGAAGGCTCTTATCTCCATGATGGATCATGCCCTTTTTAGAAATATGTGAAGCAGCATGGTGGAAAAGAAAATTCTAAAGCAAAGCAAGCCATAAGAAATTCTGAGCACATTTATAAAGGACAGGTACCTGTGTTCTGGTCCCATTTATGTATTATTTTCCATGAGTACAATAAAATTGTACTGGCTTATGCAGTATCTGTAGCCAAAATAAAATGGTTATATCCAGATTGCTACAATACCTGTAAGGTATGGATGAGGATCAGAGACCCCTTGCTTGAGATTAAGTGCCTCATGTGCTCTGGGCCTTTCCTAGGTTTGGGTGTGTTCATAACAGGGAGGATAGGAAGGTGATAAAAATATTTTGTGATCCCAGTGTATTTAAATAAAAAGAATCTACACTAACTAGAATTTCACAGCAGAAACCAGCAAACAGATTTCCATCTAAAGCATTTTGTCAACAGCATGGTGGTATCCTTGCTAACCTTATATGGCACCAGTGAATAATTAGATACACAGGGGTGTGACTCCAATTGAAGGTGTTGGCATTGTAGCACTCTGTGAAAATATTAACTATGAGGTTAACTCAAATTTTCTCTTCTTTAATTAAATGCACATGGTACTAATGAGGTAACCTACTGTTCCTTGATAGCACTAATTAGCTAAGAGGAGAGCACACTCTCACACTGCAATTTAAACCTAAAAATAAGGTTGAAATATGCTAATTGCAGGCAATTTAAAACAGTAGAAGTTGTAGAACTAGTCATAATAAGGAAAAGTGACTGCTTTACAGCTCTGCAGCTGTAACTTTGGTTGAAATCAAAACACCCCACACAATTTTAGAACAATTTGGCAAAATATCCACCAGCCTCCTCAAAAATTGTTACTTAATTCATAGTATACAATATAAAAGAAAAAAAATCCAATCATCTCATTTATCCAGAAAAAGATAAATAATGCCTGATAAATATGAACAAAATCTGATGAAGTCTGTGAAGTAAAATATCCTTTTTTTAGTCTAATTTGTAGCCATTAATTTTCCTAAACACTTCTCAGTTTCATTTGTAGAGGTGTTGTGCAGCTGCATCTTACAGTGATGTTGATGGAGTCCTGGGGACTCCACTTAACTGAAAGTCTGGCCCCAAAATTATAATCTTGAATGGGGAAAAGAAAAGGAATAAGAGAACATACTTTCTCAAGAGAAAGTACATTTTGAAGAACAAATCTGTGATTCTGTGTACAAATTTAAAGTGTATATTCTTTACAATGTAACGGCACTTCAGCCTAGCCAGTGAGTTCTGGACAAAGATGCATAGCACATTAATTTGTAATAGCATTTTCAGATTTCTTGCTTTAAAGCTTCAACTGTTGAGCAAAGAGAAGACGGACAATCAGAGTTTTGCTATACAAGCTATTTTGCTGACTTATGCATGGAGGGACAGTGGCCTGAGTTTTGGCAGAGACAGATTGCTGCTTTTTTTTTTTTTTCTCCTTTACTGAAAAAGAGTAGCAATGCAAGGAAGATAAAAGGATTACAAGATAGTGATCCTTTAATAAGACAGAAATTGGAAATCTTAACTGAATATAGGCAAAGGAAAATCTCAAACCGAATGAAAATAGCATCTCTCACACAACCAAAATTCATCTTATTTTCTGAGTTGCTAAAGAAAATAAACACTAAAGAAAGTGATGACACTCATGTTCTCATTCCAGAAAGAAGTAAAATTTGTTCAGATGTATTTATAGATATGAATGCATGCTGCACATCTCATAATCAGCAGACTACCAAAAGCCATAATGAATTATCAATAAAAGGTATATAACTTACCTGACTTTACATACTTTGTTTTAATTTTAAGCAATTATATATGCCTACAGTTCATTTTTCAGGTGTTCAAAACTTATTTCCCTTTTAGGATTGTTAGATCAATGTTGTGGTGGGGTCTAGCTCTGTAATCAGTGAAGCTATGCTACACAAAGGTCCATGAAATGCCCATTTCACATTTCCTAAGGCATTATCACAATGTTCATCTATCAGTTGTGATATTTACAGATATCATATGCTACAAGAAAAGTGCAAGAGTAATCAAAAGTGCTACTAATGTCTCTTGCTAGGTGATTCTTGCCAACGTCAGAGAGTCAGTTTATTGGTATTTATAGGTTACGTGAGTGGATGGACTATTTTCAGCTGCAAAGGAGAGTAAAAGACCTGAACATGCCCTCACCAGTCTTAGCTGGGCATCAGATTCATCCTGATTCCAAGTCAGTGTCTGATTAAATTCAGTACATGTGGGCAAGACTAATTAAATGATAACACATATGTTGAGGCCACTACCAGTATCTGAACATCTCAATTTATATTGTCTCTTGTCAATGCCAATCTCAAAAAGCAAAATGTCACCCCCTCCTGAACCCAAAATTTCTCTCCAAGAGAAAACAAACACATGGTCTCTGCATGTGAACATCAGTGGTCCTGACTTAGGCAACTACAATGATATAAATGGGATGCAAATATGCTCAGATCCAGGCCTACTTATACAATTTTTTGTGTGGTCCAGGAAATTCCTGATACTCCACATAAAAATGCTGCCTTAAATGTGTATATATGAAATATAACAAAGACTACTAAAGTAGTTGAAGTAGTTGTTGGTTGTTTGTTTTTTTTTAAATAATACTTACTTAAAGGTAAAAAATCCCCTTTATTTGAAATCAAGATATTTAATGTCAAGTTAACAGCTGCCTCATAGAGAGAAACAGGGATACAAATACGCAGGTATTCTTCCTGCTCTATTTTAACAATTAGATTAATTCATCAAATAAAAGCAAAAGTGAAGGTGGCTATTCAGGCTTGCTCACAGAAAGTTAGGCAACAAAATTAAGAGTACAAAGGCATGCATATGGCTGTAATCCATCCACCTCTGGAACACCTTGTGGAAGAAGACCAATGCATTGAAGCAGATACAATCTCTTATTCCACAAATAACTTGAAAACAATTACTGAAACCTCATCTGTTAAAATCCCTTTATTATTTCCTGAAGCTTGTGGTCAGAAGAGCCATACAATTAACAAAGTAATGTAAAAGTAATTTTTAGTCCCTAATAATTTAAAAAAACCAAACTAAAACAAAAACAAACTGAAAGTAAGTGTTAATTACAGAGTATAAGAAGTGTTAAAAAGATATTAGTGACGGGTGTCACTGGAAGACACATTTTGTCTTTTTATTTGCTATTATTTGCTCATGTTTTCAGGCTTTTTTTTCCTAACCTCAAAAGATTTCCCATAGAACTCTGTGAGAACTTTAACAGAGCCAACATGGCTTGGGCCAGGTTTCTACTGTTTTAAAGCAGTCTCTGTAAGGATGGAAGTATCACACCATTCTCCAATATACACAGTCTTTGTGTAGCAATGTCCAAGTTCCATCTTTATTTGCGATAGAAGCATAACTATGGTGAGTTCTAAGTGATACTGGAAGGTACCCATATTGCATAGCATGAATGAAAATTCTGCATGCAAACATCAACAACAAGCAGTCAAGTAGAAGTAAAAACTTTCCTAAATGCAAAGATAATTAATCCCCCAATAGCATCTTACTGAAATGATGCATCTAATTCAAATTGATTAGAAAAGGAGGTTGCTGTTTCATCTGGTTGACAGTTGTACTGTAAAGTGATACAGTCAAGCTAACCCTAAAGAAAAGCTTTACCATCTTCAGTGAACATAATGGGGTTCCTGCAAATCTTTCCTTTCTTAAATAGTTTGTTTTCCATTAAGAGTGTTCCAATAACTGAATAAAAGATTTCATAGGTAGCTAACAGGCTCTGAAGCAGTCACCAGTTAAGCACTATAGAAATCAATGCAATTTTAAATAATTTGGTAAAGGATGAAGCCACAACTTAAACATAAAATCATTCCCCTTCTTGTGGAATGCTTTAGAGAAAAAATACCTCTCATGAATTAAAAATTGTTTTCTTTAAAGCCCTTGCACATCCCTTTTAGGTTGTTCTCATAAGTGACCAATTGAGCTCTGATGATATGAAATAGTAAGAAATTTGATGCCATTGGGTGCTGCACTGAACCCAATAACTATAGTTTTTGCTTTTTTGCTGAAAAATACCCAGAAATCAAAACTGAATTTTCATTGTGCTCTCGCAAATAAATAGGAAACCCCACCTAAGCCACAGCCATAGGAAGCAGAAAAGCAGGAAAACCCTGTTCTAGTCTTGTTTGCCCAATAGTCAGCTGTTGGCAGCCAGTGCCCTCAGACTCTGCTTCCTGAGAAGCACGGATTTTCTCAACTGTTTGGCCCAGATTCCCACACAGTGCATAAACCTCAGTTTCAAATATGCAAGTTACTTCATTGACAGCATATAGAAAATTGTCTTGTATATGCAGACATATACAAAACCCATGTACCTAGTGTCTTATTTTAACAGAATATAAATTATTGTTAATCAACATCATATGCAAAAGATATAAGGAAGAAAATACACCAACACATAGAATCATAGTGCTCTTTGATATTTATACTGGGTAACTTTTGTTAACTAGGTCCATACTGCGAGAAAATCAAAAGTTCCCACCATTTGTTAATTTTGGACATCCTTTGATGCCAAATCTCTCTGACCTAAAAATAACACAAAACTCAGCTGATAATTTATACATCTATGCATACTAGCAACATGAGGTAAATATTGTTTAAAAATATATATTTAACTTAGAGACCCAGTTTATGATAGTTTAAATAGAATTGGTCTTGCAAAATAAAATCCTTTTTAAACACATTTTTTCTCCAATGTATACTTCTTAAAGATTTAAAGTGAATGAGGCATAAAGTCTCTGAAGGTTTGTAAATGTACAGTGAATGGCTGAAGGAGATAAAAATTAGTTCTATTAAAGGGTTATGCAAAGTCAAAAAAAAAAAAAAAAGAAAAAAGAAATATTAGTTCATTAGTTCTTTGAGTTAGATTTTAAAACTGTACCATAAATATATTTTTCTAAAGAAGACAAAGCAGATTATAATATGTTTATACAATATATATAAAATAAATGGCTACACAAAAAAAATGTCACCTTTTAGAAATGTTTCACCATATGCTGGAAATTTCTCCTTTACAAGCTCATTATCCAATAGTAGCTCTCAAGAATAAAGCTCATTAACATGTAAAATAAGAGTATGGTCTACTCTTTAAAGGCACAGTGATAAACACACCAATTTGACAATTACATTAATACGAATATTTGCATAGTCTCCTGTCTACACCTGTTCTTAATTTGAAGCAGCTGCAGAACAAATCACACCACATAATCTGAATATGCCACTGAGTCACATAAACACACCAACCTTTCTCATCAAGTTGTTTCTTTTTCCCTCTGTTTGCATGTTTGTTTTGAATTTTTATGAACCCATAAAAAAAAGATTTTTGGTTGGAAAATTTATATTCATCAGTGATAACATATAGACGATAAACTGCCTTTTGTTTTGGTTTGGTTTGTTTTGGTTTGGTTTGTTTTACTGTTTCCTATAACAATGAACATTTAATTTCCATGACTAGATGAACAGCACACAGATACTCAATATTTTACAGCTTCTTGTACTAGATACACCTCCTGTGAAGTATGTTAAAAACATGTGCAGTCACCACACAGCACAAGGAAAGCGTACCAATGAAATCCTTATGTTCTTAGCAAGATAAGACTGAATGGTCACCACTTCATTTCCTTTCAAAATCAGTGCTTTCCACTATTTAGGAAACTCTGTGATTTGTACCAGCAGCATAAAAGGAACAACAAAACCACAGTCGACTGATAATTCAAAATGACAGTTCACACTAATGACACATTCTTCCTACATGTATGCTGCTCCTTTTTAATATACAAACAAGAAATAATTGAGTAATTTACGACATTGACTCTATTCCTATGCATTCTGACTGTCATTAGGCCCCATTCTGTAATATTAAACTCATTCAAACTGAAAGAAAGATGAGGGAAAGGCAGCACATTTGGGAAATAACTGAATACATCACACATGCCTGATACAGCAATGATCGTGAAGGATAATGCCAAATGCGAAATGCTAAATACTAATGCTAAATTCTTTTTCAGTGAATAATCAGCAGCACAGACATACAACCCATGCTCTTCTTTCCACAGCTTCCTTAGGAAAAATAACCCATTATAGGGTCTGTGTTGCTAATGAGGGTGTAGTCTACAACTTCTAAACTGAGGGTTTTCTTAAAAGCAGATGAGACTCTTCTGTTTTTCAGAACACGTATTTAGAATTGGATATCCTTTTGGCCTGGGATCCATCATCAAATACCGCGGTACATCTACAATCCTTAGCACCAAAATAAATATAAACTGGAAGGCCAAGTTTGGACAATTTCAGCCATTCTGACACTGAAGCATCACCCAATCACAGGACTTTTGTAACACAGAAACCCAGCTCCTCTGGTGGGTATCAAAAAGTGTAAAAATTTTTAGATATTTGAAATATTTATCTCTATTACAATATTTAGAATATTGTAATAGAGATAACATTGGATGTTATAATGATTTTTTCAGTGCAGAAAAGGGCATAGCATCTGCCTGAAGCTGTCACATCAATGAGAGTTGACAACGTTTTTCCAGTTCTAGCCTAACAGCACAAACATGTGGGGATCTTAAGTGTCAGCAAAATCAGGAACTGCAGCAGAGACAAATCACGAGTCTGGACAAGATGTAGGACCACTGTAAGCTGTCATCAGAAATTAAAATAGGCAAAGAATTAACCAAATTATTTTGAGAATTTTCAGCATTAAAAATATGTGTATTTAATTTAATAGTAAACTATCATTTTGCTGTAAAACAAATAAAAAGGAAAAAATGTTTTGTAAAAGAGAGAAATTCTACAATGTGAAGCAGAGGCCATGCTGCATAACTCCTGGGAATCATTTATTTTGATACAGATGTCTTGTACGTCCTAGGTGACTTAGCAGGACTCTGGACTGGGAGATTTCTTCATGTTCCTTTCCTCCACTAAATATTTAGCCTCTCTAGGCTAGAAAGAAATAAAACAAATTCCATATTTTAACATTATTTTATAGTTCCACTGGATGAAATACCGCATCAACCTATGCTGATCATGGTTTTCAGCACACTAAGAAACATCCCCGAAGTTGAGTCAAATGACCCAGAAGCTTTCTGTGCTGATGTAGCAGAAGAAAACGCAAGCATTCAGTTTGCTGTAGTCCTACCCAACGAGATAGATATGTCAATTAATACTTATATCTTGGGGCACCACATAATACACATCACACAAAAACTTACAAAAGAAAATAAGAAAGAAGTTAAACAGCTTGTGCACATTGAACCAAGGTTTGTACATCCATATTACCCAGTTTGGGAAGAAAAGCACTTACTGATGTTAAACAATACTAGAAATCAGGACTCAGCTAAAGAACAAATAATTAAGTCCAAAATCTCATAAAATGTATTTTAAAATAGTTCTACAAACATAACAACATGTAGAAGCTGGATAACATGCCCAACATATTGCAAATCTTTTAATGTTAGATTAAAAAATATGACATGTACATCAAATGATGCAACATGATACCTATATCGATTTGTTCATACATCCTCATTTCAAATGCAAAGCAGTACTGTCATTTTAAAATTCAGAAAATTCTTGAAAGCAGTCACTGTGAAGTTTAGTACACACTTTTGTATGAGAGGTATAAAAGCAGCCATTCTTCCCGATGAGGTCTTCAGTTCCCTTCTTATTTTTTCCCAGTGATAAACATTCTTATCAAAGGAAGCATGGGATGGATGACTACACTAGGGAGAGTTGATCAGCAGAAAAACTAGCACAATCTTTTATCTAAAATTAGCCTCAATGTAAGAGATGTAAATCATAAATTGCCTCCTAGGAGTAAGATCATACCCTAATCTTTCATATATGTCTTATGCTTAAGGTGAGCCATTTAATCATAGCCATATCAAGTACTTTTTCCTCTCTTGGTTCTCTCACAGAGTAGGAACACAGACATTGGTCTCAGGAAAAAGGAAACCTAAACATTTTTTTACCACCACTTCTCAGTACAATTTCATTGTTGTTTTTGTCAGAGCCAGAAAAAAGAGTGGATATAATTGCTCTGAGTGAGACCAAACATACAGAAGATTTACACTGAACAATTAACTTTTAAATGTATATCTGATATTTTAATTAGGAAAACAGTATACTCAGAAACACACAAAATGTCACACAAAATATCTGAAATACAACAAAAAAGCCTCAATTGCATATTGAAATATATATTCTCTCAAACTAAGTCTGTGTTCTGCCACTAAGTTATTTTTTGTTATGTTCTTTTAGTACTTACTCAACTTTCTACAAAATTGAAATTTAGCTTATTTCAGAACAGGACAGTCAATAAAAGAATTTAATTTCGCCTATTTTCATGAACAGATTTTTATATAAGATTAGATGCGGACTATAGCCTACAATAAAGTTAAAATTAGGTTTATAACTTAGCTTGATACTGCGTTTCATGGTTGTTTTTACCAACTTAATTGTAGATGATATACCGACACATCAAAAGAATGAAACCTACTTTAAGAATTGTGTTGTGGAGGTGGAGGCTTTTTAAAATGTTCCCCTCACTTCTACAGAATGCAGGCATCCTTTCTCTCCTTTTTATTGACTGTGGGTTATTTGAATGGGAGCTGAATACATAGAATTTGGAAGATCCTCTTTCCTTACAGTGGGAGAAACACTGAAATCCTGTATGTAGAACCAGGAGTCTAAAGTTCTGGGCTTCACTGCCTTCATGATCAAAGTTGTGATATAGATACAAACTCATGGAAGAGCCACATAGCTGCTTCCAATAGAACTGAGGTACTGCTTTTCTCTTTTTGAAAGCCCCTTTTTAATCCCTTTCAGAACATGACACATGTTGAGCAACTGATTCACTCTGGTGTTAGAAAGTGGCTATGTAGCTTGAAATCATTTGAGGGCCCAACTATTTTCCTTGAGCTTAATCATATTAATCCAATCTTTTCACCACCACGCAAAGTAAATATAGCTAGTAAAATGCACACCGCATCATCCTGATGTCAGCATTGTGTCACAAAGAGAACTGTTCCTTAAGAGGGTGAACTGGGAAAGATTACATATTTTTAAGGGTTTCCGTCTTCAAAGCATGAGTAAAAGCAGTTGTGAGAAGTCCAGTGGACTATGATTTGGGAAATGTGAGGTTTGCTGGTGGAACCAGACTGTTCTTGGAAGGAAGTCAAGTTCAATTGAATGGCCAAAAGCAAGTCATCAGAAGAACAACATGCTGGCTTCTGGATATCGCTTGAAAAGACAGAAGAATGGCAAACTGAATTAGACCAAATTATCATTTAGCCTAATGGGCTGCCTTAAACAGTGGTCAATACTCAGTGCCCAAAGAGAACAAGGACAGTGACATATGAATATAAAGATCGGTTCCTGAGCTTGGATATATGTTGCTTGAAAACCTACATCATCCTTTCAGCTTAATTTCATGTCTTTTACTCCACAAATTGCAAGAGAACAGTGAGATCTTGTGGACCCTCTGAAGAACTACAAGAGCTGGAGGGATGATAAAGGAGCAGATATATCTTTGGCTCTGTATGGATCATATCTGCTTCTCCTTCACTCAGGAAAATTCAAAACTTGATCCAATGGATTTCGGTATTCCCTTAAAAGTGTGACATATAGCTATTCCTTGTGCCCACACAGTTGGGCACGAAATACAGTCAGAGACGTACAAGTATAAACTAGCTGCCTGCTGTTCGGTCCCACTTGAATAGGTATGTCAATGATGCATGTTTCTATGGGTCTCTGCAGTTCTTTCTCCCTCCTTGCACTCTGTTAGCAGTGCCCAAATGCACTGTACACTCTCTGGATATCTGATTCATATTAAAATTTTGTACAGTTAATAATACAAGTAGACCCAAATCTCTAAAACAAAGCTTTCATAACTATAACAGTAAGAATAAAAATAAAAGTTTCATTCTGACAATGAGATCAATACTGAGGATGAAATCTAATGCATTTTAAATTTAAAACTAGTGGATTTCTGATTGTGGACTGCTAGACTAGCCAAGTGTCTAGACCAGTATTTGTCAAAAACAACAGCTTCTCATTGTTTTTTTTTCTAAGAGAGAAAGCACACTAATTATAATCCCATAAAAGATACCCTTCTTGTGTAAAACACATTTAAAATTAATAATTAATAATTACGGAAGTCTATATGTAATGAAATGAAAATCACAACAATGAATGTCCCAGAATAAAAAGAGGAAGAACAATGCATTAACCATTTTTGTGGCACCATTCTAAAGGCTCTGTGCTAGTGATGTGTAATCACCAAGGAAAAGACAAGGAAAATATAAAATGATCTCCAGGGTAAAACAAAGGTTTTCAAAATCTTTTTTAGAATTTCTGTCAACAGTTTTACAGGCGGAAAAAAGTGACTTAAATAACAAGGATTCTTCTCTGAAATAGGATTCTGCTTATGAGTTCCTCCTAAAATCTTTGCCATTCATGGAGGTTTAATTGAGAACCAATTTTTGTGTAAATCATGGCCCAAAAGCATCTCTGATACATTAGAGCTCACCTTAACTACAAGAAGGAGTCCAATTCTGCTATGACTAAAATTAAGTCACTTAAAAAAGTTAAATGGTTCCAAACATAATAGAAGTATTATCAAATAATTTTGCGGGTTTCCATTACACTGGAACTTATTTTAAAGATGAGGCCATTACTGTATTCGAACCCTTCTAAAAGCACTTCTAGCAACTTACTGTACTTCTAATAAAAAAAAAAAAATCCAGTAGATCAAACAAAATTAGATAAATATTTTATCTTAACAGTCCAAGCCTTATAATCAATTGGCAGGTTTTACTATTTGAATTTATCTTGGCAATGTTACCAAAACCCCAGAGGGTTAGGAAATGAGTCTTAACAGCTGCTGATACAGTATTATCTCTGGATGCGTTTTAGGACACTATTATTAAAGTTATTAAGGCTGATACAATTGCACTTATGTTTCCTAACTATAAAAATTCTAAAAAATAATACACAAAGTCATAATTATTTGTTTCTAGAGGTATGGCTGGAGTATTACAGTACAAACCGTACCCTCCCAGCCCAATGACAATGATTGAATACTCACCCAAAGAACTCTAACCAAGTATTCCCCATTCAGAAAAAAAATTAGAATATTTCTAGACTAAACTATGTTGCAGGATGTTAAATTAGCATGACTTTTCTTAATGTGGAAAAAAGCCCCATCTCTTAATCATGACTTTGAGACTTACTGGGTCATAGTATATGCCAGGCCCTTAAATGGTTGCAAAAATAATGATATCATAAGTGGGCTGTTAGACTAATTCACTTTATTTTCAGGCACTATGAGACAATCACCTCAACAATATAAACACTCTAAAACATTCTAAAAGTGGGTATTTTTGGAAGAAAAAATATTTTACAAGTTGGCTGCATTTTTAAAATAAATTCTGACACTTGTTTCAGTGTGTTTATGGCCATGAAAAGCAAATTACTTTTAGAATGAATGCCTTCCTATTAAAAATGTCCATATTTATTAATTCAGTGGTAATTCTTACAAGTCTAACTGACAATTATGAAGTCAATACATTTTTGTGTCTAACAGCCTGAAAAAGTACAGACTATACTAAATTATGTGAAAGTGACAGATACTTAATTATGCTCAAAGAAATGCTTTGTTGTACTCTCGCAAGTGAGGATTAAAATATCCAAAATGGTCATACATTGACTATTGAATTTAAATTGATGAAATGTTGTGAATTTAGGATGTTACCTCTATTCTACTAAATGCCAGTTACTATCTAGTCCACAGTCTTTCCTATTCATAAAATGGGACCTAAATATGCAGAAAATAAAAATGAGTTCTGAAAAAATAATGAACTATCATTTTCTTTAGGGTATTTCATGTAAATTCTGTAATTTTAAGAAGGCATTAAAATCCCTTTAGAATAGCTTCAATGAATCTTTACCTTTTTTAAGGAAACAGCAACAACAAAAAATCCCACAACACTACAGGACTAGAAGACACTTTCTGAGTTTTACTTTTTGTTTTATTACTCTAATTCACATCATGGAAATCCCTTTCTAGGTTGTCAAGCTGTAACCTTAAGTAGGCAAAATGTATGGGTGGTGGCTATTGGTTCCAGTACTTCTACTAGAACGGTGTTCCAGAACTCTTCTCTCTGCATAGTGAAAAGTTCTCTTTTCCACAGTTCATTCATGCTTACCTTAGTTGCTTGTTACCATATTTAAACACTTTTAGAGAAATATGAAAGATGTTTCTTCATTCCTAAAATTTGCTTTTTGACTCAAATTGCACAGAGCAATCCCAGTATTTTAGCCTGTATTCACCTATTCTAGAAGAGATTTTCTTGGACTTTTTATACCATAAAAATGTATCCAGAATTTACACAACCTCACTGTAGGTATATAGCAAGCATGCCAAGCTATGAGCATAGTCAAAACAGTGAGATATCTTCACTCCACAGATATTCAGGGCATCAGTACTAGAACCCTGAATCCCTCAGCAGAACCTATATGGAGTACATTTGTAATATACTAATAAGGCACCTGAAATTATGTGGATTGCATATCTCCGTTATTCCAGAAGCTATCACAAAGGTCTCTTTAAAAACTGGAATTAGGATTTCCCTACTTTAATTGGAAACATAGTTTTAAAATTTAGGACAACATTTTCTTTTTCTCACCTATGTTACATCTCTGGTCATTCATGGTCACACAGATACCAAAACACTGAGCTTCTCTCTTCCCTTTTCATTTAGGTGATGGACATAAAATTAAGGAAAAGAATGTCTAAGTTCTTAGGCACATGATCCTATTTTTTGCTGAATTTTCTAACATTTTTTATAATTTACCTTCTAAATTAAATTTTTGAAATATATTGATCTTGTACAACAGCCCAGGTTTCTTGATTTCCATGGGTGAAATACATGCCCCCTGCTGCTATGAAATGCTTGGAGTTTGGCATTTTTTTTTCCTCACACAGAGTATAGGTTCAACCCGTTGTAATCAAGAGATATTTTTCTGTATACACCAACATCTATCACCATCTGCCACTGAATTTGAACTGTTAATTCTGCTTCAGATACTATGCTCTCAAAGCAAGGCTTTTCATTGTATCCTACTCTGTTCTTAGAAACATACATTGTTTCGCCTACGATTTCACACTAAATCTTCTATTAGGAAATATTTTACTTTAATTTAGCAATTTGATTATTACTAAACATCAAGCCCATAACTATCTGTAAACTAAATTACAGCTGCATCAATTTAGAAATCACTTCTACAAGTACAGAGTTGATTTTTTTCCTCACATGTTAGGTTACTGTATTGGTTCTCCTCAACACTGTGGAAGCTGTCTTTCCTATTAGACTGAAAGTATATTTATCGAATAAATGGATTTAGTGTGAACACTTGTGGGAAAATCTCATTCTTCATTTATACTTCAAGTTCTTGGTAAGGTCCTTGAAGCATATTGATGTTGCTGAAACACTGTAAAGTTCCTTTTGTACACATTATTATTATACAATTGCTTTTCAAAGCTTCACATAATCAAGTAGTAAAGCACTGAAGTAGTGTTTAGTAAATTTTTCACCATTAATTCTATTTCGTAAGACCTTCATCTGTGTGTCTGAAAAAATATTAGAGGCATAAGAAGGCATTAAAAGACCTAGACCATCAAAGTGGCAATTGTTGACAACCTCCTTCCACAATACAATGGGTTGATACACTTTTCCACCCTATTGCGTGACTCCTTTTTCAGCAGCACACAGCACGTTTCTTCTGTAGCATTACTGTGTAATGCATGATCATTTGGATAATTGTAACAGTTTTTAACACTATTTTACATGTACACATCCCAAGTGATGGCAAATTAAAATTAACACCTATGTTGATGATGGTATACATTGGCATACATTCAGATTCCTGGTTAGCCAGCTTCTCACACCCCCAGTAAAGTCAGTTTGCCTGGCAAAGCGGCTGGACAACTATGACATAAACTACAAAATTACGTCTAACAATTAGAAAATGTCAAGAAAATAATTCAATTCACAAAGCAAAAATTAATCAGAAAAGTATGGGAAGAAGTCAGCTCAAGGCATGCCTTGAATGGCCATGGAGAGAAACTGAAATGTCATGTGCAAAGTTGCATATGCTACTATTAATGGAAAAACTTTCAGTTTTCACTGTTTAGTCACAGAACTTTGGTTTTCTCCAAAAATTTTATTGGCTTTATAATTGCTTGATGAAATGAAAAACTGTTTGGCTGGGGAAAAAAAGAGGAAAAGAGACTTTCCTTAAAAATAAATTAACTAGAAACAATTCTGAAATATCTATCCCTATCTAGAGCATTCACAGAATATTTTGTTCATTTGCTTTTCCTGCTTTGGTAATTTCTAAATCAATGTACACTAATGCGTTTTTCAAATTCAAGAGTATCAGGAGAGCCTTGCTTGAGTGGTTCGATCCTAAACTGGCATAATTAGGGCCCTGCCTGGGAGCAGACCCTTTAATAGAGCTTCACACTGAGTGGGGAACCATTCACACTTTCCCTCTCAGCTCTTCATGAGCTTTTCTGGGCAATGAGCCAGCTGGTAAGAGAATCAGGCTGATCCAACCTGTTGCAAGAGCCTGGAGAAGTGGCTCAAGGGAAGCCACATCTCCCAGCTCTGCAGTGGAACTACTCACACAGCCCGAAGAGGAGCAATCACAGCCGTGTGTGTTGGCTGTGCTGGGAGGGCTAGCAGGGGGACAGAGCTTTCCAGCTGCTCAAGAAGGCAAATAAACTTTTCAGTAGCACTTGGAGATTCCTGCAGTTCAGAATATAAAAACCAGTCTCATACACAGCATTATTTCCTGGTGTCAGATAGGCTGCAGATTCTACCACGAGGGAAAGATGAGTCGGCTGCTCTGTCATGTAAAAGCTGCTGTGAAAAGACCTAAACACTCTCTCGGAAGGTTTGCCTTTCTGAATCTGAATGAGGAATTGGAGTGTGTGTTCTCCCACTACTCTCAGTTCTCTAGAAGTACCAGAATCAACAAGAGAGAAAGGGGGAAAGGAAACATTCCAGTGATGTAGGTGACAATTCCTGGACAGTCACAGTTAACAGACTGACACGTCAGATTCTGCACAGACATATGTTTAACATTAAAATGCCTCTTGAAATCCCTGATCACGTAATGATCGTAATTAGTATTCTACACATTCAATACCTGTAAACAGAACTTGCATAATACTTCTTTTCTCTGAATCCAAAATATTTTATAATATTGCAACAATATTGTAATATTTTACAATACTGCAAACATGTTGTCAGGATAAAGATGTGATCACTGCATCAGCTAGTTGTTTGTGGATTTTTTTTGTTTCCAATACAGGCAAATCCATTATGTGATAACTTCTCTTAGAAGATTTCTAGTTAAAATTTTTCCATGTTACAAAGATCACACATAAGGTTAGCTGTAATATTTTATATTCCTGAAAGTGACAATAAGAGGTAACACCTCAAGGTGATACATACTTTAAATTAAAAAGGAAACCATACTAACTAGTGCCATTTTCTTAATAGATGTATGTTTTTAATACTGGAAGTTTTCAAGAGAAAAATGTGACAAAGTAAATCTATTATTAGAAGATTCTACAGCAAGATGGAACATGATGCAAAATACAGGTTTTCATGAGTAGAAAAGCTTGTCAAAGACAGGATATAAATCTTTGGAGAAAGTTCTTATCTATACAAATAAGAACTTCCCAGCATTTTTGTACTACCAACACTTCCACTGTAAATGAAATAAATAATGTCCAGGATTTTTTCTTTATTACTGTATTTATCTTTCTACCTTAATGGAACTCCTGTTTTCTACACCATATAAGCTTGAACATGGATATTTCTCCTTTCCCTTCCCCCTACACCTTACATAAAAATAACTCCTTGTCTTCTTTCCATCTCTTGGGGTTATCCTTGTCTTTAGAGTGGGTATCACTGATGCAAATTTCTGCACCTTAGAGGATAACTGCATATTCCTCGGAACAGACTTACAAGGGAAAATGGGACTTATGATTTTCCAGCAGCTATCTTCCAAATTTAATTTACCCCAAGCCTCAATGTTTGCTTATATGTAGGCCACGCACTTCCTCTAGAATTATACTCGAGAGGGAGAAAGACTGTTTATCACTACTCTCCTCTTACACTACATATTAAGCATCTGCATCTTTCTAAATCAGTATTTTCTACCATGTACAAAATCCTCCTACTTCTTATGCTTAGCAGGATGCATTAGATAAACAGAAATATGTAACACGCAGTTTATGAAAAAACAGTTTTAGACCAGTAAGATTTATTTCTATTTTTGTTCAATGTAATGCAAAGAAAACTCTCTAAGTTACAACCATAACAAGTTCCTTTGCTGTTTTTAAAATGGCAATTTTTTTACTGACATTAAGCATGCATGGTTGAAGTCAAAGTGTGTTAAATCAGAAGATATAATTTAAAAGCAGTGGGGTTTGCTTCTTTTTTCCCACTTTCCCTATTTCTTATCTCTCATCAATTCCTTATATATGTTTAAAAAAGTAACTAAAATTTACAATATTAATCATATGCTTGCTTATTTATTATGTGCAATGAATTTTAAACTCAGACCCATATGAAGATCCAAAGGGAGATGACCAAACTAGAAGAGAGTAAAGCAAGGAGAGTAGGCTAAAAGAGACTATGAATATCTTTTCCTGCTGAATTTTCACGCTAAGTTTTTGCATTTTGACTCTCTTTAAAAAAACGTGGTTCTTCTGATATTATGCACTAATGCAATAAAGATTAAGTAATTAAACTTAAGTGTATACTTTTCCAAAATTTTATCAAATTATTACTCTTCAGTGAAGTGCTCATGCTAAATAAACAAAGCTTACCATAACAACTCAACACACCATACAGCATGATATTTATACAACAGGCTTGGTACACACTGAGCTTAACCCATTGATTCCAGGAGTCATGATTTCATGACATGCCATCCTCTTACAGAATGCATTATTACTGATGTTGAAACACCAAATCTCCTAGCCTGAAGGAAAAAACAATGAACCAATTCATTGTAGATATATTAAACGATGGGGTTGATGATAATTATCTATTTATTCTAATCGACATAAAGTTCAAAGTCTGACTCTATAAAAATGAACTTCTCCTTTAGAGACATTACAAGGAATAAAAACAGCTAGGCTTTTCATAGCTCTTAGAGCAAACAAATAAAATTACAACTAACTGTGCAAATCACCAGGCTATGCAGACAACAACAGGATGTATATCATGGACAGATTAGTCTAAGCATAGAGATTGCAGTCTGACTCTATAAAAATGAACTTCTCCTTTAGAGACATTACAAGGAATAAAAACAGCTAGGCTTTTCATAGCTCTTAGAGCAAACAAATAAAATTACAACTAACTGTGCAAATCACCAGGCTATGCAGACAACAACAGGATGTATATCATGGACAGATTAGTCTAAGCATAGAGATTGCCAACCTGGAAGGGAAATAATTGCAATGCTGCACACAAATACCCACCAATGGCAGAAAATTGTCAGCATTTACCTTTGGGTTATGCTTGTGCTCTCACAGTTCTTGAAGAACCACAATTCTCACTCATGACTGTAAATGTAATATGAAAATAAAACTGCCGGTTTTAAAACTCAAGGCAGGTGATACCAGGTTCTTCAGGGGCTGTAAGGACAGTGACTCTCTGCCCTAAGAAAATGAACTACACATTCTATGATCCAAGGTGACATTTTCTCTGTTATGCCTACTATGGAAATTTGGTGATAGGGAGAGAAAGCATTGAAAGCAATCAGTAAGCTTCACCATGGATTGCCACTATCACAAATTCTACAGAAAAGAAAAATATTCTGAAACAAAAAACAGTACTACAAAAATCTTAACCTTACTACTGCAATGTCTTACTGGATGCACAGTAAATGAGTAAATGCTATTATTTCATCATATGCAGGTTAACATTATCCTCAACTCTCATCACAAACCCTCTACAGCTATTTTGCAAATTAATCAATATATGTACTGATTGGATCCATTCAATTGGTGCATCAGTGTAATGAATGGCATATATAAACATGTTTCAAATACACTTATTCAGATATCTATACATGAAAGTAAAATCACTACCACAATTGGTACTCAAGCTTGTCAAAAGGGATGTTTTTCTTCTTCTGTTTTACATAAGACATGCTAATGGTTATGCCATCTGCAGTGAAAAATCCAGACAAATGTAAATCAAAGTAATAGCAGATCAAGACAAGCGTCTATCTAAAATTGTAATTTTTCCAGGTATCCTGTTAACTCACAACCTAAATATAAGCCTCCTGTCCCTGAAAATATAGGCTAACTACTAGTTAAACATAACTTTTGCATTAGAAACTAAACCAAAAACTTTTACCAACACAACATTCCACTTTTACACTAGATCACATAGCTAGTGGTAAATTTATGAAGGTTTTTCATGAGGATACAAAAGACACTCAAATTTTTCTAGGAAAATTCCAGCAGTTCCCCTAAAGACATCCCCTCAGTAAAGCACAGTAGAACATGTTGACTTACCCAACACCCTCTTTTTGCAAAGTTGAGGACACAAGTTTGAAGGTTTCTTCAATCAGCTTTCAACTTGCTGATTAGCTAGTAGGTGCTGTAAGTTACTAAAATACCTGGCTCATTATGAAATAACAGAACATACATAAACACACCATATGCTACTTTTCCCCCAAAAAAAGATGACCACTAAAATAAATAGTGTTTCTTTCCCTCTTTGGCATGTGGAATAATAGAATAGTTTACATCAAAATACACAGCACAGCACATGCATGGCAAAGTTTACCTAATACCCATATTTCCTTGTAGATTTGTGAGACAATTTTAAAAATTTTAATATATTTTTACTAGATTTATAAATCTATTCTAACATATTGACTGTTTCCAGATTAGCAAATTATTCTGAAATAGAGGAAATTAGATACACACTGATTTTAAAGTATTTTAAAATATTGGGAATAGTCTGTTTTCTTAAGCACAAACACAAGTATTCTTGCCTTATAAACCTCAATTACTGTCTTATAAACCTTACACACATTTAGCAATTTCTACTGCTAGAAGATTTTGGCTAAAGTTACCATTAAATTTGGCATAAGGAAATAATAATGCTGTGTAATTTTACGATAGCATTTGGTCAAACAGGCAACATGATTATCAAAATGTGAATTTCCACTACATGGTAAACAATGGACAATGAGAGACAGAAACAGAAAAGCTCCAATGACTCACGTCCAAAACCTTTATACATCCTTCACTAGAGAAGAAAATTAAAATGTAGTTTGTGCTCATACCTGAATTTACATGGTATTTGATACATAAGCCAAGGTCTGGGAGCAAACTCCCTTTTCATCTCCTTTAAAAATGAAACAAACGAAGTGTTCGAGGCCAATAAGAGGCACTGTGTACACACTGATAATGGAAGAAAAAGTTGGAAACATAAGCAATAATCTATGCTTTAGGGATCATGTAACAATTCCAAAAAATTATTTGCTTTATTTTCTTCTTCCTGCCTCACAAGTATGACTCATGAGATGCTGACTCGTCCTGGGAAACAAGTGATACAGCACATTTCTACAAGACATCAGCCCCTAGCATTTAAAAGGCATCAGGCCAGAGTAAGTGTTTTGAGAACATCAAAGTACAAGACTCCCTCTCTTCATCTCATCATCCTCTTGGTTCTGTGCATGACTGTCTTTTGCCTCCAAACATGGTTTTCTATCATTTCACCAATGCCTACCACAAACAGTGCAACCCCAGACTTCTTTAACCTTGAAAAGAAAGTTTGTGAATGGGTGGAGAATGTGAAAACAAAATTCAGTAGCTCCTGGACTGTGCTGGTTTGAAAGGTGGAGGATTAAAGTAAGATCACTGGAAAACATATACTGGGAAAATATCACTATTTTTGCCTGTTTCATCTACATCCCTTATTGCCTGGTGTTGGCCAATTTAGAGACAAGACAAAGGGCTAGATAGATCTTGTACACTCTTTGTACGGCCCATGTTATCTTTCAGAATGAGGAGCTGGCAGAATGAAGTACTATCACAGTATTCATTAAATCAATAATTTCTATGATTCAACCTTTCAAGGTCACTAATTCACCTTTAAAAACCCACATAGTTCATAAGCCTTTACCTTTATGACTACTCTTCTTATGTGCCTTCTGTGCAGAAGATATTAGATACAAAGCAAAGTCAAGGTTGAAGAGTGGAAAGTTGAGAAAGTCCCAGGACTCAGCCTCTGGACTGGACTACAACTACAGTATGGCAGGATGCCATCATGACATGTTTTCCTTTTTTCCATTTTCTTTAGTCATATTCCTAAATTCTTGTTTGGTTCTGAGCAAATAAATAAAACTTTAAAAGTATATTTGAAGAAAGCTGATCAGGAATGTGGAACTGTTTGCTGTGTCCAACATTGCTCCACCAAGTTTCACAAAGAACAGGAGACAATGTGAAGTACATTCAGAAATTGCACAAGTGAACAAATTTCACAACATTTCCCTGGTGGAGAAAAAGATACATTTAGTATCTGGGGTCCTCCATTATGCATGACAAAAACTGAAAGTGAGATAAAAACACCCTACTCCATCAGAAAACAGGGGAAGTCCCGAGAGAATAAAGGCTCACCCAGAAAAACAGATGTGAGGAAGAGAATGATAGGATTTATACTTTTTTTATTTCCTGAATAAAACAAAATTGTCTCCAACAAAATTTAATTCAGCAGTTAAACACCCATATTTGGTCTATATACAAGAGACAACAAGTTTTGTCAGCAGCATGCAACTTCATATGGAACTCTACATCAGGAATAAATGAAATAATACCTCATAAAAACCCCACACTGATAAAATTCTCCAAGAATAAAACTGTCTTTGATTTTACTAATGCATTTAAAAAACTATTCAATAACAGAACTCTGTTTACTGAAACACAGTCTGAAGCCCAACAACAGCCTAATGTGAAACTCCATGACATATGTTTTTTTTCTAAAATGGCAGAAGCAGCTTTTTCATAATTTCATGCACTTGCATTGGTAAGTTTCTGAACACTTCTCAGTTTGTCACTAAGATATAGTACCAGTGAGTTATTTAGCTTTTTTGGTTTTTTTTTCCAGATACTGTTTTTCTCTTAGTCTTAACATGTTTTTACCATTTAAACCATGTATGTATAAAAATCACGTAACAATTTTGCAACATGTCTACAAAGAACTAATGTAACACAGTTACTGACCTCAGAGCTTATAAGCACCTATAGCCACAAAAGGCTTTTGTATCCTATGGTGATTTTTTTTCTGTGAAGTCAGCAGTAAGAAGCCTGTAACCTGCAGCATGTGAATATGCACACACACAGCATTGGAGGACAGGCAGTGACACACACCCCTCACGTGTGAGCGAGCACAGCACTCTTCCCTGAGATTAAGGCCCCGAAAGCAAGGAGACTTTACTAACCTGCAGCGGTCTCTGTTTCTCACTGCCCTTAGGAGATTTCAGTCCACTTGTCTGTTGCTGTAAAAGCAGCTGCCTTGCTGCCTGGAGTGCCTAAAAGTAAAAAAAAAAAAAAAAAAAGGTAAATAAATTCGACCAATTCCTAGAAAGAAATCAGTTACTCATTGCTAATGTTAGGTAAAAGTCCAATTGAACAAACAAAACCCCCCTCCTATTTGATTTGTATTTGCTAGATTTCAGACTGCATGTTTTTTTTTTACTTGAAACATTAAAAAAAAAAATTCTGAAAGTACATATACAGGACTTCACTAGAATTTATGGATGTACATGAAATCCTGCAGGAAATAAAGTTAATTTGTTTGAAGTGCTTGAAGAGGAAAAATCATAAACTGCATCAATAGCCTCATTTCCACAAGGAACTTGTCTTTGAGTGTTCAACTAAAATGCCCACTCCCTTGCAAATTATCATTCAATTTGCATTTTTGTATTACAATTTGAAGTAAAAGCAAGTAGACTTCAAGTGTTACCAGAAGCTGTAATTAAATTTGACAAATCAACATCAGATTATCTTGAAAGTGAATTAATAAGGATATTCATTGAAGATTAAAAACACTTTTTGTACTTACAATTCAAGGAGAAACCTCTCCTTTGACAAAAAAAACGAGTGCAGTTTTAATGCCAAATAAAAATGAGTGGTTTTAATTTGCATTCTTAGGAAAATCAGAGAACAAAGAAATTACTACTCAACCAACCAGATCAGGCTCAGGGATGACAGTATCCCAATCAAAATAGAAGATGTTTTCATTTATTTTACGTTTTCATTCCAACTCAGCAAAATACAGTTAAACATATGAAATGTAAACAAACATTCCACTTACCCAAAGAATGCTAATCTATATTATTTTTCCCTACAAAATTATTTTTAAAATGCCAAATGTTATAAAGTGGCATTTATTTAGAAATGAAAAAAAAAGAAAGAAAAAAGAAAACTACCCCCAAAAAAACTGATTCAAAACACTTCTACTGAAACTACCTGGAGAACTCATTTTTTTCCCCTTAGAAAAATCAGCTCAATAAATAGCAGTTATAGCTTTACAATACATCACACTATTATTTCTGTTATTAAAAGCCACTGTAGATGGAATGTACTGCAATAAGTGCCATTTGATCAGTGTTCCCTAAAATAATAAAGATTCTCTACTGATAAAGAAAGGTACAATTTTGATTAGACTCAAATGAGCTGGTTTTTAAGATAGTTTCTAGTATCCATGACAACAGTTGCTTTGACAAGATGTGCATATGGCATTACACTGCCAGCTGGTGTGAACAATGTTTGAACTACTGCATTGAGATGCTGAGCAAACAGAAAAAGTTGCCACGTCTTAACCCTCAGGGAAGGCAGTCATCCCCTGATCAATTATGAAAAGACAGAGAGAGGGCTGCTACAGTCTGGCTCCAAGCAAGTTTTCTGAGAAGGCAGGCAGACACAGAAAACCAAAGTAAACAAAGTGAATGCACTAGTACCATCTCCTAACAACATTGATTCGTCTCCCCATAGAAGGCCCTGGTACAAAGTTTGCAGAGCAGACTTTTAACATTTGGAGACATTCCCACAACAATCCCTTTATTGTTTCATCAAATTCTCAAGTAATTACAGGTCAGCTTTACAAAGAGTATACATTCCTCTGAACCTAAGCAATGAGACACACAGAACTATCTTCTCTCTGCAAAAATAATCAAAAGGTAACACATTTAAAAGTGCACTTGAAATATTTTGTTACCAAGGAACCATTGGGTGCTCTCTTTCTTATGTGAATAGCATGATCTCTTCTGCACTCCCAGTTCTTGAGCATATCCTAAAGGACGGTCCTTCTCTGCCTGAGATTGGAGTTAAATATATCTGTTGATTTCAGAGGCACCAGGATTTGCTCCCACCATCTTGCAATGGTTTAAGCAAAAAACACAGATTAAAAGCACGAACAGAAGATCAGAAAATTTATATTCCTTCTTAATCTCTAGGGCTCCCCAAAAGGAAAGACTGAATGGAAGCAAGAGAACTACTGCAATTCAGAATTCATGAGAGCCTAGAGGAAAACCAACCTCACCGCTTGGGGTGATACTGCCAGGAGAACCAGAGAAGAGATATGGCGCAAAAGAAAATTGAAAAAAACATAAAGATTACAATTTTTTTTTTAGCAGTGGCAGAAATCCTAATCTTCCTCAGCAGCAAAGTCCTCACATCAATACAACAAAACAAGCAAGTAAGCATCTCATAAAGCTGTACATTTACAACACTTGAAAATTAGAGAATTATAGTCTGGTGTATCTTAGATTTAATCTAGACAGTATGATTTCAAATTGTGGCTAGCATACTCCCATGGAATGAGCCTAAGAAAGTATGACTTCCTATAGCTAACTACAAAAAGAGTCACACTTCATGAAAAAGCAAGGCAGCACAACAGGATATGCTTGCATAAAAGGCTCTACTACTTAAACTATTTTGGTTCATATGTGCTGGTTGGGATATCTCTAAAGGAGTAAAGGCTTATCTTTTAATACAGAATGTCTTATAAATGATGACTACCTGAATACTTCAGTGATCTTATTGTGGCAGTTTAGATTATTGTAAACACAGGAGATAGAAGAAGAACAGAAAACAATTTCGGGAGATCAGAGATGATTTAAAACTCATAAGGAGAAATCACTGTCAGCCTTTGTTCTTAGAGCAGTCATCATATGATACTTTTTTCTCCCAGTGTGCTGCTTAACTTTACATTTTGCTACACAGTAAACAACCTCCCAGGACCACTGTTAATTTCAAAGCATTATTACTGACATTATTCATAAGTGAAGATTATGAGACTATAAAACATTAGTTCTACCAATTCATTTGCTGCGATTAAATCTTTGCAAAACAAATTGACAACTTGAAAGTATCTTTCAAAATTCATAGTTTAACATCTACACTTCCAGTAAACACCCATCCCATGTATAATTTATAAATTTCTGTGAACTAATTTCATAATAACTCATGATCTAAAAACAGTGTAATGAAGACAAAATAACAGATGTTTATAAATCTGGCAGATCAAATTTATGTTGAGTCCCACCTCAAATTAAGTGCAGAAAGAAGAGATACTAGGGCAGTCAAAATTGTATCTAGTTTCCAAAAACATTTGTTTCAAATTTAGCAAGCACTTTTCCTTAAATAAGTTATTTAAATTAGTAAAATTATACAAAAAAAAATTTAATGCAGACAAAAGCAATAAAAAGAACTGAGGATTAGAAATTATTTTAATTACGCAAATGAAAATCATTATAATGCTTTCAGTAATGGCTATATAGGAAGGGAAGTTTGGGCATATGGTTTCCAGAACTCACTGTGTCTTCTAGTAAAATATTTATCGGGAACACTACTTCTTAATATTTACTATGCAACTTTGGCATAGCTAAAACATAAGCAGAACAGAATTGAAAATAATTGCATATAACTCACACTATTAAAGTTGATAAATTGGGGTAGATTTTGCCATTTGTTGGCAATAATATTATGAGATATAACTTGCTTTAATTTTGTATTCCAAACCCTTCTATTTAATGTAAGCATGATTTAAAATTATTTTTAAAGTTTTACCATTTTAATAAAGTGAAAGCTGTCACCTAAAGACAGTAAACTTATTACTTTGGGTTTTAAAACATAAATATATGTGTATTTTTAGGAAACAGATGTCATTCATATCCTTCCTTTAAAACCAGGAATGTTTAACCTATCAGCCTGTTGCATTTGAGACGTTAAAATGAAAAATGACATCTATGCCCATTAATATCGTCAATGTATAAACAGCACAGCGTGACACATTCTTGAGAGCTGAAGGCTACAAAATCTCTCTGAAACATAAATAACAAAGCACTCAGAAGGATATTTGATGTTGATATTCATCTCTGAGAAAAACACTGCTGCCTGGGCTTCTTATGAAAATAGATGCAGCCCAAATGGATCTCCTGTAATTGGTTTCAGATAGCGAGGTCAAAAGAAATATGATACAAGAAACTATTATGTGGAACAGGCGAAACAAGAATGTTTATACAGGCACTCCCCATTTATACTGACAAGAGGTCTATACTCTGCAGATTACCAAAACCAAAACCCTTGCCAGAAGACAACCAGATTCTTTCCTTTTTCTAATTCCAAAACCCTATTTTATTTTTTCAAATGACTGCACACCCTAACATTCTTGCTGAACACAAAATAAGTTTCTGAACATAAAACAAGTTTCCAAATGACTGAATATGTCAAACGAGAGTCATCTCACTGGTAGCACTATGCAACCGAAACATATCAACATGCTAAGCTGGATTTAAGGCCAAAGACTGCTCTGCACTGGTTGAATAACAAGTTAACCAAATGATTACATAGCTACATTTATTATAAAATCCACTTCAGGAGAACCTCTGACCCTTTATAACCTGCTGGGGGCCTATTCTCTGGCTGGCTCCCAACAAGAATCCCAGAATTACCCATAGTTGTTCAAAACCTTCAAAAGATAGTGACTGAAAGCCAACATTGTTCAACTCTTCCTAATAGCACTCAAATAATCCTGCTAAACCTTTGTCTTTCACTGATTGTATTTGCCCAGAAAGTTCTCTAATGAATATCAACAGTCAGCATAGCAGCTTATAATCTTTCCAAATGGTGCAGCAAAGCATTTAGCACTATTCAAGGAATCCTGAATTTAAGATGATCCAACTCCCTTCCAGCAACAGTCTCTCAAGAAAACTCGATAGAGAAGGCAAACTCCCATTTTCCCCAGTGAACAATATTCTTTTTCCTCTAAGCCACACAACAAAAATTGAGGACAAATGTACCACACTGAAAAGCCCACAAAGTTAAAGAAATCCTGTACATAACAGAAACCCAAGCCACGTAACGTGTCTGATTTCACCTAGGAGAGATAGACTGAACAAATTTTACAGTGTTTGACTACAGAAGTAGAAATGAAGTACCAGATAGCTAAGGCTGCTGGCGCCTAATTCAAGCAATATATTGTCAAAACAACCAGATGTTCACTAAGAAGGATTTCACTCAATTAACCCAACATTAAAGTATGCCAATACTCAAAACAAAAAATATTTTTTCTCTGTCTTCTGAAACTAGATTAGGGTGCCCCACAGCCTTGCCTGGTAGTAGAACATAAACCTGGAACAGATCAAAATGTTTGAAACTATATTATGCTCCAGAAGAAGAGGTAATAGTCTTCCACACTATATTACAACCCCAAGTACTCCTACCACCAGGCTGCCAGACAGAGGACAAAAAGTGGTAGTGCCCAGTAAATGTGGTAGTAAACCCAACCCTATAGGGTGAGGTTAAGTAAACACTGAATATGTTTGAAAATATTTACTATATTAACACTACAGGAATTTGTGCAAATGATTGCTTGGCTCCTGGATTCTCAGGTTGCCCAGCTTTCCTGAGGCTGGGAAAATTCTCCATTTGTCCAAGACAGCAACTCTTCATGCCCAGGGAATTTCAAACCAAAACAGCAGAGCACATTAAGGGCTAGGTGGCAAGTAGGGAAGGCTGTTCTGGATCACAGTTTAACTTACATACTTACATTCCTCAAGTGCTTCAGCTCTGAAAACATAAGAATGTCTCTGTACCTGGCTCTCGTTTCCTTGGACTAAAAGCACTTTGCTGTTGGTTGGTTGGCTGGTTGGTTGGTGGCAGGGGTGATGGGGTGTGTGTGTTTTGTTTTCTTAGGCAGATACTGCCTGTTTCACCATACTGAGATTCTGGTTTTGATTCAGATTTGTGGCCTTCCCTGCAATACAAACACCACGAGAAGAAATGATCCTCAATCGACCTGAGCTTCTGTTCTACCCTGATGTTATCCAGGATAATTTTCAGCTGAAGAGAAAAAGTATCAGTAATAAAGTGATGAATGCAACACGAAGTCTTATAATGCTGGTTAATAAAAGGAAATTAATCACATAATTTTCATAAACCTATTTTCAAACAGTAATCTATCAGAGAGAAATTACGCATCTGTAGTTATTGACCTTTCATTTTACCATGACTGATTTGTAATTAGACTAGTTTTGTGAAAAATAATAGTTAATTACCAGATTTTTTTCACTCTAATTGTTTGGGATTTTAAAAAAAAAAAATTTTCTTGGGCTTTTTGTTTTCTTTTGAGGTTTTGTTTTGTTTGGGTTTTGTTGTTTGGTTTTTGTTGTAGTTTTGTGTTGTTTTTTTGTTGGTTTGGGGTTTTTTGTTTGGTTTTTTTGGGGTGTTTTTTTGTTTTTTGTTTTGTTTTGTTCAGTGTCTTTTTTTCCTGGGCGAAGGATGTCAAATAAATACGGGGCACTAATAATTAGCAGTTTACAAATTTTATAAAGCAAATTTACCTTTTCTCCCCATAACCCAATTAAATAGATTCTAAAGACTTTTGCAAAAAGAAATCTTTACTTTTCCCTGCCCATTTTTTGACTGACCAATAACTAGAAACAAAACACCCATAACACTGACATGCTTCAATTCCTGGAGGCATTAGCAGGAATGTCTTCCCTGTAGACATAGTCTGCATTGGTCATTAGGGCTCCATGTCAGACCATGCATAACATGGTGCCTGACAGCAAATCCAAATGCTTTCCCCAAAGCTCAAACTAGCTGAAGAATGCAAATGTCAAGGGTTAGGAGAGATGGGGGCTCACAACACCCAAGTTGTGCTCAAACCTGACAATCTCCTTTCTTTCATCCCACATGCCTGAACTTAACTTTCTTTTCGTAAACACAGAAGCAGGCAATCTACTCAATTCCTACTACTTACGTTATGCAGTGAATAACTGAATTTGTGAAATTAAACAAAACCAGTGCACACGTAAAATGCCAACAATACAAGCTCACAAATATTCCGATGCTGATATATTCTTCCATGTGGTGTCATTTTTAAAAGATTGAGACATGTAACAGCTAAACAGGAGAGCTAATCTCTTAGTTCTACATGAAAAGAATGTGGCAATGGTGGCATGTACCAGATTTCCACACGAAAACTGGTATGATCTATTTCCAATGAAAATCTGCTAGCTGATATATAAAAGCTATTTAAATATGCGGGCAAAGAAGAACAATCAATACAGCTATCCCATTTGTATAGCCAGAAATGAAAAAAAAAACTTAAAATAAGTTTATATAATATTATGCATATATGGTAGAAAGTATACATAGGATTTGAAAGGAGTCAGTTAAAAAAAGACCTTCTTTCAAGTCTGTCCACTGTAGACATTCCCTTATTAGTTTTGAAGCCTACTTTCAATTAAAGCAGACAGAAACAAAGTAGTGTTGACTTAGGTAGAATAACAGATTATTTGATAATTTATAAATAAAAAAGAACCTGATGCAAATTAAAGCAAAGGCGGTGCCATTTGTACTAAGATCAAAATTCAGAGCAAATTTGAGAGAGGAAAGAAAGGCAGTATGAAAGGAAGCATTGTAACTGTTAGAAGGCAATCCTTTTAACTGATAGAAATCTGAAAGGAAATTTTAAAATTAAAGACAATGAATTCAACCTGGAGATTATTATTCAAATTATTAACAAAAATCATCACCAAGATATAACCTAAATCAAGAAGTGAGGTAAATATAAACAAGAAAGAGGCACTCACTCAAACATTTTGTTCTGATCAACAGCAGGATTCCTAGAATAGAACCTCAAGTTTGAGAGGATTGATCTGAGGACTGATTTGTTTTGTTTAGTAATACAGAGAGGTAAAACAACTTGGAAAAACAAATGCCAAAACAATTTTACCCTAAAATAGCCCTAGCCATTTAGAAATCAGAATGAAATACGTCTATCTTTACAACTTATGTTTAATTACATTACAGTCTGCACTCACTTGTAAACGAGTGCTGACACAAAGTATCAGAAGCTCAGTTTCCTCACCGGGATACCCTCCCTGAAAGCTAGTAACCAAAACTACCCATCAAAGAGAATGGATCTACATGGTAGTAAAATGAAATACAATTACAGTAATTACACTAATCAAACTCTCTCAGCCAATCCAAGTGTGAGAAATTACATATCTATTGAAGAGCCACTGATTGAAAGGGCTCCAAATATTTGAATGATAACAATTTGATTTACCACTGCTCTTACAAATCCATATCCAGAGGAAGGAGTGATACTGTAACCATGAAAGGATGTCATATCAGGCTTTTACTGTATGGGAGGAAGGCACAAAAGCCATTATTGAAATATCCAATTGATAATCAGTGGAGAAGAAAAAGGTCATGACTGGGTTTCGCATCTGATAATATAAATTTAAAGGGTTTTAAAAATAGTTTTAATAGATCTAATTATTGACTTTTAGGTCTTACAAGAGCATAATTTAAAGAAATCTCAAATTTAATACATATATCTATGATGAAAACCATGTATTAAAGATGTAAAAATATCCTGTCATATTACTATTATAAAAGCAAGCGGGATATAAAAATAGAAGTGTCATATACAAAACTGATGTTTTCTCTACTTTCCTTAACCTTCTAAAGACTCAGTTAGTGAAATGTACCCAGCTTGCAGCACAATGGCTCAAAGAAGTGGACCATTTTACCAGTAACCAAAAAAGAACAGTAAAAGCAGTATCAATGAGAAAATCCAACATATGGGATAGCAGAAGTCTAAACATAAAAACAGGAGAAAACCCCAACCCTAAAGCAGTAAAAGCCATCAGCAAGTTGCAAAGAACAAATAAATTGTATTCCATGGGAAGGACAAGCAAGAATAGCCTTAAACTGAATCCAGGGAGATTTAATTAAATTTAAGAAGAAATTTTCCAATGGTAGACATAGTGGAGGAGTACAAGAAATTGTGTACATGCTGCAAAATCATTATTGCTGAACCTGCTCAAGAAGCATCTTAAGGAACAAATAAGAGCACCGATTCTGCTCTGGGACACAGATCTTTAGAAGCATCTCCCAGCCCTATTTTATTTGATTGTGTGGTTCCTGTGAAACCATGCCAAGTTCGGATTACTGTGATGTCTAACACCTTGCTACATTTCAAATAACACCATATTCTCATAAACTGAGTCTCGTGAAGCTTCACCATGGTTTGTTTCCATGGTGAGCTAACAGCAGATCAGCAAGAGCTGCACATACAGAGTTGCTCTTTGGAATTTTCTGACCTTACATGACCACTTTTGTGTTTATGAGACTATCCTTGAAATTTTGGACTGAACAGAGAAATAGTGTATACAGAACAGGAGATGGCTTAGAAGTAAGTTCTCTGTGCCCTAACTGCAGACAGAGCCTCTGATCAGGATTCTTGTGTCCTCACCTCCAAGTATGGGCACAACAGTAGCAGAAAACAAGATTTTCTTGTTATTACAACTCTCGCTAGAAACAACAGAGATGTGGCTGAAATGGAGAACTAAGAAGAGGAGAGAAAAAAAAAGGCAAGAATGAAGGTCTAATGCACCACTTGATCAACTTAAGTGAGACATCTCCATAAATAAGAAAAAGGCAAAAGCAAATTGATCCATTTTCAGTCTGTTTTTAATGAACTAATTTGATCAAAAGTCACTATGTAATCTCAGCCACTTTAAAAATTGGTCTATATTGCTAAAGCTAAATCAGTTAAACTGAAGTCCTACTCTGCATATTTTTATTTTTTTTTTATGGATATTTTTGGGATGCTTTCTAAAACTTTAGTTAACATAAACCAAACTAACAGCAACATATTTGATGAAAGAATGATTAGGGGAACAAACAATAAACATGAATGTGAACAGGCACTATAACAACAGACATTTTATTTGCAATCTTTCAAGGCTTTTGAGAAACCATATTTTGGAGACAGAAGCGCAGTTTGATCTGGAGTTAAAAAAACCAAACAAACCAGTAAAACTGGTCATGATATGAGATCAAGAAGTAAATTATGCAAATAGCAGCCCATTTCTAGACACTAAACTAATCAATGGTTGCACTGGGCAATAGTTCTGAACGTGTTGAAAACAAAAGGTCTGATCTAAACTCCTTGGAACAATTCTGAAGCACTAAAATCTTGTACAAAGTGTTGGCAGTGAGACTCAAGAAGAACCTCTGTTCCATGATCACAAATTAGTTTGTATGTTTATATATATGCGAAGTAACACACACATTCACACATACAAAACTGAGTATGTTTTCTTAAAGGAAATGTCTATATTCTGTGGAAAACCAGACAAAATTAGCACTGATTAGAGCGCTGCATCTCTGAAAGAGCTATCTGCACTTGTGGTCTAGTCTGACCTGCTTGAGTTTTTATAAATTCAGCTCTTCTCCTGGGCTTCTAATCTACCTTTTAACTTTTTTGGTGCTTTTCATGGTGATCTAGCAGGCACAATCCAACACACAGACCTCTGTCTCTGAAGAATCCCCATCTTCAGCCTCTTGCTGTAGTTGGCAAATGAACTGTATGTTTTGAAGGGCAGCCTTAACAGTCCATGTAGACAATGCTACTGAGAAAGCATTCTCCACTTTGGGGACTTTTAAGAGTGAAGATTAGAAAAAGAGTGAAATGACAAAGAGCTTTAATTTTAAGCTAAAATGCAAGTGTAGAGAGACAGGCAAATGGCCTCAGGCTCATCCTAGTTTCAGTCCTTGTGAGCAGATGTAGTAGGGAGTATATTCTTTATGATTAGAAACTTGCAGGGATGAAAAAGGAAAAGACCTGAAGGTATTAAAATTGTTTTGCAGGAGAGGAATAGAGATATTTTGCAATTCCCAGGGCATTTAGGTGCTGGAGAACCAATAGCAACTGTGCGAGGAATTCCCAAGTAATATACATGAGCAATGCAGCAGGTTAGGCATTTGAATTAAAAGGTAGATGTTTCCATCACACTTCATCAAGCTCACCCAGAAAAAAAGTATCCTTCTTATACTGCCTTGGAATCTACAGTAAACTTCCTAAGCAGCAAGCTAATCAAGGAATCAGAATAATAAATATACTCAGGAGCAATATCATCTTTAGATGCACTTGCAAAAGCAGACACACCAAGTTATGTTGGTGCCAAACATATGTAATACTGCACATCAGTTAAAGTCTCTTCTGGCATCAGACTGTAAAAATTTCCTCTGAATGATATAGTATATATTACATAATCACTATCACTAACATGCACATAAGAAAAACGTACTGGCAACATAGTGCATGATAAAGATATGTTGGAAATGAAGTTTAGATATAAATTTTACTCCATATATTCCTTCAACTAGTCTTGCTTTACATAAATCAAAACTTAATATTTAGCATTTATTTTTTCAGTACTCTATCATGTCGTCAACTTACTATGGTCTAAGCTTAGTCACTAGTCTTCTCTTCTAAAAACGCTCCTCTTTACACATTGCACAGAATTCAGACTTCATGTCCTAGAAGTACTTTCCAGATTCTCCTTTCTACAATACCCTCTTTTTCCTTCTTGTTATATTTTGTACCTCAACAAACTGTAACTATATTGCCTTTTAATTTAATCTTCTAGGCAGGATGCAGTGCATCTTCTCTGAACATTCAGATATGTTTTCTTACTAGATCATTGCTTCTTTGTACCATGAGTTTCAAGTATCACACAAAACATAGATCTATTCCTGACTAGGTATTTCAATCCTAGTATAGTGCTATAATCTACAGTAAATTTTAATTTAGCTGTTATTTTAAAGATTTTATTCCATCTATTAGAGATGGATTTTTTATTTTACAAGATAATATGTAAATAATTAGATCTGTGAGATCTGGGAAAAAAGACACGACAGACATCACAGTATTATCGTGTTTTCAGTCAGAAGGCCTTGCCTTTTATGACGAAGACTTCTGGATAATACCTATTAGTCTACTGCAATTCTCAGGGCTCTTCTTGTGCCATAGGACAGTGGACTGAAGAACAAAAACAGGAGAGAAACTATTTTATGTGAGGACTTTGTGATGGCTTTGAAATGCTTTCTGGAGCACAGTTTATGGCATAAGGCTTATGCTGCTACCTGAAGAAAGAGCTGTGGCCAGCAGGTGAAACAACCTTTGATTTTAGATGAATGTCAGAGGTTCTCACCCCTTTCTCCATCAATCCCCAGGTTCATTATTAACACTAAGACATGAACCCTGCAAGCACTTTCATGTACAGAGTTAAAAAAATATAGGTAGTGCATTATTGAAAAAGGTGATGATGACAATATCACTTTTACCAATTCTCTCAGGCTTCACCTACCCAGAAAACTGGAGAGTGGCTGAGAATGTGATTTTCCACACCAGCAGACTGTGAGTAGAGCTCTGGGCATGCATTTTTTACCTGTGCTGACCCATGCTCTCCCAAGTAATACCCTGGCACAGCTGTGCAGTCAGACTTTTCCAAGGACCAATTTCACTAGGAAATTGGGTGCAGCTATCTCAGTTTTGGGGACTAAAATACTTATTAGCTGACGTGTGTCTCACCCTGTGTCAACTGCTCAGTTTAGTATCCAGGAACCATATGTTTAATTTACTAGTGAAGATCATGGCTATGTGCTCGAAACAGTTGAACCACATGTTGTTTTGGAGCATCTCTCGGCAGAAGCAGCCAGGTTGTGATTTTGGGATGGCTTGGGAGAGTGTCAGAGGACCTTGAGTTCATAGCTGAACAGGATGGAAAAACAAACCATTGTCAGAAACAAGAGCACACACTCTGGGGTGGGAGAATCAAGACTCCTTTCACTCTGAACTGCTGCATTCTGAACCTCCCATGGTGTATCTGCTGATGAATTTTAAGTACCAGTTTTATATGGCACCTTATGCATCTCGGATGAGCTCTGCTGATGAAAGTCAAAATTTTGACAACAGCCTTTGTTTTATGAAAAGCCTTCATTTGTTTCATCAAAGAAGCAGTGGCAAAAAACCCCAAAGCATTCAAAGCATCTGTTCCCAGAGTTACCATCAAACAAATAACAAAAATAGTACCACATAATCATTTCTGTAAATACTAATACGGTTGAGAGTATTTTTCATTCTCATGTATTCAGAGTTACATAATTTGACAAAGGCCCTAAAGAAAGTAATTTCTAGAGCCCAGGTTAGTCATCAACACCAAGAATGCCCCAGCTCTCAATGCTGGAACTGAACCCCATCTGCTACTGGCTAAGGAGCAAGCAGGTTATTCAGCAGAGATGGCTGGGACTCTGGAAGCAGATGACAGGGAGCATTGCTAAGGCATTGGTGTATCACCAATGGCATTTGCACAAAAGCAAGTGAAAAGGGTAAAAATGTCCAGCTTCAAAAACTTAAGGTTTTTTTAATAGTATGAATACTTTCATATGTTTATTTTAAGGACACTGTGAAAGTGAAATTTTTCAGGAAAAGTGTATTTTTCCTGAAAAGTGAAATGAAAAATGAAAATGAAAATGAAAATGAAAATGAAAATGAAAAATGCTAGGAATGCTAGGTATTTAAAAATAATTTAACCATCAGTAGTATTTTCCTTTAGATTTTTCTGCATCAAAATTTGGGAAGATGCTGGCTGGAGGTTTGTGCCTCTCTGAAGAATAACTGAATTATTCCTTCATTGATATAAAAGACACAGAGAAAATGTGAATCACAGAAAGACCACATGAGCTAAAACTGTACATTAGACAATTCTTAAAACTGTTTTACAAATGCAAAGAGAATAGCATCAAAATAAAAAACAATGGAAGTAATGTTGAAGAGAGATTAAATTTCTTCCCAACTAGAAGGTTTTAAAAAAGACTCATATAGTAATCAGAGTATAACAATCAGGCCAGCACAATATCAGCGAAAATACTTATTTTAGTGACTAGAGACAATTATGCTACTCAAGAAAAAAAATTTACTTTTACTTAAACTGACATCCTTAATTTTCAAGGCAAGTGTTTCTCTGACTAGTCTAACACGATTTTAGTGTAGATAGTCTCTCTTTTATAACAAGAATTGGTAGACTCCAAAGTGAACCCTTTCACTGACGTAACAGGCACCATCCTTTGTAATTTGAACACAGGGAATTCACTCAAGCTTCCACATCATCTTGAAAGGCAAGATATACCATGAGCCCCATTTAAATTTATTTACATTGTGAATTAATAGTATTCCAAAGCAGACATTTTGCAACGAATTTAAAGTTAAAAAAAACCCTAAGAGCAATGCCTGCAGGAATTTTCACCTTTACCAATCCATATATTTGTTGGAAGAAGTGATTTCTGAAATGTTGCCAAACGTAAGTGGTACCAAGTTTTATTTTTATTTTCCAGGTTGTAAGCATTTGTTTTCTAGATTGTAAGTTTTTTTCAGAGAAAGTTTTCTTAACATTTCTGCATTTTTGAGAACCAAAAGCCTCTGTTGCAACTCTTTATCTAATCTCTGTTCTAGAACATTTTTTTAAAGTTTTGCAAATATATTACCCCATATTATTTATGGTGAAGCAGAATTCTGATTTTGGTTGGTTCAGTTTGGGGTTTTCTCCTAAGTTTCACAAGACAAAACAGTTACACCTAAAGCTTTAACAACATAGTTCTATAAAAATCAAAAATGAATGATAAGGACAACAAAATTTATACTTGAGAGAAAAGAAGGGGATTCAGCAATGTACATTAACACAGTCATAAATTATTGTGTTGTATCTAACCTGCCACAAACCATATGGATTCACCCACTCAGTAATACAGCTTCAGCAAATTTCCTGAATTTCTCGAGTGAAAATAAGGTTTTGGAAACAGAGATAATTCAACATTTCACATAGCATCCTTTAATGCATCCTCAAATTCCAATAATTAGTAGGACCAAAACACAGGAAGATATCTAGTCCTGTATCCAGGCTTGCATTTCTGAAACTGTTTTCTATACAGAAAGGAATAAAAGCTTCTGACAAGCAAAGGAAGAAGGGACAGGTCAAATCTGTGTTAGATTAAATGCTTATACTTTTAAGTTTTACCATATGTTGATTGTCCAAAACATTATAAATATAATTGGGTATAAAATATCTTTATATGGAGGGGTGTTCAACCAGTACAAATTATCTGCAATTAAATCCTGCTCTTGCCAATTATTATATGTGTTCAACTGTCAGTCTTTCATGTCTACTCACACTGTAGCTAATTTTAAGCAATATCCAAAGGTACACAGATTTCAAACAGATTTAAAACCCTTCAGTGTAGTAAAGAAGAAATGCAGGGTGGCAGTGAAATTCAAGGCACAGACAAACTCCATTCTGCCATGAAACATGAAAATGGAGTGTGCAGAGATGTTTAATTTGACTGGAGCACCTTCCACCAAAGGCTAACATTTCTGTAGAATCCACAAGTCAGATATAAATGTTTCTGAACAACAACACTCCCCCTCTTTTTATTTTTTTTCCCTTCCTGTTTAACATTAATGGAAGATGCCAGATGGATGGTTTTGGAGACTAAAATGCCCTTTTTTCTATGTTCAGGGGAAGTTCAGCATAGTCAGCTGCAAGAGGAACTAAATGAATACAGCCCGTTACTGCCTCCTTTCAAGGGATACAAAAGTAATTTTATTTTCATGCTCTTTCACTCTTCATTTCTTGTACTGATTATGCCAATTAGAGCAGTCCTCTTAGTGATGTGGTCATCTGCCTTCTAGAAATCTTACCTGCCTGTTTATATGCTTGCAGGTACTGACAGCTGCAGAACAAATTTGATACAGATCATTTAACTATCCCCAACAATAAGCAAGGAGATAAGCTACAGACTGAGTGGTAAACACTCTGCTGAGTCATTTACACCATTTCTGCCATAGTGTGCTCTTTTACTATGGAATACAGACTGCATAAACTTAAATATATATATATATATATATATATATATAATATATATAGTCTAGAAGCTGTCTTTAGGCTGGAAGAAATTTTGAACTGTCTTTACAGCAGATATGTGAGACTGTCTTAAATGTGGGGACCAAAGAGAGAAGAGTATCTAAAGAAGATGCATGATTGCACATCTGCTAACACAAAATCTAAGTTCTTTGCCTCTAAACCTCATTAGTTTACAAATATTTCTTTTCCAGTTTAGAGAATATCTAACTCATACATTCCGCTTGGTTCCCTAGTGAACACAACCATTTGCTTTCAAATCAAAATCAAATTCTTTATTCTCAAAGTCCTAGTCAATGTGACCTCCTAAAGAAGCTCATCTACATTTTTTTTCTTCTAATCTGTCAGCCTTCCTTTTCTGGTTATGGTTGTCTTCTTCCCTGGGTGACTCCAAGGTCTTCCTTACATTGCCCAACATGGTAGCTTCATCTTCCCTTGTGTTTCTATTTCACTCAAGAACTTACAGTCTTCTCTCAAAACTTTTTTTTTTTCAGTTAACTTCCTAACACAGACTTTAATCTTTCCAAACGTTGTCTTTACATTTTAAGACTCTTGGCTTAAGTTTAAATAAATAAAAAAATTAATAAACAAAAGTCCCAAAAATGGCATTAACATGATACACATGTAAAATAGACTGCTTTAATCATACTTCATTTCTTCTTACCCCTGTTCTTAACTGCTCTTTTCTCCTGTATTTTAATCCCTGCGGAAGCTAATTTATATGTTGTGATTAGTATGTTTAGAATAGTCTTACTTTCAACCTGAAGGGGTATGTGGATAACCCTACTTGGCCCAGTTTTTGCTAGTGGATAGGGAGGGGCACAAAGATGGCTCCTGTGTGCCCTGTGTGAAGGTTCTGGACGTTTTTCACCCTGTTCAGCAGAGCCACTCTCTGATGGCTCTGAAGATGATGGGCTGCCAGAGGAATCCAGAAAAATGCATTTGTGATGTCAATAGTGGCGTACCACTTTGCTGCCTTGGACTCCAGCTCATACTGGAGCTCCAGCATGCCTGGCACAGCAGCGCTCAGAGGTGGAGTCACCTCATTCAAGGCACGATACAATCCCACAGTCCACAGTCAATCCCACAGTCCACAGTCAGTCTCCATTCTCCTTTCACCACAGGGTACAACAGTATTATTTTGCTTACAGGAGTAACTGTTCAGAATATCTACAAAGTTCCAAACACAGTAAGAGCAGAAGTAATATCAACTGATTTTAAAACATACCATGTCATTTTACATGTAATAGTAGCTGCAGTTAAAGTCACTCTTTTCTGTGAATATACATGAGTAATAGAGGGTTTTTACATGACACATACTAAGCAGACCTGCATACAAAAGCATTTAGCACACAAAAATAAATGAGACCATTGGAAGAGAAATTTGCCAGGGAAGAAGAGACTAGGACTCTGCATTAACACTTGGGCGAAATCTATCAAGCCAAATACACTTTTACTTTTGGATCTGGGCATTTTCTTACAGTCAGAAGTGAAGCTGAAAGTGCCATGTTCAGAGCCCTCTCCACAGTGGTGACCACATTTGCACATAACGGACTTCATAAATCAGAAACTTGCCATGTGCAATGAAATGGAGGAATAAAGAATACCCAAGAGACTAAAGGAAACTGTGCTCTGAACAATAGCAGAGACTGCAGAAAAAGAAAAGAGATTAAACAATACTCCTTATTAGCCTTTCACTTCCTGAAATACTGACTGAGTGTAGTAAAAAACAAGTTAACTACACACAGTGTAGCACTGACTCACAGGCTTCTACTGGGACATCTCAAAAGATCCTGGTACTGAGAAGAAAGGCATTTAGTGTCTGTTTTTGTGGGCTTTTCTTTGGTTGTTTTTTTAAGGGCAACAGATTCAATACCTTTTTAAATTTGCTTGAAAATTCTTTAGGAGAATGCTAAACTGGGCAACACAAAAGTCTGATCATTATGAAAAATGGCCATGGTCTTCAAGACTGGCTGCAGTTTGCCCTTTGTGCTTTGAGACTGAGAATTCAAAAATGTAGACCTGCAATAGCCAAGCTGCCCCTTTTTATCTGGAGGCCTTGGGTATCCCCCAAGATTTTTATATAAATGTAGTGCACTCTGGTTTACATTAGAAAAGGAAACATTTATCTTATCACATTGATATCGGCTCAGTACAATATTACATTCTGGAATAAGAAAATATTGCAACTTTTCTTGAAAAGGTCAAGAGGTACTGTTTATCTTCAGGGCATAATGAATTACATCGTATTGCCTCCCTAAGAGCTCTGAAAGAACAGAATATGTTTTGATGCATAATGCACAACTCAAGGCTCTGTGATAGTAGGCGGAATAATAAACAAAGCTGTAGTGGAATACTTCCAGCTTCAAAATTCTGTATAAATACAAATCTATGTGAGAAACCTGGTTAGCAGCTAGTGTTTTGCTACTAAAAAAAAAAAAAAGTGTGACAATTCTAATAAGGCATGACCTTCAAATCTTTTCAACCTCTTAATTGCATCCTAAATTCAAGTTTACTCACTTATATTATTACATGTTAAACTTTATGGCTGTTCAGCTAGGAATTATAGCAGAAGTTTCTAGTTTCTAATTTTATAGTCAGAATGCATCTTTTTATTTATGAAAATCACATTCCCTCTTATGTCTCACCATTCAGTTCATGCTGCAAGATCACACTCTCAGTTCACTGTTACTGATGGCTAAACACTGCCCACTTTTCTGAAGAAATGTTTCTAATTAGGTTTCATAATGTTAAAAAAAAGAAAGAAAAAAAAGAAAATAACAGGAAAAAAAAAGGATTATGACAGCTGAATCTGAAATTGCAATAATAGAGACTTGTGTGTTCTCATATTTCCTGCATCGAGAGCAGTGACTAGTAAGTGGAAATTTTAGTGGAAAATATATGGTACTTACCAAGCAAAAAATGTTTTTTCCACAGAAAAACAACAAAAACAATCAATTTTTTATACAACCTCATCTTTCTACAGCTCATCTATATCCTACAAATTGTATTAGAAGGAAGTAATATGCGACTTAGTCCTGCATATTAATTTTTCAAAATGAGTGAGAAATTGAAATAACAAATGAACGAGGGTCTGTGGAAAAAAGTGAGAGTTAAACTCAAGAATAATGGCAACACAACACATTTGAAAAATCTCTATTGCTCAGCAAATTTCTGTTTGCAATCATACTTTGCCTGGTGTATTAAGAAGTAAGCAGAATGCAGATGCAGATTGGAGCAGTAATCTGGAAGGGAGACACGTGTGTCAGCGTGCCCCTTTTTTTTGTCACAGCAGGGGTGGTTGGCTACTACCAAGATTGCTGCAAGGAGCTTTTCCTTACACTGTCCAGCTGAAGCTCAAAACAGTGATCACAGTGGTCAGTTTTTACTTTACTTTACTGCTTAATACAGGAAACAAGTACTCACGGAGCCGAAATTCATTTCAGACGGCAGGTGAGAGCTAACAGCACCAGCTCTTGTAATCTGATCATTCAACACAAGAACTCACATTTCAATTTATTCTGCCATGAGATCTTGAAACACACAGTGGTCAAAGAATAATCAGTAGGAAGGGGGTGCTCTAACACAAACTATAGATCTTTGGCAATGTGGGGGAAAAAAAATAAGAGAGACAAACCTGGAAATGTCTGGAGACACACTTAGACTAAACATGCAGGACAGACAGGGAGACCTTTACTTCAATTAAGAAAAGAGGTGAGAAATAAAGAGTGAATACAGAAATCTTCCTATTTGTGGGTACTGGGTCAATAGATCAATACAAACTGCATTGTTTGAGGACACTAAGACTCCATCAGACCTACAAAGAGAAATGACAAATCAGTGACAACTGAACAGCTTCAATGGTAAGATCAGGCAAGATCTCAGCATCAAAGTAGTTATCTGAAATAAAGCAGCTGAAGAGACTGAGCTTGAACCCACATTGTGTGGGAGAAAAATCACAGCTAGATCAATTTTCCAATGAATATGCCAAACAAGAAGTTTGTGGAGAAAATTGGGGCTTCATTTTTTACAGAAGCACAGAATCACAGAATGAACTAGGTTGGAAAAGACCTTTGAGATCAAGTCCAACCTATGACCTAAAACCTCCTCATCAACTAAACCATGGCACTGAGTGCCATGTCCAGTCCTTTTTTAAACATGTCCAGGGATGGTGACTCCACCACTTCCCTGAGCAGACAATTCCAGTGCCCAATCACTCTTTCTGTGAAGGACATTTTCCTGATGCCTAACCTAAACCTCCTCTGGCACAGCTTAAGACTGTGTCTTCTCATTCTGTCAGTGGTTGCCTGAGAGAAGAGACCGAGCCCCACCTGGCTACAATCGCCTTTCAGGCAGTTGCAGAATGATAAGGTCTCCCCTGAGCCTCCTTTTTCCCCAGGCTAAACAACCCCAGCTCCCTCAGTCACTCGTCACAGGGCTTGTGCTCCAGACCCTTCACCAGCCTTGCTGCCCTTCTCTGGACACGCTCCAGAATCTCAACTCCTTCCTAAATTGGGGGGCCCAGAACCGGACACAGCACTCGAGTGTGGCCTCACCAGTGCCAAGTACAGGGGGACAATCACTTCCCTGGTCCTGCTGGCCACACCGTTGCGGATCCAACCCAGGACACCATTGGCTTTCTTGTCCACCTGGGCACACCCTGGCTCATGTTCAGCCTGCTGTCAATCAGTGCCCCCAGGTCCCTTTCTGTCCAGCCCCTCTGTCCCCAACCTGTAACACTGCAGTGGTTTGTTGTGGCCAAAGTGCAGGACTCTGTACCTGGACTTGTTAAACTTCCTTTTGTTGGACTTGACCCATCCATCCAGTCTGTCCATTGCAGAGCCCTCCTACCCTCCAAGAGATCAACACATGCTCCCAGATTGGCATTATCCGCAAATATACAGATGGTAATTTTTCTCCTCAATCCCGTTTTAGACAAGAACTCTTACCCCATGACAAAGAAAAAGGGAAAAGAAACAAGAAAAGGAAATCTATTATTGTAAGTAATAAAGAAATATTAATTGGAATGTAATATCATGGATCTTATGGTTATGGAGGTGGAGACATGATCAAACTGAGTAAATAGACAGAGAGTTGGGATCACAGAGTTGTTCAGGAACAGTCTGTTTGGAAAATTATTTGATTCTGCCTTGTCATATACATAAGTTAAGTAACTACCAGAAAAAAGCAGAGTGAAATGAAAAGACTATTTGCATTCAAAAACTTCTGAAAAGCAATCTTCATGAATTCTTCTGTTTTCTGATAGAAGTTTTCTTTCCTCTGTTTTTCCCAATGGAACAAAAGAATTTGAAACATATCAAGTAATTTAAAGTATCATCAAAGACATCATGAGATGTTCCATGGAAAAAGGAAATAATACACATTTTCATCAGATTTCAAGACAGTGACCATGGCTGCCTCTGTCCAAAACTGCAATGAACAAAACACATAGAACACTCTCCTCTGGTTTTCTTACTAAAGTATTCTTACATTCTTAAAATATATCACAACTAAGGTGAAAAACAAGAAGAAAAAATTTCTGACTTAGAGGATGGTTAGATTTTAGTGGGACAGTTAGATTTTAATAACTTACTATCAGATTCATGATAAATATGAATACCTCTGAATAGGGCTATGCCCAGTTCTGCCAGTTGGCTCATAGATATGTCATCTGAGTCTTGAAACAGAGTTTTTGTTCAAAGTAATACTCCCAATTTTAAGAAGAGTGCTTAGTATGCATAAAATGCTTAGAATTCCTAACAAATTACCTTTCAAGTCCAAACTGCTAAAACAACAAGCTAAATGCCTAAATATAAAGTAGCAAAAATGAAATAATATAACCCATAATTCCCACATGTTTAGCCAAGTTCTGTCATTTGTCCCTTACTATTAAGGAAAAAAATGCATAGAAGTGGATAGCTTTGCTTTCCACAGCTTTTAAGAAAAGCACCCTTGACTGTAAAACTAAAGGAAGTATTCTACTTTGATTTTCTACCTTTTATCTGACTTTTCTGCATCCTATTTATCAGTTCTACCAATGGTTTTCTGTTGGAGTTTTTTGAGTAATCTGGCCACAGATTTCTCACTGGATTTTGAGAATCAAAATGCATAAATGAATTTTAAATACAGAGTTAGGGGTTGTTTCTTCATACTCTTTTTGCATGTACCAATACTGGATAACAGTGCTGATAAATTACAATAATGCAGACCTACTTGAAAGGACTGCCTGTAATTCAGTAAATCAGGTTACCATTCTCTGAGAAGGAACTGAGGATATCCCTGGACTTGCTGGGCATTTTGGATTTAACACTTGGCCTCTCAGAGCAGTTTTCATCTTTTAAAACTCTTTTTTGGCTTTAAGGAACATTTCTGAAGGGCTTGGCTAGCTCCAGGCACTTAACCCTGGTTTGCACTTGCAGTGTACCAAAGGTTGTGGCTTCCAGCTAGGAAGTCACTGACTGACTGACAGAGACACAATATCCTGGCACAGCACAGGGAGTACAGACTGAAAATGTATCCTTGATGCACTCTGCACATTTTGAAAAAAAACACAGAGAAAGAAGGTACTGTCTGAGGTTCTGAGGAAATTTGGGAGCCCAGCTTATGAAGCAGGAGAGGCATTGATTGAGAAGAACAACAAAGATTTGGACAAAAAGGGATTTTGTGATCATTATGCAATTATTTCCAACCTGTAGGAGGAGGAGATGAAGCAATTAGGGGCCATCCTTGGGAAAGGAGAAATAAAAAAAGGCACTTTCTGCCTTGAGGAATCTTTCACATCTCATTCACATCACAGGGACTGTTGGAAGTTACAGTTAGCCCTTACAGCACTTGTCTGATCATTGGTCCATGTGTAAAAAAAATTGATATTTTGGGCCATTTTTCTCTTATATTGCCAAAAACCCCTCTTCTCCTTCAAAGTGAAGTTTGTCTATTAAGCCTCAGGTAGGATGGCCTGTAAGATCAGGAAGGATAAGAAGAGCCCTTAGGACACTTAGCACAGCTAATCATAAAAAGCAAGAAACAGAATAATATATTTGCTCATCACATTATAAGAAACAATTAGGGAATAACAGGCCTTGCTAAAAGATTTTTGTTATTAAGGAAACCATTAAAGAGGAGGAAAAACTCCAACCAGAAATTACAGCACATCATGCTAGACATTCGACAAATACAGTGCACAGACACACCTCGCAATAGTTTGAAAAATATGTTCATGAAGGTTAAGGGCCACTGAATAAAAGTATAATTAAGTGTCGCAGTGTAACGTTTCTCATGTATCCATTGTGATTCAATGATGTAAAAACAATAGGTTAAAGAATATTTTACATTATCTAGTCGCATAAATGGTTTGAAGACAGATTTTTGGCCTCTATTTAAAAGCTATGAAAAGCAGCCAAAAAACAACAGGATGGAGCGTAAAGAGAAGGTTTTAGCAGCACAAATCCACACAGTAGCAAAGCTGGAATATGCTAGACACTGTTGTATGCAGATATGTGCTAATTTACATGCTGAGATACTTCAGCACCTGAGATTATTAGTATCAGGACAGCTAAATGAGTCTGTGCATCACAATCACCACTAAAATGGGGTTAATGCAGCCTCATACAAAATAGTCGCACTTCAAAGATGCTCACAAGTTCTGGCATAGATGTTGAGTATTCCATATTTTTCCCTCAGATTCATACTTCTGAAAATTATTATAAATATACATAACATGTTTTTTCTATCCATTCTGGTTTTTCCCCAAGCAGCACAGGGGCTGACTTCTGACCCACGGGTTTATAAACTCTTCCATGTGCCTACACAAGTGAAAATTACATGAAGTTAAGAATGCACAGTATCAACCTAGGGTTATACAAACTACAGTGTTTTTTGGTTTTTTAAAATTATCCTTAAGTAAGAGGTGTCAATAGAAAAAAAAGAAAGCTATGGTTTTACTTAAGCAGGATTAGAAGTATGGTAACGAATGGAATGAAAGAGGATAGCCAAACACCTTTCATTATCTGTAGTAATGTTACCCAGCAGCCATAGCATCAAATGGCAGTCATGTAATTAGGATTGCTCTGAAGCATCAAAAAAGCATATCGGTCACTCAGATATTTTTGCAACACAAGATGAGTTTTTACTGAATTTTTTTCTTGATTGTGCAGCTCTTTTTTCTTTCAAGTGTACATCCTTGAAACTCCACGGCTTCTTACTCAATCCTCCCATCCGAGTTCCACCTCTGTTCTTTAACTCTGCATTCACAACCAGCAGCTTTTCCCCTCCTC